>CAJQZJ010027477.1:0-14690 GCA_907164525.1 Lophiomys imhausi | reverse complement strand
CAATGAAATATTGAAAATATAAATGTGGCAGCTTTCCCTTGTCATTATCCTTGCCCATCCCCCACCCCCAGGACAACTCATCTAGGATGAGACCTGTGCCCAAAGCCAGACCTGAATGCCAGGGCTGTGTGTTTTTCCTTGGTGGCAAGGTGAAGGTCATCCCCTTGGTACACAGCTTCTGACCATTTGCTCTGAGACTGAAGCCCAGGGCCTGCCATTGATCACTAGCTTGAAGGGATCAATTGACGGCCTCTTCCCTGCAAACACAAGTAGCCCCACCTTCCCAATGGTTAATAAGAAAAATAAAGACACTCAAAGACAGCTTTGTTGTGTGGAGAGGGGGAAAAACACTTTAATGTACTTATGAACTCATCCATGATACATTAGGCCAGGCATTGTCGGGCCTGGCCAGTCTCAGGAGCAGGTTACCAGAGGCTAACTCTACCAGCACATGGGGATTTGTCAGCAGCAGACCCAGGCAGGCAGATATTATGCATTTGCTTTGCATCATACAGTCTTAAATTATCTTTCTACTGTTTTCTAATAACCTCAACAATTAAGTCTACCTGGAAACGGCTACTAGAAGCTGAACTTTCCCTTCCTTTTCCAGGGAGCATCACGATCCTTGTCCCAAATGTCTAAGTCCCATAATTTTGGGGCTGAGTACCAGGGACAGCCTGGTTCTTCACTCTCCTCCTTTATTAATTCTTCCAACAGTTAACTAGCTACAGGAAACCTGCCTGGGACAGGACTGGGGGCCCAGATGTGTTCTGCCCATTTGCAGGCCCAAGCTCCATCAGAGGAGCGTCTACTGGGGTGGAGTCAGGAACAACTGAAGAATGAGCTCTCTAGTCCTTGTCAGCTTCAAAGGTTCTGGATGAAGGAGAACAGATGGTACAGAAAGCCATTGCCTTGTCCTCGCTGATTGCCTGATGCCCTCTTCTCTTTGGCTGGCAGAGCCGCCTGTTTGCTGTGTGTTCCCATGGACTTGATTCGCGATGCACTTGGGGTGCATTTCAGCGACCACCGGGTGATGGTATTGGAGGCAGTGGAGGTGCTGGTGGTGGCGGCGGCGGCATTGGTGGTGGCAGCTGTGGTACTGCTGCTGCTGTTGGAGTCCTTGTGCTCTTTGTCGTGTGCCACCTCCCATTCTTCTGCGCCGGACAGCTCCTGCAGGCTCTGAGAAGCACCGGGCCGCAGATAATGACAAGGCCGGTGGCCACTGTAATCGCGACGCGTGGGATCAGCCCCCAGGACTCCCACCAGTACCTTGATGACCATATCATGGCCCTGCAGAGCCGCCAGGTGGAGCGGCGTGAGACCACCGCTGCCCTGGGCGCTCACGTCAAATGGCAGTCCCCTGCGCAGGGCAAAGTCATGCAACAGAATGAGCTACTCGTGGCGCCCGTGCTTTGCCAGCCAGTGAAGCACGTTGTAGCCGGTGATCTGGTCATTCCGCATCAGCAAGGTGGGCTCAGCGTCCAGCAGCTCCAGCAGCACTTCAAAGCGGCCTTCAGCCGCTGCAAGAATCCACGCGTGCTCCTGTGGCTCAAGGCACATTCAGCTGCCGCCCTGTGCTCTTGAGCGGCAGGACCCAGACACTGCGAGCTCCAAGCACTCATCCGACACCCACCTGGCGGGAGTAGCCCCCTGCAGCCCCAGCAGTTCCAGCATCGCCCCTCGCTGGAGTGTCTCGCTTGCCCCGGTCACCGACCCGGTGCTGTGGAAGATAGGCTCCCGGGACAGGGTGGCGCTGTTCGCGAAGGCTTGGCCCTTGTACCTGCCAAGGCTACAGATATCAGGTCTGTAGGAACAGATCTGCAGGACGCTGGGCACGTTCAACTTTCCTGGCTCTTCCGAGGCCTTGGGCAGTGGGTTCGCGTCTCCTTGGGGCTGAGCCATGGTCTTGCAGCTGCCGCCCGGGTGGCTCTGAAGTCTAGCGTTCGTTGGCCTTCCAAAGGCCCCACAGGGAGAGGAACTGGCGCTGGCGGTGTGGAAGGAAGTGTCTTGAGCAACTGGGCTAGGAGGGAGGGAGTCAAGAAGGGGAGGAGAAGGACCGGTGGGAGGGAGCAAGCCAGGGGAGTGTGCCTTTGTGGGCGGTGCGGGGCGTGGAAGGGTGGGCGGTTCAGTTGCGTCCCCTGTAGTAGCCAGGCGTCAATATTCTGGGTACCACTGCACCAGGAGCTCAGCGACTTCACGACACACCCGCGCCACTCCAAAAGGCAAGGTGAGTGGTAGCCCGGACTGTGTCACCTGCCTGGCAATGGAAGGAGGTTCTGGGGTGAGTACGTGGTGCTCTGGTCACCCCGATTCTCAGCATCTCGGCAGCTGCTGGGGCTTCCAGTCTCAGCCTTCAGCAGTGTGATCTTGGAACTTTAGAGGTGATTGCTCCCCGCCCTCTCTTCCTCCACTCTTATTGCTTCGGGAATCTTCCTGCACTTTGTCCCTGTGAGCCTTCTCCCTAAGCCTTCAGGGAGGCAGCTTGGCTGCTCAGTGTGACTCAGGCTCCTTTGCTAGGTCTTTCTGTAACCTTGACCTTCTTAGCAATACAGGACTGGAGTGGAATGCTCTCCTGTATTCCTGCTGAGAAACTTGAAACCAGGGACAGACCTGTAGAAGAGGTATTCCCCAGAGCCCAGCCTGGGGTCTCTGCCTGCCTCTATGCCTTCCCCCTTCCTTACTTCTCTGGGTTGAAAAAGCAGCTTCAGGTGAATCTGATCCAGCGCCACAGAAACACAGCTGTCCTCTTTACAGCTTCATCCCTGATGTTTCCTTCGGAAACTTGCTGATGTTAGTAAACTCATAGCTTCTAAGTTTTTGAAAGAGGTTGATAGATTATCTTTTATTCCAACATTAGACTACTCTCAGTCTTTCCGTTTACCAACAGATGATTCTGCCATTTGCTTGATTTTAGTTTTTGTTTTGAGACAGTATCTTATTCTAGCCCAGGCTGGCCTGGAACTCCAGGTGTAGATCTCTGCCTCTGGTCCCAAGAGATGAAAATACTTATATTTTGGAGACAGGGTCTTAAGTGGCCAAGGCTGGCCTGAAACACAATATGTAGCCAACAATGACACTGGATTTCTGATCCTCCTTTGTCATCCTCTCAAGTGCTGGGAATACTAACCCCCACTTGAGATAGAAGATCTGACCTCTTCCCTAGTATGATAAGGAACTCAGCCTGCAAGCAAGAGGGAGGCACAGAAGGCTTTTGAGCCAGGGAGAAACACAGCCATGATTCAGGTTGTGTTTGGAAAATGATTTTGGGAGAGGTAGCAGCAGGAAGCCAGAGCATTCAAACAGCCCAGGTCAGGGTGGGTGGTGACTGAGGCTAAGCTAGTCCTCTTCTCTGGCTGTTACAGTGGCACCAGCCATGGACAGTGCCACACAGTGGCTTTTCCTCCTTGCTGTTCAAAATATGTAGGACCAGCTCTAACTATCTTGGGTGTTCTTTTGTGACAGTACATGAACTCTAACCTATTTTTTTAAATATTTACTCTGTACTAGACACTGCCGGTGTGTTATATGTGTTAGTTCTTACTTCTCCACATGGTCTTAGGAACGAAGAATCATTCCCACTTTCAGTTTGCAGAGAAGTTAGACCACTTGCCCAAGGTCAACCAGCAGGAAGTGGCACAGAAAGTCTGTGACACTGTAGCCTTTGTTCTGGCACAAAGAGACTGGCATTCAAGCCAGGTTTATCTGCTGCAAATCACTCACACAAGCAACAAATTGTAGCCAAATGGCTGAGTGTGACCTAGCTGACTTGATCTCCTCTGCCTAGAGGGCCCTCCTTTCTCTCTCTCTTCTCAGCTAATGCATTTTGGGTTGTCTTTGATATTAGGTTCTTTCATATACCAGGTTGGCCTGATCCTCCTGACTCCACCTCCCATGTGGCAGAATTACAAGCTTCTGTTTTGTTTTTTGTTTGTTTGTTTGTTTGTTTTTTTGGTTTTTCAAGACAGGGTTTCTCTGTGTAGCCCTGGCTGTCCTGGAATTCACTCTGTAGACCAGGCTGACCTCAAACTCTCAGAGATCTACCTACCTCTGCCTCCAAGTACTGAGATTAAAGGTGTGTACTACCATGCCCAGCTTGTTTTGTTTGTTTTGAGACAGGGTTTCTCTGTGTATCCTTGGCTGTCCTGGACTCACTTTGTAGACCAGGCTGGCCTTGAACTCACAGAGATCTGCCTGCTTCTGAATTACAAGCTTCTGTCACCACGTTTTGAGGCAGGATTGTTTTACATAGTTCAGGCTACCCTGGCACTCACTGTATAGCCCTGACTGGTCTTGAATTCTCAGCAATCCTCCTGCCTGAGCCTCCCAGTTCTTTCACACTTCTGTTTAGTAAAGTTCTTCATGTTTTAAGATCAGCCTCAGAATCCACCTTATCCAGCCAGCCTCCTCTGCTCCAGCATGCAATGATCCTCTTATTTCCTAACCTCATGTTTCTGTCCCCTCACTGTCACCCAGCTTAGAGGGTTTTGCCTATTGTATTTGTCTTCTCTCTGTAGCAGGTCAAGTAAACTTTGAACTCTTTGATAACTGTACTGCACTATCCTTGTGCATACTTTGCCCGTACAGAAAAACAAATAAATAGATGCTACTTTGCTCTGGTTTGGCAGCCCGGGAAAATTTGATTTTGTGTGTACGACTGTAAGTGTGAGTGTGCCCGCCTGTTGGAAGAGTCCATGCCAACTCCTGTCACCACATCACACCAAATCTGCAGGACTTAGCAACTCATTGATTTGTTCCATTCATGAAGATAAAGGAAAAAAGTGATTAAGTTGTTTCTTCCTCAAAGATCAGGCCTAGGCCCAGAGTGGACTCCAAGCTTCCATTTTCAAAGTGAACTCCAATTGACAAGCAACTATTCTGTTGCTCTGGTAACTGCCCTCTGTAACCCCAAATCTGTAAACACCAATCCACATGCATGCACACACATATGCTTCCAGAATATGTGAACAGCTGCAGGAAGAGTTTCTTTAAATAAAAATGCCAGTATGGAGTATGCTGGATGGAGAAATGCTTGAACTATTAATGTCCCTTGCCATTAAGCAGGCAGTTAGCTCCCTTCCTATCAGCATTAATAATGTCTCTAGTTCCAGTTGAAAGACTTCAAAGTTGAACACCTGCCTAGCACCAGACACCTGTGACACTCTATTTCCACAGACCAAAGTCACATTGCCTCTCTAGTAACTTGTTTCATTTTGCTTTGAAAGCTCTCTCTTCCCTATATCACCAGCTGCACATCCCAATCCCCACCGCCATGGAACCCATCTCTATCTATTTCAGCAGCAAGGGTATGGGGCAGAAAGAATGAGAAACAGTAGGGATACTACCAACATACTTATGAGTGAGATGCTGGTTACTGAAGCAGCTGCCAGCCTTCATCTTTCTTGCATGTCCAGGATGGAACCTAGGTCTCGAACACGCTAGGCAAGTGCTCTCCCACTGAGGCACATCCCTAGCTGTCATCTGTTCAAACCCTTGGAAATGATTGGCCCAGAGTTAGAAGGTAGCTATATGCACCACCATACCACCAATGCCACACCAGAACGTGACTGTAAGATGGGTAATTTTGTCCTGCTGCTGTAATAGCTCTAATGCCTCTGTGGTTTTAGATATGGATCCTGTACTATGATCATGAAGAGAAGTCGTCTAGAGAAGCTCTAGCTATGCTGTCTAGGCTGACTTTGACCTCAAGATCCTTCTGCTTCAGCCTACTGACTTTGATGATTATGGTGTGTGCCACAATGCCTTGCCTAAAAGTCTTTTTTGGTGTTGTTTTGAGAAAGGCCCAGGTTGTCTTCAAACAACCTTGTGATCTTCCTGACTCTGCCTCCCCAGTGGTGAGATTACAAGCTTGCATCGGTGTTTCTAGCTAATTTATACACAATTTCTCAGGAATGCTGGTCCTAGAGTAAAGTTAAAGGCATGTGTAGCCTAGGATGTCAGTGGGATTTGGCAGTGGATTTATAGATTCAGAAAAATCCAGTAGTGCCCACAGGCAAGAGGAAGATTTGTAGAATATGGCATGTAAATATCTATGCCGATGTCATAAGATGGGTGGGGGGGAAGCAGAGTCTCACTAATGTCCTGTCTGGTCTGGAAATCATAGAGATCTGCCCACCTCTGCTTCCCAAGTGCTGGGATTAAAAGTGTGCACCATGGAACCCAGATTTAATGTCATATGATTCTTAGTGAGATAGAAATCTGTTTTTCCACACTATGTGGGTATGACTGTGTGGTGGTGTGAACAAAAATGTCCGCATAGGCTCTCGTTTGACTACTTGGTCCGCAAGTTGGTGCAACTGCTTACACTGTTGCTCGTCCACCATGGACTCTAACTCACTGGGACCATATGCCCCAAGTAAACCCTTTCTTTTATAATTTGCATTGGTCATGGTGTTTTGACACAGCCATGGAAAAGTAACTAACACAGAGTGTGTGTCCCAGAATGGATGTTAGAGTGCTGGTGGTGGGAGTGGTATATACAATGTCAGATGTTGTTCTCTGGTTGTCATTTTCTCCTTCTTGAGGCTTTTACACTAGCAGATATCATTAAAATTTTAATTTTTTTCTTATTTATTGTGCATATGTATGATCCATGTGTGTGTGCATGTGCTCAAGTGCATGTCACGGTGTGGGCATGGAGGTCAAAGGGCAACTTTGTGGAGTGGTTCCAGGGATTGATCTCAGATCCTCTGCTTTGTATCATCTAGGATAGCAAGCACCATTGCACACTGAGCCATTTAGCCAACCCAGGATCTAATTTTCAATATTTTTCCCTCTAGACTATGAACAAGTCATACTTTGTATTTTCCCAGTACTTTGAGATCATCTTCGTCTTTTCTTTCACTGAAAAAAGTCTTATTTTGTGAACTGGGGCAGCTCGGAATAGAAGGTAGTATAATCAAGTTGAAGTGTACTCAAATCACATACTCACACTGCTCAAAAATGACTGGGCAGTGGACAGAGCAGAAAGAAACCATTCAGCCTCAGTGGAAGCAGGAAATCTGACTTAATACTAGGGCTCTAACTGCCTAACTGGGACCCAACAATTCAGCTTTATGGGTCTGAAGTATGAGGAGAAAAATCATTCCCAATTTCATGGGTACTGTGATGAAGCCCACTGCCTCCTCAAGGAAAACTCTGGGAGTATTACCATGTGCTCACACAAGGGGTGCGCTAGTAAACCAAAGACTGAGAAAACCTGAAAGGCAGTGTTCCAGCCTGGGAAAGAGGCTTTGAAGGTGGTGGGAATTCAGGCTTGTGCTGTGGCCGGGCTGCTCATCCTTACTGGTGCCAAGGACTTGTGGTAACATATAGATGCCGTCCTGAAGAGGAGGCGAAGCACCTGGACAGAGCCAGGAGTTAACTCAGTGGTTGAACGCTGGCTTAGCATGTGCAGGGCCAGACACTACCACTGAAAAAATAAATGACTTCTGTAATGTTTAAGGCTTGGAATAATACTGTTTTAGAATTTTTTTTAGCATGCTTTCCTTTTTTTTGTTTCTTTCTTTTGTGTATGTGTGTGCTTTTGTAGGACTCAGATTCTCACAGGTGCTAAGCAAGTGTGTTCAACTACTGAGTTACATTATCAGCTCTCTCTCTTTAATTTTAGACAAGGAATTATTGTGATATCTAGGTTGGTTTTAAACTCGCTGTCGAGAGCGCGGTTTGGTCATCCAAATCCCGACACCTCCTTCTCTATGGAAGGGAGTCGTGTGACCAGGTGACGGCATTCGCCACCCAATAGGGTCAAATGGAATACACTTTGGCAATGCTGGTCTTTATAATATTTATTATACTAAATAGTAATCACAACTTATGCTAAATGAAATATCTCTACTTCTACAGGATCAGGATAAGCTGCATCAATCAAACAGAAACACTTAATGATTATTAAAGCTAGAATAACTAATATTACAATATATAACCACCACATCCTATATTAATATTAATATTCCCACATCACACATCATACGACCTGTCCGAAGACCTTGGCTCTCCTGTTCCCCTGCGTCGATGTTCAGGGCAAAGCCCCAGTTCTAGTCTCAGTTCAAGGCCTGAGTGAATGGGCAAGGGATAGAGAGAGAGGTCTCAGCACAAGGTCTGAGGAAGGGGCATAGACCTAAGATAGAGACAGAGGCAGGACGTCAGTGACAAGACTGATCGCCACTTACTGCTTGTCTCCTTTGGTTTCTTATACTTTCATCTCAGCTTAATTAACATATCTCTATGTCACCCGCATATGGCGGCACTTACTAGCTTCTTATCTGGCTCCTACAGCTGGGCCTCAGCTGGGCTGTGGCTGACAGCTTATTGCAGCTAAACGAGAAGCTATTACTTATAATCCAATACTTAAATTACTTACTAAACTTCCTGCAGCCATTCTTTATGGCTGCTTACAGACTCCTTACACTCCTGGACTCAAATGGTTCCCCCACCTCAGGTCCCATCCTTATAGGCTCAAGATCCTGGGTCTTTAAAAAAATATCTATTGATATATTTGTTTGTATGTATGTTTTTCAAGACATGATTTCTCTGTGTGGCCCTGGCTGTCCTGGAATTCACTTTGTAGACCAGGCTGACCTCGAACTCAGAGATCCTCCTACCTCTGTCTCCCGAGTGCTGGGATTAAGGGTCTGCACTGCCACCTGGTTGAAAACAGTTATCTTCATGTGCAAATGTGTTTTGCCAGCATGTATGTACATGCATTCAGTGTTCTCAGTGTCCAGAAAAAAGCTTGGGATTCCCTAGGACTGAAGTTGCAGGCACATGTGAAACACCCAATGTGCATGCTGGGAAGTGATCCCATGTCCTCTGCAAGAGCAGCAAGTGCTCGTTCTTAACTGCTGAACGTAACTCATCCCATTGAATTGATGCCATTGTGTTCAAGGTTTAAACATCCTGGTTGCATCATAGAGTTCTCTTTTTAAAAGTCTGCCTTCCCACAGAAGCCCCCTTTGCCCCTTGGCCATTTCAATGCCCTTTCTTATGCATCATTGTCTCATTACTGAGCTGTGAAGATCAGCTTTGCATACAGAATTCCAGAGGCCAGGACACTGAAATCTGTACTTCTGTTTTGTTTTCAATCCAAATTGATTATTTTTTTCAGTTTTCATCCAGATGTTTAATATCATGTAAATACAGCTTGAAAGTGTTCCTAGTTCGAGTCCTGGCTCTTTTGCATTTGTAATTATTTCCTTAACTTAGGCAACAAGCCAGTAAGGTGTGTACAGAAGTCAGTGTTTGTCTCCAGCCCAAAGCTACCTGGCTCAAAAGCCATAGAACATTCTGGGTGTGGTGGTGTGTGCTTCTCATTCCAGCACTTGGGAGGTAGAGGACTAGCTAGCTATCTAAGGTGATCCTTGCTTTTAAAAGCCCACTCAGGCCCAGTATCTCTCCCTCCCTGCCTACTGATCAGGATGTAGTTCTCAGCCACTGCTCCTGCCATGACAATAATGAACTAAACCTCTGAAACTGTTAGCCAGTCCCCAATTAAATGCTTTCTCTAACAAGAGTTGCCCTGGTCATGGGGTTTCTTCACAGAAATAGAACACTTGACACTCAAGGCAACACTTATTTGTTTGTTTATTTATCTATTTATTTATTTATTTTTGTTTTTTGAGACAGGGTTTCTCTGTGTAGCTCTGGCTGTCCTGGAACTCACTCTGAAGACCAGGATGACCTCAAACTCCCAGTGTTCTGCTTGCCTCTGCTTCTTGACTGCTGGGATTAACTTAAAAGTTAGCTCAGTGGTTAAGAACACGTGTTTTTGTTGTTGTAAAGGACCCGGGTTTTATTCCCAGCACCCACACAGACGTTCACCACTTCCTCGGACACCATACATGCATGTGGTACACAGACGTACATGCAAACACTCATATACATAACATATATATAATAATGTTAAAATATGTGCTACTGCATATATCTTTTAAGTTTCTTGTTTATTTTCTTTTTAATTTTTTTAAACTTTTTTGAGACAGGGTTCCTCTGTGTAACAGCCCTGGCTGTCCTGGACTCGCTTTGTACACCAGGCTGGCCTTAAACTCACAGAGATCTGCCTGCCTCTGTCTCCTGAGTGGATTAAAGGCTGTGTGCTACCATGCCTGGCTATCAAGGCAGTATTTAAAGGAAGGGTGGGGGAGGGGGCTAGAACAGATAAAAACACTTATTTTTTTTGTAGAGGCTTGGGGTTCAGCTTCTAGCACCTAGGTGGTTCACAGCTCCCTGAAACTTCATTACAGGGGACCCACCACAGTCTTCTGACCTGAGAGAGTGAGTGAGAGAGAGAGAGAGAGAGAGAGAGAGAGAAGTAAACCTCTGGTGGGGTTAGTGAAGTAGTGTAGTGTCTGCCAGCATAGGATTTTGGAAATTTGGTGTGTCAGGAAAAAGATGGGCTTATCCAATTCCAGCCATGTTTACCACTGAAAGGCATGCCTTCAAAGCCTGCAAAAAGGAGATGACGTCTTTGATCATGGGACTTTGGACAGGGGTGTTCCCTCATAAAGCTCACCAGGAACCAGGTCAATGAGACAAACCTCAATGAGACAAAGGATTTAAATCACAAGCCCACATGGCCTTGCAGGCCTTCCTCCTCATCTTGTTGAGAGGTTTCACCACACTCCACTGCTTATCATCATCTTGCATCAACCTGCCGCAAATCCAAAGGCAGATATCCTCCCTGGTGCTCTAGAACATCTGAAGGGAGAATTATCTCCCCTCAGAGCTCTAAAGCATCAGCACTCGAGTTGAACCCTTGGAGGCCCAAAGCATCTGAATGGTGAGCCTAAGAAACTTTTCATCTTGCAAGTAATTGGGCCCTAGTACTGCAGAGGCAATTCTTGCTTGATATAAGGGCCGCCCCACTTCAATGGTCAAAACAGATTAAATGTATAAACTGCCTTAAGATCTGACGAACTAGAATCATAGACTTTAAGACTGAAAATTTGTTGAGACCATCCATCGGCACAGATCCATGCCCAGAGAATTAATCTGAGAAAATATCCTTTTAAGAAACTTTAGGTTATTGTTAAGTGTTTGTACTATAGGTATTAGGGTGTTTTAGATATTAGGTTTTAGAGTTAGGGTTTGTGCTTTAGGTTTAGGAACTTTATAGGTAATTGTTAAGTATTAATACATATATAAGTAAAAATAAAAATTTACTGTTACCTTTTAAAAAATGAAAGTAAGGGCTGGAGAGATGGCTCAGAGGTTAAGAGGTTAAGACCTCTTCCACAGGTCCTGAGTTCAACTCCCAGCAATCACATGGTGGCTTACAATCAACTATAATGTTATCTGGTGCCCTCTTCTGGCCTGCAGGGGTATATGCAGGCAGAACACTACATAATAAATTTTTAAAAATATTTATTTATTACTTCATCTTCATCACTTATAATAAAAATTTAAAAACAAAAAGCCACCAAAGAGGGGGAAGTTTTTTGTTAAAAAAGAAAAAGAAAAGGAAAGGAAGCTGGGCATGGTGGCACTCACTTTTTTGTTTGTTTATTCATTTTACATCCCAATCGTAGCTCCCTCCCACCCCTCCTCTGGGTCCTGCCCTTCCTGCCCCCTTGCCCCATCTCCCCTCCCCTTCTCCTCAGAAAAGGGAAGCCCCCCGTCCCACCCAGAACTCTAGTCCCATCAGGAATGAGCATATCCTCTTCCATTGAGGCCAGGCAGGAAAGCTCACTGTGGGAGAAGTGGTAAAAAAACAGGTATCAGATTCCATGTCAGAGAGAGATCCCAAGTCACTTGCTAGAGTCCCACATGATGACCAATTTGCCCATTGATTGCATAGGTGTTGGGATCTTGGTCCAGTTCATATATACTCTTTGATTGGTGCTTCAGTCTGTGTGAGCCTCCATGGGCCTAGGTTAGTTAATTCTGTTTATCTTCTGGGCAGTTCTTCTTCCCTCCAGGTCTTTGTATTCCCCCCCCCCATTCTTCCACGAGACACCCTTTGCTCTCCCTAATGTTTGTCAGTGAGTCTCAGACTCTGTGTGGATCCTCGACAGCATGGAGCTTCTCAGAGGACAGTTATGCTATGCTCCTGTCTGTAAGCATAGTAGAGTATCCTAAGTAGTGATAGGGGTTGGCTCTCTCCCTTGATGTAGGTCTCAGGTTGGGAGTGGTACTCACTTTTAATCCCAGCACTCAGGAGGCAGAGGCAGACACAGACAGATATCTGGATTTGAGAGTTCTAGAACAGTCAGGATTACACAGAGAAACTGAAAAAGGACACCTCCTCCCAAAAAACCAAAGCAAAAACACACAAAAAAATATTTAACAAAAGAAAAGATAGAAAGAAAATAAAAAAAGAAAGAAGGGTTTGAGGGCTAGAGATTAGGTTAAGCAGGAGGGTGCTTGCCTGGCACAGTCAACGCCCTGGGTTTGATCTCCACTACTGCATAAAAAGATGAAAAGAAAAGGTAGAGATGTAGTTCAGGAGTAGAAAGGGTGCTTAGCTCACTCAAGGCCTTAGGTTCTGGCCCCAAAACTATTTTCCCTTTGGAAGGGTTTTACCTTATATTAAAAGTTTTGCTCTTTGGGCCTGGCATGGTGTACATGACCCTGAAATCACAGAGATCCACCTGCTTTTGCGTCCCTAGTGCTGGGATGAAAGACATGTGCCACTATGCCTGGCCATGTAAGTAAAATTTTAAATTTAATGTTTTTTAACTGGTGTATCAATTTCTTCTATTGTAACTTCTATGCCTGAGATTCTATATTCCATCTCTTGTATTTTGTTGGTCATGCTTGCATCTGTAGTTCCTGTTGGCTTACCTAGATTTTTCATTTCAAGGGTTCCCTTAGTTTGTGCTTTCTTTATTGCTTCTATTTCCATTTTTAGGCGTTGAGCAGTTTTATTAATTTCTTTCAACTTTTTGCTTCCCTTTTAGTTGCTTTCTTGTTTGTTTTAGGTTTTTCAAGACAGGGTTTCACTGGGCAACAGCTGTCCTGGAACTTACTCTGGTTGGTCTCCAACTCACAGAGATCTGCCTGCCTCTGCCTCCCAAGTGCTGGGATTAAAGGTGTGTGCTGCCACACCTTTAATCCCAGCAAGGTGTGTCCTTGCTTTCTTTAAGGGATTTATTTCCTTCCTTTTTAAGGACCTCTATCATCTTCTTAGAGTCAATTTTAAGGTAGTTTTCTTATGCTTCATCCGTGTTGGAATATTCAGGACTTGCTGTAGTAGGATAGCTAGGCAGGCTATGGAAGTGCCATATTGCCCTGGCTGTTGTTGATTGTGCTCTTACACTGGCCTTTAGCCATCTGGGTTTGGGGTGATTATAGGTATAGTTGCTGATTTCTGGGATTGTCTTTGTTGGATCGGTGTTTTGTTCCTTGGTTTTTGTTTCCTCTCTGGTCTAGTCTGAGGGGTCTGTGATTGATCAGGGGTTCTCTGTCTGAGTTGGGGGCTAGACTTCTGGTGACCAGCCTTGCCTGTTGTCTAGCAGGGAATCTACATTTGGGTTGGGTCCTGGAGTTCTGGTGGCTGCTGTGGCTTTGGCCCAGCCATGAGTCTCCACCTGAGACTTCTTCCCTGTTCTTTGGCTGATGTGGCCTGCGCTTGAGCAGGGGCTGGATGGACTAGAATTTTCTATGTAGCTTAGTCTGTCCTCAAACTTGTCACCCTCTTGAGGCCTGGGACTATAGGCATGCAGCACTACACTTTGGAAAAGTCTTAATTTTGTACAATGAACCATATTGTTGAATCACACATTTTGGGTTTTAACATCTTTGTTGTTGGGGAGGGGGATCCTATCAGCAGCCCTTCATCTGCATAAGAATTTCTGTATTTTGAGGTTTAGTTTTATACATTTGTATTATGTTTATTTGTGTATGTGTGGTGGAAACATATATACAAAAATACGTGTGTGTGTGTGTGTGAGTGTGTGTGTGGGGTGGGTAGGTGGGAGCAGAGAACAACTTTCAGAAGTTAGATCTCTCTTTCTGCTATGTGTGTCCTGGGGATCAAACTACAATTGTCAGCCTTGGTGGCAAACACCCTTAACCCTCATTTGACCAGACCTGGCTTTTCTGTCTCTGTGTGTCTTTGTTTCTTTTCCATTGATTATTTGCAACTTCCTGCTCAGTATTTCTATATTCCAAAAAATTACTTTGACCATAATATATCATATCCTTTATGTTTTCCCTTAGACCAGAAAAGGATTGTGCTGAGGATTTCATCATCTTTATAGATTCTAACAAATACAAATCTGGATTTTAGAGACATTTATTTAGCTACAAATAAAATTCCCATATTATGTCTTCTGGTATAATACTGATTGTTCAAGTCATCATCAATGATTTTAGATGCCTCCCAGCAGTGTTTTCTGACAAAGACACACATTTCAGTTTGTGGCCACAGCATTTCATGGACATCATTTTGACTATTTTAACAACGATAGTCAAAATGTATGTATCCCCAAAAGCCTGGATGAATGTTTGTCTTTTTGTTACTAAAGTAGAAATTTCAGGGCTGGGTAGAAGCTGATTCGTGGTACAGCACTTGCTTACACCATGACTTGCCATACATAGGTTCCATCTCCAGCGTGGGGAAGAAAAGAAGCTTCTTCTAAACAAGTATCTTTACTGGAGAAAAAAAAACAAACAAATCCACATTTTTCTTTTCTCTTTCTTTCTTTCTTTCTTTCTTTCTTTCTTTCTTTCTT
>CAJQZJ010027476.1:774-28655 GCA_907164525.1 Lophiomys imhausi | reverse complement strand
ATAACAACTACTTTCATAACCTTTTAGAATGATACAGTCTCTGGGGCAGGTCCTCAGTCGTCAGGAATACAGTCTTTGTTGTAGATTCTTTAACGCACTTAGCAGTCCTTTTTTTGGATCTCTCAGATGTAGGTTCGTCAGGGTAGTTGGTTATTGCAGTCTCACCTTAAATAAGGCTTCATGCTTTCTTCTCTGTGGGAGACCCCCAGCCGTCTGCAGGCCAACTTACTTCTTTTGAATCAGGAACTCAGCTGCTCTGCCTCAGTCCTTAAAGCCAGGCACAGTTTCCCCTAGGCCACTGATCGGACAGATCAAACCCGTCTAGGCAAAAGCTGAGCCACAGGGTCCAGTCCTTGACCTTTTGGTGTCTTGCTCAGGCTTTCTTTGCTCACCGGCTTCTTTCTGCTTCAGGGAGAGAGCTGGCCATCAATGGCCAGCCCTTTTTTCAGCAGGACTCTTGGAGCTCTCTAGCATCAGGGGCCTCTTCTCCTTCTGGGCTCCATGCACTGTCCTTAAATAGGAGGAACTCTGTTTCAGCTTAATTTGGGCTGTGCCCACTTAGCAGCTGAAAACAATGTCAGGCCAGATACTTTGTTTCTTCAAATCCATTAAATCTTTCCTGTTTTCCTGACTTCAACCTTGTTTTTCAGTCTATTGAGTCTTTCCTGTTTTTGCTGACTTCATGCTGATAGTGCTCTTCAGGCCCCGAATTAAGAGACAGTATCAGAAACTCCTATATATTTTCCAAATCTAATCCATCTAACCCCTACAGCTGTCTTTTGAGTTTTTGATCTTAGCCATTCTGACAGGAATTAGATGGAATCTCAGAGACATCTTGAGTTGCATTTCTCTGATGATTAAGGATTCTTCAAGTGTCTCTCAGCCATTTTAGATTCCTCATTTATGAATTCTCTGTTTAGATCTGTATCCATTTTTTCATTGGATTACTTGGTTTGCTGGTGTTTAATTTATTGAGTTCTTTATAGATTTTGGATATTAGCCCTCTGTCACATGTGGGGTTGGTGAAGATCTTTCCCAGTCTATAGACTGCCGTTGTTTTGTTTTGTTTTGTTTTTAATGACAGTGTCCTTTGCCTTACAGAAGCTTTTTCAGTTTCATGAGGTCCCATTTATTGATTGTTGGTCTTAGGGCCTGAGCTATTGGTGTTCTGTTCAGGAAGTTGCCACCTATGCCAATAAGTTCCAGGCTTTTCCCCACTTTCTCTTCTGTTGGATTTAGTGTGTCCAGTTTTATGTTAAGGTCTCTGATCCACTTGGACTTAAGTTTTGTGCAAGGTGATAAATATGGGTCTCTTTGCATTATTTTACAAGTTGACTTCCAGATAGGCGAGCATCATTTATTGAAGATGCTGTCTTTTTTCCATTGTATGGTTTGGCTTCTTTGTCAAAAATTAAGTGACCATAGGTGTGTAGATTCATTTCTGGGTCTTCAATTCCATTGATCATCTTGTCTGTTTCTATACCAGCACCATGCTGTCTTTATTACTATTGCTCTGTACTATAGCTTGAAATCAGGGATGGTGAAACCTCCAGATGTTTTTGGGTTTTTTGTTTTGTTTTGTTTTGTTTCTGTTTGTACAGGATTGATTTAGCTATTCTGGGTTTTGTTGTTGTTGTTGTTTTTCCATATGAAGAGGAGAATTATAGAGGTCTGCAAAGAATTGTGTTGGTATTTTGATGTGAATTGCATTGAATATGTATATTGCTTTTGGTAGGATGGCCATTTTTATTATGCTGATCCTACCTATCCATCAATGTGGGAGATTTTTCCACCTTCTGATATCTTCTTCAATTTCTTTCTTCAAGGACTTGAAGTTCTTGTTATACAGGTCTTTCACTTGCTTGGTTATAGTTACTCCAAGGTATTTTATATTATTTTTGGCTATTGTGAAGTGTGTTGTTTCCCTAACTTCTTTCTCAGCCCATTTATCTTTTGTGTAAAGAATGTTTACAGATGTTTTTGAGTTAATTTTGTATCCAGCCACCTTGCTGAAAGTGTTTATCAGTTGTATTAGTTCTCTGGTGTAATTTTTGGGGTCACTTATCATATCATCTGTGAATAGGGATAATTTAACTTCTTCCTTTCCAATTTGTAGCCTCTTAATTTCCTTTAGTTGTCTTATTGCTCTGGCTAGAACTTCAAGTACTATGTTGAAGAGGTATGGGGAGAGTGGGCATCCTTGCCTTGTCCCTGATTTTAGAGTAAATGTTTTAAGTTTCTCTCCATTTAATTTGATGTTGGCTACTGGTTTGCTGTATATAACCTTTATTATTTCTAGGTATGGTCCTTGTATGCCATATCTCTCCAGGACTTTCATTGATTTTATCAAATGCTTTTTCTGCATCTAATGAGATGATCATGTGGATTATTTTTCTTTCAGCTTGTTTATATGGTGAATTACATTGATGGATTTTCATATGCTGAACCAGTCCTGTATTCCTGGGATGAAGCTTCCTTGATCATGGTGTATAATACTTTTGATGTGTTCTACCTTAGGTGCTGGGGTTCAGGGAGAACTGAGGTGGTTCAGGAACCAAAGGATGGAGCTGGATGCTCCTGGGGATTGAGGCCTTGTCACCTCACAGGTGCAGGGAAGGTAGAGTGCAGCTTGAGGCACAGCTTGAAGCACAACTCTCACCTCAGGCAAGCAGGCTCTGTGGCCAAGCACTGGTGGCCCAGGGGATATGGGGTCAAAACATGTTTTTTAAAATGTCAAGTCAATAAAATACCAGTTTCTCAAGAAAAGAATGAATAAAACAAAAAGTTCAAGATAAGAGGAAATCCAAATGACCAAGATATATAGGGAAAAGATTTTGACTTTCACAAAGTACAGACTAAAACAAAATTATTTCATAATAAAAATTGACAGGAAAGTTGGCACTAAGGTTGAGAAGATTTACTACTTGTCTTATTACTTTTATATTACTGTGAAGATACACCCATGACCAATACAACCTTAGAAGACAGGGTTTATTGAGGCTTGCACATGACAGAGAGAAAGAGAAGAGAGAGATAATTGAAGATAGATTGTGTTTTTGAAAGCTCAACATCCAGTCCCAATGACATATATCCTTAAATGAAACCATAGTCTCTAACCCTTAATCCTTCCCAAGTAGTTCTACTAACTGGGGACTAAGTATTCAAATATAGAAGCCTATAGGAGCCATTTTCATTCAAACCACCAAATTAATCCTGCAGAGAACTGGAGTTCAGTTCCCAGAACCTACGTCAGGTGGTTCAGAGTTACCCCTATCTTAGCTCATGAAGATCTGACACCCTCTTGTCTCCAAGATACCTGTACATGTATACACATATTTCTTTTTAAGAATTAAGACATTGAGGCTCAGTTGGGAAAGTGATATCCATATAAGTATGAATACTTAAATTCAGAGTTTCAACCCCACAGAGAAAGAAGAGTGTGGGGACCCCAGAAATGGAGACTTATGAGAAATGCCTCATGGCTGGGAAAATGAAAGTAACTTGTGGGAGATATCTAAGATGGCACTGGCAGGAAAATGCCAGTGCAGAGTTGAAGCCTGATCGTGGGTATAGCTGATGGGGTGAGCAAGACTTCTGTGCTCCTGATCAGTGTGTGTTACGATGTTAACAGACTTGTGCTATGTGATGTAATAGGATGACCTTTAATGTGATTGGACCACATAGCCTCATGTGGAAACACCCATTTGGTTCTGTATAGAAGCTAGGTGAGAAAACATAAAAAATGGGAAATGCTTAGACATCACCCCTGTCGCATCTGTTTGTCTTTGGAATGAAGACTGGAGAGTCGGGTGGGCAGCCTATTCACCTTTTCCCTGAGAACCCCCTTATGGAGTGATCACCCCATAAGGACCCGGCAATAGAAGAGTACAACAGGGCATGCCTGTAATCCCAATGCTGAACAGACAGAGGCAGGAGGGTCCCTCGTGTTCACTGGCCAGCCAAACTCTCCAGTGAGTGAGATACAGGTTCGATGAAGAGACTCTGCCTCAGAAACTAAAACAGAGACCAGTTAAAGTAGACACCCAACACTGACCTCTGACTTCAACATGTACAGTCACAGACATACCTACTCACAGGACCATGGATATACGTACACCACACACACAAACAAAAAAAGAAAAAGAAAAGTATTAAGACGCTTGACAATATTTAGCAGGACAATGGGAAATTACATGTTCTTTTGTGGGACTATAAACTTATGCAAATGCATCTAGTTATATTTGTGAGTTTTTTTAAAGAAGCACATATTCTACAGATCAGAAAAAGCACTAGTTGGTAACAGATCTGTGAATCTATAAAACATGTGTAAAATGTTCAAACCAAAATTACACTAAGCTATCTGTGAATCTCTAACAAATATGCAAAATGTTCAGTCACAATTACCACTAAATCAGTACAAAATATTTAGGCCACCAATTTTCAAATAGTTCTACCTAAAAAGAATGGACAAATTGAGGTCTGTGTATGCAAGATAACTTAGCACAGGGAAAATAATTTCACTAAGCCCCATTGATGAACCACAGAGACACAAGACCAACTGAAAGCATATTTTAAAATATTATCTGTATCCCATTTGAATTGAAATCAGGACACAGAGGATTTAGTCAATGAATTTCTGACAGCAAGCAACAACTCTTATCTAGTTAACTGAGTAATTTAAGCCACAGATAAATAAACACCTTTTGTGACAACAGCTTTATATTTAGTTAGCTAAATCATTAGAAGCACAAAGGAATCCCTAGGAACAGAGTAATGAAGGCAGGAAGCAGCTACATCCACAGGGCACTGTGGAAAACAGTTGAAACTCAGACCTCCAAGGATGGGGCCAAATTATCTACTGCTCTGGCCTGTCATTCAAGAATGAGCCAATGAAACTGGAGTCCAGGCCCAGAAAGTGAGTGGCATCGTGTCTGAGCATTCAGCAATATCACTGCTTCTAGAGCTAGAGTGTATGAGCCATAGAGGGCGGAGGACACCAAGAAAACAAGTTCCTCTAAGTCAACACGAGCAAAGCTCCCATGAACTCAGAGACTGAAGCAGCATGCACAGGTCTGCACAGGGCCTGCTCGGGCCTGCATGGGTCTGCACGGGTCTGCACCAGGTCCTCTGCACATGCATTATGGCTTCCCACTTAGTGTTTTTATGGGATTCCTGAGTGTGTGAACAAGTGAGTCTCTGATTCTGGTGCCTTTTCTCTGGCTCTTTTTGTTTGTTTGTTTGTTTGTTTGTTTGTTTGTTTGTTTTGTCTTGTTTCTCCTGTCCAATTTTGATGCAGTAGTTTTTTTTAATCTTATTATATTTTATTTTAATATTATCTCTAAGAAGCTTCCTCAGATCTAATGAGAGACAGAAAGGGAATGAATCTGAGTGGGAGAGGAGGTGAACTGGGGGAGTAGAGGGAGAGGAAACAGTAATGAGGATATATAATGTGAGGAAAAAGAAACAGAAGCTTTATATTAATGAACAATAATAATAAGACTGGTTCTAGAATGACAGTCTGCAAAACTCATTCAGCCACTACTAAGGGATAGAACCATTGCTTCAGAAAGTTGAAGTGTTAAGGCAAGGGTCTGCGAGCAAGGAGCAGAGAACAAATGAGAAGCAAGCCTTTGTCTTCTACCTGCCCTTGGGTCTCCTGGCTTAACTCACAAGGAAAAGGCTGGTAACACATAAACAGAAACGGAGCGTGGAGAATTCCAGCCCCAGCATTAGTCTCATGGCCTCATATTAAAGAAAGCATAAAGTGCATACAAAGTCAAGAAAAAAATGTTGAATAATTACATTAGTCAAACTTTTAAATCAAACAGATGATATTTTATACTGATACACGTGTTTTGGTAAAACTAACAGGCGATGCTTAGAGACAGGAAGCACTGAATTTTGAACAGAGATGACAACTGAGGGATTTAGAGGGGGTCATGGATCTCAACTTACTCATTTGAATGTTGTTTCCAAGCAGCATGGTGTATTCCAAATTATTGATTATTATCTGCTAGGTATTTCAAAAGTCTGAAATATTTCATGAAAAATGTGGCCAAGAAGTGCAGTCCTTTTTAGAAAGGGGCGGGGGGACCACACATCTTCTTGTCTTGCAGTGGGTGTTATTTACAGTCAGTATGGGATAACTTACTAGATACAGATTCAGATCAAGAGCATGTTCTGACCTTGTACCAAATGGCTGCCCTTCAGATTTCCCGCAGATTGGCACTCCTTCCCTGGAAGAAAACATTCAAATCGTCCATGAAGTCCCCATCTGTTAGTGTGAGAACATCTGCAGGGATGTGGACTCTCCTAAATTAAGTGGTATTAATGCATCTAGTAGTGAAATTACCTTCTTCAATGTGCCATCAAGCTCAACTTTGAAATGGCAATTGTATTCAGATGTTTAAAACAGAGCCACATTGAAAGACTCATTCAGTATTGATAACTCTTACCTGAAGCTGAAAATACTTATTTTTACAACATATTTACTGGCTGACAAGTCTGTTTTGATTTCTTATGATTGTATTTTAAAGGTTTTAATTGATTGTATTTTATATAAATCTCATAATGATACCCAAGCAAATGGAAAGATACTGAATACAGTGTCATAAAGCAGTTTGTATCATAAGCATTAATATAATTTTAAATGCTTTTGTTGAGTAACTACTGTATTCATTTTTCTGGACAGGCATTATGAGAGAGATACCTCCCAATATGCATGAACTTCGAAGAGAAGGTAATTAAATCTTCCAAACAGCTTAGTGATATCTACCACTCTATTTTGCTGATCCCATAAATGCTGAAGTGCAGGAAGATCAATAAGAACATGTGTAGACAGGGGCTAACATGAACAGTGGAAAAGCAGAGACGATGCACGAAGTAATGATAGAATGTCCCATTAAACTCTTTTCAGAAAGTATTTAGTATTTTACTAAGGCAGAAACAGAGTAATATTTAGGAATTATGCCAGTGATGCTTTCTTCTATTATTTTCAAATTCTAAAAAATGCTTCAGATAAGCTAGGAATGTTGGTGAGCTGATACAGCCTTACCTGGCATTGAGCAGAGCCCTGAGTTCAATCCCAACACCTCCAAAATTGGGTGCCAGACATGAGGGTACACGCTCATCATCCCAGGACTCAGGAGGTACTTGTAGGGTGATCAGAAATTCAAAGTCTTCCTCAACTATACTGTGAGTATGAAGACAGCCTAGAGTACATACATAAGAATACACACAGATGCAGACATAAAATGTGTCTCAAATCATACATTCAATTTTGTAGAAAAAGTATAAAAACTTGAATATGATTTTGAAATACACTGTTTGGGAAATCAAAATACCAAAGTTCTTAAGGGAAATTTTATGACATTTTATTCTTATTTATCTTATTCATTTGTTTTTAATTTTCCATTTATGCAATATCATGTCAGTCACATGGCAGATAGTTAATAAACATTGCAGATTCAAATGTCATTTGCTGACATTTGCACACACTGACTCAGATGTTGTTTCTCAAAAAATTAATTTGTGATTTGTCATCATAATAACCACTTAAATATTTGGGTGAGAAAAAATACTTTTATATTTGTGAATTCAGTCTTTATTAAAGTAAATAGCAATTGATTTAGTGATTATGCTTGGATTCTAAGTATTTGGGGGATGGAGTGATTTTAGTACTTAGTAATTGATGCAAGTAATGATGGTTCATTCCAAAACTCATCTCTGGGTAGATATGATTATGACAATAGTCACAGAGAAAGGATATAGTAATAGAAGAATGAATATTTAATATTTAAATGATGGGCTCACTAGAAACTTCTGGACTTAAAAGACCATGCTTTTAGCTACCTCTTATTTTATTCTCAATAAATCTAAATAATATTGGAAACTATGTTTTTCTGTTGAGAAAAAAAGGAGGCTTCAAAAGGTTGAGAGACATTTCCAACATCATAGTATTACTTAGGGGCAGTTAAAATGAGACACAGATTTGAATCAATGTAGAAGAAACATTTTTAAAATAAACCAGAGCACATAGGTATATATAAAGATCATCTTTAGGGATATGGGACAATGGAGTCATATATATTAGTTAATTCCACCCACATAACTAAGGGTGATCTTGTCATCAGATACAAGAAATGATTGAAAATTACCCCATTGCTTCTCCTTTAACTACAACTCTAATGAGTTTTTATAAGGTTAAGGCAGCATCTGACATCAAAAATCCACTTCAAGCATTTTCTAAATAGTTTGAGGACAGGTCTGTAGACTTCTTTCTATGTTGTCTGAGACTTCTCTTGGGGATACATGAACCAACAATAGAGATTGTTGGTTCCAGATAGGGAGGCAACAATAGACCAAATGTCTATTGTTGATCAACCAGTCAACAATGACCAACTTAACAAAATAAAGAGTTCATTGATGTTACTTACAGGACAGAAATGACACAAAACTTTCATTATTACTTTTTCCCAGACTAGGTGACAGTTCTAGAAAATTCGAGCTTGGCACCCCTGCAACACTAGGGCTGGAAAGCAGAGTGGCTGGCAGGAGACTCTCCTTCCTCAGAAGTTGTTTATTCTTCCATAACCTTAGGGAGGGGCCAATGTTCTCTTTTCCTTCAGGAACTTCTTGAGGCTTGTGAATTGACTACTTCCTAAACTTCATGAAACTCACTCATTCTGGAGGGAATGAGAATTTCTTGGGCCTAAAATGTGCCTCCATCCAGGATGGCCATGAAGCTCCCTCCAGGATGGCCATTTCAACTCAGAAGAAATTGCTTCACAACAGTAAAAAATGTTTTAATCATATTTACAACTTCCTCCAATCCCTCCCACACCTGCCTCTCCTTTCTTTACCTACTCAATTGTAGGTTTTCTTTTAGGGCCTAGGGCCTATCTAGGCACAAGTTCTTGGTCTCCATACTGATGTCAGGTATGGGTTTTGTCCTGTGTAACAGGCTTAAATTCAATCAGAAATATTTTTTGATATCTTATGTGAAATATTGTCTGACTGAGTTGTGCCATGCAATCTGCTGTGTAGGCTGTGCCAAGCTTAGTTGTGAGTGGCAGTTGCTGCCAGACTGCTCACCTGGAGAGAATGACAACACCACAGAGAAGTGGCTCTGGCCACCAGACAGGAAGGCGTGTGTTTGAACCACTGATAAAATGGAATACAAGCAGGAATTAGAACATAGCTTTGATAAAATAGTTAACAGGTTTCAAGGTTGTTACATAGAATAACAGAAAGCAATGTTTGAATTTTTAAGAAGAAATTCCTTGTCTTTAATGAATAAAGGAGGTTTGCAATTTATGGGGAAAAGGCAATAATGGGTAATAATGATGCATTTTCTTAATCCTAAGGCATTACTTAATAAATACTTTCTAAACATTTAGTAACTAAGAAAAATTACTATTAGACTCTTACCCTCCCATCTATAGTTATAAGTTATTTTTTTTTCTTGTATAAGGCTTACAATTATAGAGAATGGTGCAAATTCAGAGTTCTAACTAGCTGTGCAATCACTGTCATGATTCTTGGTTTAGTAGTCATATAATCATGCGTGCACTGGGAAGCATGAAGAAACAGATACACATGGTAGGCAAGCTATATTTATTCATCACCACAGGAATTTCTATGGATTAATCCAACAATGAAAGTCAGGAACTTCAAAGTCTTGGCTCAATTTAAGCACAATCCTCCAGAGGGATGTATTGTAAGAGGGAGAAATAGCATTTTAAAGCAGTTTCTGAAGACAGGATTAGTGGCTAATGTTAATATGCTACAGCCATCCTCTGGGACTCTGCATAGACGAATCATTGATTTCTACATTTATCTTTCTTAGGACTTCTGTAGTCACTTCAGGGTGTCTTCATGTAATCCACTCATAGCAGGGAATGTTTTCAGGGATATTCTAAATAATTAACCTTCTCACATTGGAGTTCAAGTGTCTCTCCGTGATAAAGCACTTGAGCACCTCAAAAGCGTAATTATAGGCATGCCCTTGAGAGCTGGGTTATATCAAGTTCTCAAAATGAGTGTGGATATTAAAACTGATATAGCAGCAATTAGTTATGAATTTTCTCCATTACCTAGACTGCTGGATTGTGACCATGAAATATAACTCTTTTGAAAGAGTCCATAGAATTTTATTTCAGTCTTAATCCTGAGTATAAAATTGATCACTATATTTCTTTAACTTATTCCAGTTGTTACTGCCATGCACACACTAATGTGTGTGGTTTTGTGTGTGTGTGTGTGTGTGTGTGTGTGTGTGTATGTAGTATGCGGGCATGCATGTGTCATAGAACACATGTGGAAAACAGAGAGCAACTTTTGGGGATCAGTTCTCTCCTTCCACTGTTAGTTCTGAGGATCTAACTTAAATCTTTAGGCTTGTATAGCAAATGCCCCATCCACTGAGCAGTCTTGCCTGCCTACTATCATATTTCAAAGACAAGGAGATCAAAATCATTCCAACTTTATATTTTTGTTCTCCTGATGAACTAATTGTGGGTTAGGATATGGGAAAACAAGTTTCATATGTAAATAATAAACTGCTTTTGGAAAGGAGATCATGGATGCATTGAAAATGAAAATGAATTCCTTGAAATAGTGGATCATTAGCTATAATTGACTTAAGAGTGTATGTAAGCATAGTTGTCCCTTAAACTTGTAGTTACATGTGCAAAGAAAGCAAATAAAAAGTACTTTGCATTATATCAAGTACCCTAGCACCACCCCCCCACCCAACTCATTCTGGCCTCAGCCTGAAAAGGTGATATTTTCACTACCAGTACTTTAACATTCCTTCTAAAATGCAAAGTGATTTTATACCTTTTATGGAAAAATTATCTAATAATAATATTTTATAAATTATCATTCTACTAGAATTAAGACAAAGATCATTGCAACAACTGTTGAGACCACAACATAAGTATGGAAATTTCAGTATCGTCTAAGTCTAGCACTACCATTCAGTACATGGTGACAGATAATTGTTTAAATGCTACATCAAGAGTTTTTAACTATAAGAAAAACAGATATTTAATAAATAATATTTTTAAATCATATACTTAGCTTATTGATGCTAGGAATTTTATTGTTATGCTTCCGCATGGAAAATATATGTATGCACACTATGTCTGACTCATAGAAACAATCATTTAATATTATAAAATGTAGCAATTCTTCTGAAAATCTTCCAGTGCTTTCTCAGAGGTTACTGTTTTGTGAGTAAGACAATTCAGCATGCCTGTTGGTCTAGGCTCCATTTTACTTTGATGTGGCTTCCTACAAATGCTGTCAACTATCCCTTTACCTCCAGTATATCTTCCTTACTGTGGTAAAGAGCCTGGTTCATTACAGTCCCTCTCCCTCGAAAAACCTCCTCCCTTCCTTCCTTTGGTTCACTGATCATGTCATAATTTTAACTAAAATAATCATACATTTCTGTTCTTGTGCTTTTCTGTTTATTTACTTACTTGCTTTGCTTGTATCTTTGTTTTACATATGTCACACAACTAGCAAGATTATTTGATATCTTCTCCTTTCAAAATATATAATTGTCTTAGTTAGGACACAGTCCATTAGGATTCTCTTACTATGTCTGGGAACAAAAGACAATCCAACAATACAGCATTGCTATATGTCATTTCCTCTTGTAAATACACCCTCTAGGAAGAATGGCTATGATTTAGGTAAGCTGCAATTACAAAACTAACACAATGCTAATAGTACCTCTGAGAAACTTAACATTTCTTGATTTAGCCTCACAATTGTATCTGTCAGATGGATGCCTTCTTGGTTAATTGGCCTGAAAAATTTAATAATCATGACATTCACTACATATAATTTACCATCCTTTTGGACTCTACTCTTAGTGAATATGAATACTCCACTGATTCCATTTAGCTTGAAACAGATCCAGCACCTGCTTCTGGGTTGCAGCGCATTTCAGCTGTGCAGCTTTTAAATGCTCCAGCAACTGAAGTTCATATTCACTATTCAATGGCATCCCTCAGCTAAAAAGTCATTTACAAACTTTATTGATCAAACTGTACTTTTCTGAGTTGGAATTTAATCTGTAGAGCCTTCTGTAAAATGAACTGAATCCTTTAGTAATCATGGGCAATGATGGGAGTTATTTGGTTCGTGGTAATTTGCATTATTTATTTATTACACCCTGTCGGTTCATGCTATATATTGCTGTGCTGTGTGGCAGGGGCAGGCAAGTCACTCACTGCCTAATCTTACTCCGTAGACAAAAGCATCTTGGTTACAGATGAATGTCATAATAATGTGAAAATCTCTACCACTAACACACACACACACACACAAATATTCTTTATGTTCACATGATGCCTTATACTGAGTACTGCCTGGACATTTATTCACAGATCTCCAGGAAGCTATGAAGTTCCAAAACATTAAACCAAAGTCAGTATGACTCCATTTGAACACAGACTCTGCATAAACCCCAAAACCTAATATAGTGTACATTGCTGCTGCTCAGTGTTCCGTGTTCCCCAACACTACATCCTTCCTCTCTGCCCATTAAAATCAGTACTAAGCATTGTGGAAAATATTGAACAGTATTAGGACAAAGGATATTCTAAACTATTTCAAGATCATTCTTCCAAAATGATGGTTCTCTTCTAACTAAAATATAAAAAGCAAAATGTCTCAGATTCTGTGAATTAGTGATATACAAGCATAACATTTTATTCCTGGTTACCAACCCTAGATAGTTTGTAACGGATTACTTAGTAATTCAACAAACTGAACTTCACTTAACTAATAACATTCTGGGAAATACACTACTTTGTATGAACAGGAAATACATACTTGTAGCAACAGATTGTATTCTCATCTACTGGTATCTAACCAAAATCTAGACCTGTCAGGTGAGATCAATATTCTTACTTCATGCTTGCATCACAGAATAGCAAGAGGGCTTTTGACTGGACAATACCAAGAGTTTAATTCTTGTGTATCAGAAGATAAAGCAATCAATTGTCCAAGAGACTTTAAAATTTATGTTTTGTTACCTTGTAGATATTAACTATACAGACATTGGACCAGATAAAAGAATATGTATAGTCCAGAGAACAAAAATATAACACTGTTTCTCATTAATGCTTGCTGAAGATTTTTTTTCTCAAGAAAGCACATTAAAAAATGCCTAAGGCTGCCTATACTATGCAGACAAGAAAATATACAGATCTGTAATAAAGTCAGGAAATATGTTCTCTATTAACAAATTCACTCCTCAATCCATAAATTCTATGCAAGGAAGATTAAATAATTCTAATATGACAGAATATGTTAAAAAAATAAGACACGTATAAATCTTTGTCTTTTTTTTAAACTAACCTCCTTCACATTTGCTCAAGGGTGACCAGAGGAAACACTGATCACCCCATCTGTGACTCTTAAATATGCACACTCTCAATTTGTCTACTGAGAAAGAGTTTAGGAAACAAGTTAACAAACCAAGAACTATCACAAACTGTTCAAAGTCCTCAGCACCTGGCAGACTTCAGGAAAGATCCCCTGACAATACTTTCTTAAGATTTTGATGAATATATCTTTTCTCTTGCTTTAGCTCTGTCTAAATTCTGAGCTGATTTCTCTAGAGCTCACGGCACCCCATTGATTTTGAAGAATGCTTCTCAGGCTTCTTCTAGTAGCATTGCAAGAGTCTGTTAAATGTCAAGGAGATAAATTCAATTTCAAGGATGTGATTCAAGTTATTTAACTTCATCCATTTTAGAAAATAATTTTTGATGTATTTAAAGAAATGAGATATTTGAGAAAACCAAAATAATAGTTTAAAAAGTTGTTTCTTTTATCATTTATCTGGTTTTTAAATAATTATACAACGTAAACCTCAGTAGGGACACAGTGACAAAATTCCTATCCTACTACTAGGTTTTGTCAAATCCAGTGGATGGGGCAGATAGATAGCTTCAAAGGATCTAAGCGCACAGAAGATTAAAGGTCTAGGCAAAACTATCCCAAGTTGGAAGATAAATGCAGTGTGTTCTTGCTGTGGACCTACTTGTTGATTCCCAGATGATCTTTCTAAACTGAGATCAGCCTGTATGTCTGTTCAATACGAAGGTTCTATGTAGAATGTCATTATGGGCTTTATTTTGAATAATTGTTGTATTCTCATGCTTCCATATTGATTGCTCAAGACATCAATGAACTTGGGCCTGACTCCTATAGAAACAGCCTTTGGGAAGAAATATATTTTGGTTTAGCATGCTTAGTATTTTAGCATCATCACAACAACATTACCACCAAAAGAGGGAGTGGAGAGAAAAAGGTCCCTGGTGTTTTCTATGTAGACTGTGTCTCCTGAGATCTGGTAACAGTCAGCTGGACTGGTGAAGGAATTTCAATACCATGCTGAATCCTAAGGATGGCAGACAAAAAGCAAAGAAAAATGAAACCCCACAAACTAAACCCAAGTGATAATACACTGAACCGTCTTGTGAGCTTTAAAGAGAAACTTCCCTATGCTAATGTCACTATGTCTGCACATTATGGCTTAGTAATGATTTGAAAATTACTTCAGTCAGGTTTGGAAACAGCTGACAAAGGCAGAGAATGGAAAAAGGACACCATCTTCAACAAATGGTACTGGTCCAACTGGATGTCCACTTGTAAAAGAATGAAATTAGACCCATACTTAACACCTTGTACAAAACTTAAGTCCAAGTGGATCAAAGACCTTAACATAAGCCCGGTCACACTAAATCTACTAGAAGAAAAAGTGGGAAAAACCCTCAAACTCATTGGCACAGGTGACAACTTCGTGAACAGAACACCAACACCTCAGGACCTAAGACCAACAATCAATAAATGGGACCTCATGAAACCGAAAAGCTTCTGTAAGGCAAAAGACACTGTCATTCGAACAAAACGGCAGCCTACAGATTGGGAAAAAATCTTCACCAACCCCACATCTGACAGAGGGCTAATATCCAAAATTTACAAAGAACTCAAGAAATTAATTGCCAAGAAATCAAATAATCCAATCAAAAAATGGGGAAAAGAGCTAAACAGAGATTCACAAAGAAGGAACTCCTAATGGCTGAGAGACACTTGAGGAAATGCTCAGCATCCTTAATCATCAGAGAAATGCAACACAAGACAACTCTGAGATTCCATCTCACACCTGTCAGAATGGCTAAGATCAAAAGCTCAAATGACAGCACATGCTGGCGAGGGTTTGGAGAAAGAGGAACCCTCCTCCATTGCTGGTGGGAGTGCAGGCTTGTGCAACCACTATAGAGGTCAGTCTGGCGATATCTTAGAAAGCTTGGAAAAGCTCTGCCTTGGAACCCAGCCATACCACTTCTGGGTATACATCCAAATGACTCCTCACCGAATCACAAGGAAGCTTCCTCATCTATGTTCATAGCAGCCTTATTTGTAATAGCTAGATGTCCCTCAACCTAAGAATTGATTAAAAAACTGTGGTACATCTACACAATGGAATATTACTCAGCTATCTGAAACAATGAAATTATGCAATTTGCAGCCAAATGGATGGAACTAGAGAAGCTTATCCTGAGTGAGCTAACCCAGACTCAGAGGATGCACATGGAATCTATTCACTCATAGTCGGATTTTAGCTATATAGTACAGGATATTTATACTACAACCAACGCACCAAAGGGAACATGGACATAGACTTTTGTTTGTTTTAGTTTTCTCTTTCTGTGAATAGACACTTTTCACTGGTGGTACTGCCTTGTAGGCCACCAGTGTATGAGGAGGCCCTTGGCCCTCATATGGCTTCTGAACTGGGGCAGGGGACTGTTATGTAGGGACACTCCACTCCAGAGGAGTGGGATGGAAGGGATAGGGGGTAGAGGGTGGGAGGGTGGGACAGGGAGGGGTGAAAAGAGGGCACTGTGATGGAGATGTAACCTGAAGCAACAAATAAAATTATTTAAAAAAAAAAAAAGAAAGCAAAGGTAATTCACAGGACAAAGAAAGAGGCTAAAGTTTCAAGTCATTTAACCTGTAATGCTTAACCCTATCTATTCCCTGGGAACTTGAAAGAAAGCTCATTGAGATGAGAATAAAGGATCTAAACCAAAATATCACCTGTATGAGTTGTCAATGTGTTTTGAACACAGAGACTCTAAATACTTATAAACTCCAGCAACACAGTGGAAGGAAAAAAAAAAACAGACTTGCAAGTTGTCCTTTGATCTCCATACATGTATGCAAATACAAATAAATAAATAAGTAAACGGAATTTAAAAAATTTATTGAATTCTATCAAGGCAAGAAGCAGCTCAGAAAACTACTGTTTTATACAATATAAAATAAATTAAAAGTAGGCCACAGTCTGATCTTAAAAGTCATTCTGTTCAATTAGTAGTCATGATGTTATATGACTTTCCATAGAGATATATACCAACTCCAGATAGCACAAAGTGCAACTTAGTAAACCAGTGAGTTTATTGATATTACTTGAAGGAGAAAGAGTGAAATTACTACAGGACCAGGAATGACTTAAAATAAACTGCATCCTGTACTAATTAGCTAAATTCTGACTATAAGTGAATAGATGCCATGTGCATCCTTCTGAGTCTGGGTTAGCTCACTCAGGATGACGCACCAAAGGGAACATGGACATAGACTTTTTTTGTGGTTTTGTGGCCTACTTTTAATTTTTTTTTTTTAGTTTTCTCTCCCTGGCAATGAGACACTTTTCACTGGTGGTACTGCCTTGTAGGCCCCCAGTGTATGAGGAGGCTTTTGGACCTCATATGACTTCTGAACCGGGGCTGGGGACTGTTATGTAGGGACACCCACTCCAGAGGAGTGGGATGGAAGGGTTAGGGAGTATAGGGTGGGAGGGAGGGGGGTAAGAGGACAATATGATGGAGATGTAACCTGAAGCAACAAATAAATATTTTTTTTTAAATTTAAAGAAAAAGAAACTGCATCATTGAAAAACCTACTTAACAAAGGTATCAGCTGATAAAACGACTCCTCTCTCTTTCAGTCCTTATTGCTTATTCAACCTTAGGGAGTGAGAGGGTTTGCTACTCTAGTAATTTTCATGGACTTCCTAAGACTATGAGTTGTTTACTCCCTACATCTTAATAAAATGGAGAGACTTAGGGTCTTTGAGAGTGATGTTGGCTTTCAGTCTCACACTTAGGTAGGCTTTATCTCAGACGTAATAGTTCAGGAATCCATGTAAATCTTCCATTGCCTCTGAGTTCTTATCTTGTGGATTCCAATAATGAAAATTCACATACCACAGAAGAGTGAGTTTTAGAAAGAAATTTTATGATATAAGAAAGCAGAGTCCCTGTATATCTGGAGTGGGTCTTAAGAAATAGGCTCCAAAAATTGCTAGTCTGCAGGATTTTCATATGACATTCTGATGACAGAAACATACATAAGCATGGGGAGGGACTGAGAAGATCAGTCCACTTGAGCTTCCCAAGACACATCTAGTAGCCTTTTGAGTGTCTGTCATATCCTTAAATATTATATCTAGGCACGAGTCCTCATTTAGAAGAGACAACAACTGGAACTTCTTACCTGCATTCCTCGCCTCTAGCAATGACAGAATCTCCAAGGAGACCACAGACATTTCCGGAACTGCCCCTTTTAGGACCATTCCCCTAAAGCTCGCTGATCGGGTTCTATCTTTCTTGTCTTCATTTAACAAGCCTCCTTCCAGACTAAAACATTTCAAGTTGGGATTTCCTTAGTCATAGGAGTCTCCGCCCAGGATGGAAGCCTCACAGCTTGGAAGCTGTTGCTACACATACCCTGGTACCAAGCTGAGGTAATCTCTAAGCCAGAATGATGATGAGGTAATAATGCTGTGACTGGGGAGGGGGAACTATAGTGTAACACCCCAACATTTGGTTTCCTACCCAAAAGATATATATACTATAATCTCCAAGTGAGGAAGTGAGAGCATCAGAAATTGTTTCCTGAAGTCATTGAACTCTAGCTATCCAGATGAGCTGACATCACAACCTTCTAGCACTACTCCCAACCAGAAGGGAACAGTAGCATTCATAAATGTTCTAGGAAGCATTGCTTTTTCTATCCTGAGAAGAATGCCTAATCTATAAGACTGCATTTTCCCAGGGCCAGAGATGAGAGAAAATAGTTAAAAGCAAGTTGATTCCATAACCTTTGTCACACTTTCTCCCCTTTTAAAATACCTTCGGAGAGTGCTTGATTTGATTAAATCATCTGACATTGTACTAAGTATCTTTAAAGACTCTACACCTAATCCTTTGACTCTCGGAGTTCACACACAGCAGGAATATAAAACAAAGTGAATGTTTTATAGGATGAAGTACAAAGAACAAAGGCAATGCTTGTTCCTTTCCCCTGATTTCTGTCCACAGTCACTATGCCTCAGGAAAACTTCTAGTTCAACCACAACTTCATAGGCTAATCTGGATAATGTAAGTGTTTAACGATGAAGTTTCATCAAGCCCCATCCTTGTCTCTGTAACCACAGAGAGTTAGAGTTCTGTAATGTGAACCTCTTTGATTATTTGAACTAACCAAATCAGCTGTTTCCTGGTCCCCCAAGTTCCCCATGGCAAGACCTGAGAAAATTAAATCTTATGCCTCACAGCATAGGTATTCTTCCTTCTTTCTGTCCTGGGGATTCTTTTTTCATCACTAGAGCCAAGTGGGAATCCAAAAACAGGTGCAGATTTATCACTTGGGTTTGTGAAGCTGTAGGTTGCAGACAGGTGGAATGCCCTGGGGTCGGCTCTGCATATAGGCAGCCGCTGTTGTGCTGCTATTATGGCAGCACCTACACAGCAAATCCTTGTCTGGTTTTGGAGGAGCTGCATAGACTACCAAACAAGGATTGGTTATTTCAAAGCATGCTGGGTGCATAGTTCAGTGGCAGATGATCTAGGAAATTAGTCTTTCCTCTCCCCTAAGTAGTCTGCTTCAGTGTGAAGTAGGTTCTCGGTGGCTCTGGGAGGGAGATAGCAGTCAACACTGAGCAACAAAAGCAATGCCAGATGCATGGGACACCAGCCTGGTCCAGCATAGCTGCTCCAACATGTTCTCCCTCTTACCTGACTCATTTCCCTTTTCCCTTCATTCTAACTCCCTGGCATTGACCTTATGGTTTTGGGTGAGTCATGCAAATGTGCTTCTGGCTTCCTTTCCTGAGAAATGTGGAATAACACGGGAATTAAAAAAGATAAGACTGGTGACTACTGAATGTGAGGCCATCGAAGTAAAAGTGTTCAACAAGAAAATAGAAACAGAATCTGAAGCTAACAGTATCTGGGCACGCATAGTATAGTATCCATTGAGTTTTCCCTTGAGAAACTGGAGAACATTGCCATAGCACTAGACTTCTCTCAAACTACAGTTACCTAACACCAGCATACAAGGAAGATGTTAGGCAGCATCTAAAGTGTTATGTTAGAGCAGAAAATAACTGTTTTCTCATGTGGGAAATATTAAAAACTAAATGAATGTGCAATTTATGCTAGGAGCCTATGGTACACTACCAATTTGGATTGTTTCTCTGTTGCAGTCCTTTGACAAAGTCTCTGCCTTGGTTCCTGGGATGAAATTAGCATCAAAGAGGCTCTCATAACCAGGCATTCTGTCCTGCTATCAGTCTTTTAGACCCAGTAGAAGCAAAGCATCTTAGTGATCACTAGAGCCTACTCGTCAGACTTTCTGGGATGAACTCAAGCTCTGATTTGAAGTAGTCACTGACCATTGATCATGTATCCTCCCCGCATCTATTCTCACCTCTGTAAAGTTATAACAATGTGCCATTGAATCCACGCATGTATGCAAAACAACTTTCTAATCTCTACAAAATGAGCCCCTGATCAATGCTAACTAGCAATATCACAAGTGTGGTCAATATTGATGATGTAATTCCCATCATTTCTAAACAGAAATAAAATTGCCACTGTGGTTTACATACCGTAGGTTCATGAATACAACACTGTTAGCTCTTAAAATTTGATTTATTCTGTAAATACAAAATTTAAAAAAAAGATGTAAAATCTTATTTTATACCTACCACTGCTCATGTATTTCAAACCGGGTCTTTCAGCTCCCCTATATTTTGTCAGTATGGAGAGGTTTGTTAATACTGTTAAGCACACTGGTATTGTGTTGTAATCTTGTCTCTTTCTCATAGACACAGACCCCTGTAATTTCTTTTCCTGACCTTCATTCTATTTCTCCTAAAGTCATCAAGAAAAAGGGTTTCTGAATCAGGTTTGGACTTAGAAGACTTGATTTGTGGTAGGAGTAAAAGGAATCAGTGAGACTTAGAGAAATCATCTTTAATAGATCTCCTAGGAATCAACATCAGCAGTGACTATTTCTATGTTATTGGTCAGACAAAAGGACCCTCCTACTTGTCAGCCAGCTGATTAAAATCAGAGATCACAACTGTAAACACCACTGAGCAGAATTTAAAACAGAATATTCAATAGCTTAACAAAAACTGTGTTTGGACTAATGCTTGTGAAGGCATTATCCTGCAGGCAAGAACCATCACATAGCCACTCCTGGAAAATTCACTAATGGAATAAAGAAAGAAAATAAACCCACTGGCTTATAGTAAAGTGATCTAAGTTACAAATAGCAAAAGAACAAGCAAAACTTGAGATTCAAAGGTGTGCAAAATATGTTTATTTTTCAAGCCAAGGAATACTCAAATACAAAGTATACAATTACTGTCACCGAAGTGATGTTTCCTGTGACATCATTCATTCTGCCATAACAACATTTACCATCTATACCTAACCACAAGCACAGCTGGAGAGTTTGGCATGCTCCAACTCCTGACCCCATATATATTTTGACATTGCTTAACTTAACTGGAAGAAATAAGAGTTCACTAAGGTCTCCTGTACACTACTGTATGAGACTGAGATTAATAAAGTCACAGTGACAGCACATTACACAGGTAGAGTTTGTTAATTACATTTAATATATGTTGGTTGGCTTGGTCTAAAAACTATGTGTGAAATTATATAATGACAGAAAACAATAAAGTTGTTGTATGGGCTATTGTCAATAACAGCTCCCCTTCTCTTTGGGTCCAAAGCTAATCTGGACTCACATACAATAGTCCCAACTGGTCTCCTGTTGTTATTTTTATCTTATAAGCAAGGGGTGGAATTCTACATTTTTGTGCATTTATGAGCTACTTTTTTAGAAGCTCATAAAAGTTCAAATTGAACAATAACTATCCAATTTTGTACCTTCGTGGGTACTGATTATTATTGAAGCTGGCAGTAACATTCTTGCTGAGGGCAATGTTAGGCATCATGTTCTAAACTAACTTTTTGGCATAGTATCACATGTAATATTATAAAACAGCTTGCTCTACTCGGCCTCAACTGGAGCTACTGTGACAACATTGTGCAGATGATGAGACTTAATTGCATGTAAATGTCATTTTTCAAAGATTCCCAGAAACAGAGGATAAAATTTGGATTCAAAAAAATATTCTCGTGTTAACAAGGTCACAGGGAATCAGCTTTGAAAGAGGGAACTGGAGGAACTCTGAGATATCCTGTGTTTGATATGAAGAAATTATAAATATAATCAGAATTAATTGCAGTTAGGAACAAAACAAAATCTTGGGAACCTCTAATGCTGATTTTCAAATAAGTAATTTTAGGGTTGAAATATGAATTAAATGTTTACTAAAATAATAAATGTCTAATTATAGCTGCACACGTGTATAAAACTTTAACAAAGTATGTAGGAATTTTGTAGCATGGTAGCTCACAAAAAGGGAGACTTTATGAGGAAAACGGTGTGTGTGTGTGTGTGTGTGTATGTGTGTATGTGTGTATGTATGTGTGTATGTATGTGTGTGTGTATGTATGTGTGTGTATGTGTGTGTGTGTGTGTGTGTGTGTGTGTGTGTGTGTGTGTGTGTGTATGTTCCAGCTTCAAATAAGCAAGGCATCACCTTCTATACAGGGCAGTGAGAGCTCTTCATCAGATGTATTATTACATGATATCATATGTGAGGATATCATCCATGGGGCTTTATGAAGGACATTTTAATCTGCTATAATGAGATGAATCAACACAAATTGCAAAAATATCAAATCCCCCAAGCAATATGCCCAGACAGATAATTTTTTTTCTCTTTAGGATCCATCCATCCTGGGAGATAACCTATGATTGAAAACTTTTTATGGTTTGCTTACAACCTTTTTTTTTTCTTTTCTATAAAGAAGTCAGCACAACAAATACATCTTAAACTCTATCAGCAAAATTGATAGTAGCTCTTTTTAAAACCCAGTAAAATGCTATTTTCAGAATTTGTCTAGGTAGCAGGTTAATGATTTCTCCATCTTTCAGACACAATACAAGTTCTCAAGTTTTTCTGATAACTAGTTATCAAAACCCTCATGCCCAAAAGAAAAACCTTGAAATAAGCAAGTGAGTAGATAAAATTGAGCTTGGACAAGGGAAGGTTTGTCTACAAGGAGCCTCTCTCTACTGTTGAATGCACCTGTGTACCTGCAGATGCTGCAAATGACAGGGGATAATTGTTCCTATCTGTCCAGGCATTTCACTACAAATTTGGTGGTAATCTCAGGACTCGAAAAAGATGGATTCCTGCCACATCCTTGCATTGCTCTCCTATTCATTTTAGTCCTGTGCTAGCATAAAAATCAAAAGGCAATGAAAACCCATGTGAGCTGAGCCTGATAGCACACAGGCTGTTAGCAATACCCACACTTGCCAGGATAAGGGAGGCAGACAGAGAGCTGGAGACCAATTAGACAGATATTTTATAGGATACTCTACCTGGGGCTTAAGGGCCAGGAGTATTAGAATTTGGAAAAGATAAGCAAACAGTGCCTATGACCTATAAATGTGTAGTCTTCCCAAATCCCTTCAGACAAAATATGTAGATTACAAGCATGGTTTACAATATCATTGCTTCTGGTGCTTGTTTTAAGAAGTAACTTTTATGGGATTTGAAAATGGTTCTGCAGGTAAAAGTGCATACTGTGGCTGCAGAGGACCACCTTGTGGTTTCCAGCATCCTCATAAAATGGCTCACAAGCTCCTGTAACTCCAGTCTTAGGGGATCAAAGCTCTCATTTGCCTTCTTGGGCACCTGCATTCACATGCCTATACCCACACACCAACATACATAACCATAATTTAAAATACCAAAAATAAATACTTAAAAACTTTTTTAAAACAGTATCACTTTTTATCCTATAGCAGCTTGGTACACACCTTAATGTCTAGGCTGCCTCTTACTTTTAGTGATCATCTGCCTCAGCATCTTTGGTGCTGGCATTCAGTTATGAGCCCTGGAACCAGCTCAACACTGTGAATTAAATTTTTAGTTTGTGTACAAATTAATGAGCTTTATCATAACATTTTAATCCACACATGTTATTGTATCTCATTAATATTAACTCCCACTAGCTTTCCTCATTGTTCTACTCATCCTTTTCTGGTCCCCTCTTACTCTTCAAATATTCCTCGTGATTTCATATTCTGTGTGTATCTGTTTGCATGTTATACATAGATAGATATATAGACAGATGAGAGATAAATAGATTGATGATAGATAATAGATAGATAGGCAGGTGATAAATAAATAGATTGATGATAGATAATAGGTATATAGATACATAGATACATATATAGATTCATAGATACATAGACGCATAGACAGATGGTAGATTTCACATGACAGAGAAATTAACAACATCTTCATGTACTTCCTTACTCCTCCTTTTCTTCACTTCCTTGAGACCTTGACACTGTTTCTTATAGGAAACTCCATGATTTATATTTGGATAGTAGAAAATTATATACCTAAAAGTAAATAATAACTCAACAGAGGATGCCCCAAGACATAATATAAAAGAAACTTATCCACGCAACTATTTCCCCAATTTAATGGGTTACAGAATTTTAACTGCAGTGTGTTTACAAACTCATAGATTACCCATGGGGCATCCCTTGATGTTTGCCAGAAGAGTAACACCCAATGAATAATGCCAAAATTGTTCAATGACAATAAACTATCACCATCAAGCATGCCAAGTTAATCATGAAGAAATAGACTGTGCTGGGGTGATTTGGTGTTTACAGCCAGGCAGAGAATCCAAAACCTCATAGGAGTTATCATATGTAGAATCCAGCCTTCAGAGCCTCCTCACCACCAACCAGTTGGCTAACCAATTATTACAACATCTGTTGGAAAGAGCATAGTCCTTGGGATTACAGAGATGCCAGGAGAGAGATTTGTTCTGCCAGAAATCACTCAGCCCCACCACCGCTCTTCCTCTGTTGTCAGCCCATTTTAAACACAGTTTAAATTTTAAATAATAAGAGCACTTTTCACAGTTTGTATGAGGATGTAGTTTTGCGTATGTGAATAGTAGCTAAGATATGGAAGCATATGATAGCTTTAGAATTGCTTTGGCTGTTGTTGTCTTTTTAACTCTAAATAACATACTGCTATGTGTCAAATATGATCATCTCGCATTGCACAGTATCACTGACTTATACATAAATTCCTACTCCCTAAAATCCAGCTCAGCTTACCTTTAATGACCCACCCAGAAACTCCAAAAGTGCATTTTATGCATATTTTGGATATGAGTACAACTTAACTAAAACAAAGTCTTGAATGAGAATTAAAAGTGAAATACAAAATTTACAAATTCACTATTCTTTGTATTCAAAATGCCTTGTTATATCTTTGTTGTTGAATTGCATCCAACAAGTTCTTCATAGCATGTGTCCTTGGGGATGTATTCCTGGGAGTGAATCATGAGGAAAAACTATTTAGCAAGAGATGCATTCTGTGAATGTTGAAAGATGATGCTGGTGCCTGAATGCATTAAAAGGAAACAAAATTATGATCACATTATGTGAGGAAACACCGCCGTTTTTATTTTCCTGTAGTATAAATCAGGGTATGGATTAATTCATTCATATAATTCTATTTGCAGCTCTTTTACCTTTATTCATGGATATAAGTTGTTTTATGGGGACAAGCACATTGCAAGTCGGTATAAAACATCTTTTGAACACTGGTAGAAGGTCAGAGATGATATACTGACCTGTGCACATTGTGAACAGTCAGAATTCTGCCACATAAAAAAAAAACAGATGCCTCAACAATTTTAGATTATAAATACCAGGAAGATTTTTAGACAATGGACTCTTGATTGCCAATCTGCTGAAGACTGTTATTTCATCTCTGCAACATAATTGGTCTGCTGGCATTACATCCACATTACTCATAGATGAAAATAAAATTATAAAGTGCCGTGTAAAGCCTGCAATGGCCACCTTTAAGTTTACTATTCTCCTTAACGGTGTAGAGTCTATAAAATATGGAGTAATTCAAATTTAATAGCTTTTATCAACCCATGTATCTTCTCAGAAAGGTAGACAATGCTTAATTGAAGGGATTTCCATGATACAGTTTGAAATTTGGCATTCTTCTTTTTTGTTTGTTTCTTAAGCAACATTTATTAGATAAAGCATGCAAAGCAATAAGCTATTTCTCCAGTGTTGAAACTATGGAGAAAGATAGTTTCGAAAAGCCAGATCTTTCACTTTAAGGTGATGAGACGTTCAGTGACAAAATATTATTATTATTATAATTTCAAAGCTTAATCTTATGAAACTTTTCATTTCTGAAACACCTTGTTCTATTTCTCATCCGTTTTCAAGTCATAATTTTTTTACTCAAAGAAAAATGGTTTAATTTTAAAACTATACATGTAGATTTTTTAAAAATCTTAGAAGCATTGACAAGGATAGTAATTACCACATTTACAAAACTTGCTGCTTTAAACCTCCTGTCAAGCTACTAAATTTTTCCAACGGCAATTACAAAGTGACAAACATGAAATAAAACAACTTGGTAGCCTGCAGGTACTGCCTATAACCTTCTAAATGTTGGAAGCAACTTAAATGGTCCCTAAATAGACGATAGATTAAATAAGATATGATGTCCAAAAAAAGAAACATAATAAAGTTATTAAAATCACAGCCTAGTGAAATTGTTAACAATAAGAGCTACTGTTTTCAGTTTAATGCTAATCCCAAACTACAGAGTGCAGAGGACTATATCAGCATTATTTTAACTTAATAAAAGTACAAGGTTATCAATAAATATTTTTTTCAAATTTTTACATGAACTTATATATGTGAATCAGAAGAAATACTTTTAACTTAATGAAGAAAAAATTCTGAGATATTTATTGATTGATATTGTTATCACAGTATAATCTATATTAACTAACAAAAACTACAATACGTTTTACCTATACATTAGACATCAAGATAAAAGATACATTTGAAAAAAAGAAATAAGTATATTTAAGGAAATAGGTAAATACATGTGACATATGTGCCCAGGAATGTAAAAGGAACAAATTTCTCAGTTAGAGAATGCAGTGCATATTAACAAGTCATCTAATAAAGAGGAGCCAGCCTTTGTTTGGTACAGTCATGGAAAATACTAGAAACATTGACTAAGGTAAGAAAACGGATTCTTTACCATGATGTATGTGTAAGCACACAGCCGATGTGGGGCCAAGATCTGTTTGTCTTTCAGGTGCAGTGGAGCAATGATGGATCCATGATATTTTCATTTCTTTGGTAATACAAAAGTAAAGGTAACTTCTGTGTCAACAAATAACTTTCAGTTACTAAATTATTAAACAGAAATATTAATGTTCTCATTATGAAGGAAATAGTGAATAAAAGCAAAAACACCTACATTCTATAGCTGTCATATTGTTGCTCTTGTCCAATGACTTGCTGAAGAATAGTGTTTTTTTAAAAGACGGTTCTTCCAAACCACAAGGATGTTCATAGCAGCCTCATTTGTAATAGCTAGAAACTGGAAACAACCCAGATGTCCCTCAACCGAGGAATGGATTATAAAACTGTGGTGCATCTACACAATGGAATACTACTCAGCCATCAGAAACAACGAAATCATGCAATTTGCAGTCAAAAGGATGGAACTAGAGAAGCGCATCCTGATTGGGCTAACCCAAACCCAGAAGGATGCACATGGCATCTATTCACTTATAATCGGATTTTAGTCATATAGTACAGGATAACTACACTACAACCAATGCACCAAAGGGAACATGAACATAGACTTTGTTATCTGTCAATGAGACACTTTGCCCTAGTGGGGCTGCCTTGTAGGTCCCCAGTGTATGAGGAGGTTCTTGGCCATCAGATGACTGTTGAACTGGGGGACTGATTTGTAGGGACACTCCACTCTGGAGAAGTGGGTTGGAAGGGATGGGGGTAGAGGGTGGGAGGGTGGGACTGGGAGCAGTGGAAAGAGGACAGTATAATGGAGATGTAACCTGAAGTAATAAATAAACATTTTTAAAAAGACAGTTCTAACATCTCTAGAGAGAAAATGAGAACATTTCTAAACCAAGTGAGACAAACTCCATCTGTCTAAACAGACAAATAGAAATAGCTCAAGGAAGTAAGAAGCCAGACAATGGAAAGTTGTAAGCATTGAGAATAAAGGAGTATCCTAAGGAGAAATTTGGCTTTCTTGCGGTATTTGATGAGTCCTACACCCTTACGGTGACTAGGTAGCTGAGCGGCCAGGAGTAAGTGCTGCACTGTGCCATGTGCTCACTCACATAGTCCACTCCCATGACCACATGCCCATGAGCTCACTCACAAACTCCACTCCCATGACCACATGCCCATGAGCTCACTCACATACTCCACTCCCATGACCACATGCCCATGAGCTCACTCACATAGTCCACTCCCATGACCACATGCCCATGAGCTCACTCACATACTCCACT
>CAJQZJ010027475.1:0-13143 GCA_907164525.1 Lophiomys imhausi | reverse complement strand
AGGCCAGCGCCATCTTTAGGGCGCGGCACTTCGCAGCTCTCTACAGTATTATTAAAGTTTTTAATCATATGACTGCTGAACTGGCGCAGGGGACCATTATGTAGGGACACTCCACTGCAGAGGAGTGAGATGGAAGGGATAGGGGTAGAAGGTGGGAGGGCGGGACTGGGAGGGGTGGTAAAAGGGCACTGTGATGGAGATGTAACCTGAAGTAATAAATAAATATTTAAAAATAAAAAAAAACAAGTAATTATTTTCTAACAGTTCAGAGGAATAAAATCCTAGGTGAAGGTATCTGCAGTGTTGCTTCCTTCTGAAGCCTATGTCCTTGACTTCCAAATGAGTGTCTCCTTGTGTCTTTACAAAGTCTCTCTTCTGTGTATGTGTGTCTTAATTTTCCCTTCATATAAGAACACAAATCATATTTGATTTGAACCCCTTATTTTAATTTAATTACCTCTTAAAAGGACCTATCTTTAAATATTATCACATTTTTAAATACTAAGCTTAAGACTTCAACATGAATTTTGGCAGAAACTATTTAACACATAATAGTCATTGCATAAGATTTTCACATGGATCAACATAAAAAATCCATGTATGTATATGTAAAGCAACTTTTAAATACATTTATTTATTTGAATGTATTTATTTATTCTGTGTGCATGTATGCCAAGATACATGTGTGGAGGTTCTCTTTGGTCCTTCAAAGATGTTCATAGAAGTGGAAAAAGTTTTTGATCACTGTAAATGCCATCATGAAATGAGGAAAAATTCTGTTTAGTGTTGTGGATTCAAAACCATTAGTCTGTGTATAACAAATAAAGAGAAACATGACATGACAAATGCTAACAACTTAAGGACAAAGTTGTCAAGGGCTGAAGATCTTATTTCATAATCTATATTCATATATTATATATACATATATATTGTATATGTGATATATATGTGTGCGTGTGTATGTGTGTGTATGCATGTGTGTGTGTGAGTGTGTGTGTATTCTATCAGTTCTCTTCTTCTAGAGAATTCAAATACATGGTCCTTGTCATGAAAAGTCTGCTATGTATAATTAGCAAGTTAGCTACAGGTTCATAGATGCTGGCAAAAAAAAAACCCTCCCAGTTCAGATATAAGGAATGATATGTTTACACTAACAATATATTATAGAGGAATTTTAACTCAGAACATGGCTGCTCTGGAAAGAGATCACATCCAAAGACCTTCTAGGTCTGTGTGATCCAGTTGGGATACAGAAGCGCTTTTAATCTCAGGAGACAAAGGGCAAGAAGATCTCTGAGTTTAAGGTCAGCCTGATATAGTACAAGTTTCAGGTAAAGAAAAGCTTAGCTCCAGGTATGGTGTACATGCCTTTAATCTCAGCACTCAAGAGACAGAGGATGCAGATATCTAAGTTCTAGTCAGTCAGTTCTGTGAGTTGAAGTCAGAGAGCAGCACAGAGAGGGAGAGAGAGGAGACAGTTTTACAGGGGCAGTTGTACAGAGAAAAGTTGTAGAAAGAGAACAAGTTAGACACAAGTGAAGACAGAATAAGCCAGAAAATGAGGAGCTAGAAGATTACAACAGATTGTTAGAGTTAGTATGAAGTCAAGCAGAGCAATTCACTAAGAGGCCCAGAGAGAAGCCAGAGTTCAGAAAAAGCTAGAAAGGGTGAGCTTACTCAGCAGTAAATCTGAGGCTGAAAACATTCTAGGCCTAGATTAGATTGTACAGAGGCTAGGGGCTTCCAGGACTAGGCCTAGGTTAGCAGATGGAGGCAGTAAACCTCGAAGATGACAATTACATCAGGCAGGTAAAAATTACTTTTACAATGTAGTAGTTAGAGAATTAGCATTTCTTTGATTTACTTGAGCCTACTTCTCTTGAGGGTAATACAGTAAAGGCCAAAAGATACATTCTTATTCCATTAGATATTATATATTTATTATATGTATTGATAATATATACATATATAAGTACACATGTACATACATACATATGCACATATATATTTACTATATATGTACACATATACACACATATATAAGTATAGATAGATAGATAGATATACATACATACACATAAACATATGGATTTCTTAAAATGGCTTACAAGATGTGGTCCAGCTAGTCCAACATGGCAGGAAGTTCCAAGAATCCAGTAGTTGTTCAGTTCATAATACTGGATCTCTTGGTTGGTCTTCAGTATACATCCAAATGGCAAAGATATAGGTGAAGTAGGAGCAAGGGTAAGCAGGCAAAGAGGAAATCTTTCTTCCTTATCCTTTATATAGGCTGTCAAAAGAAAGTGTGGACCACATTAAAGGTGGGCCATCCCACCTCAAGAGATATGGGTTTAAGGTGGATCTTCCTATTTCTATAAATACTGCTTGCTAACCGATTGCACCACTAAAGCATACAAGGATCTTCCTATTTCAAATGATTCAATTAACTAAACATCACTCACAGGTGTGCCAGCAGCTTTTTTTTTTTTTTTTTGTTAAGTTCAGTTGTAGCTAAGGTGAAAACCAATAGCTATCACACCAATGTAATAGAGATATGAACAAGAATTCTGAATTATCATTTATAATATTCAGTAAAGTCTATAAGAAACTATTTGTTTTCTTTATAGTTTGGGCTTTATTTAACAAGATTGCCAAAATTATTATAAATTTATAACTAAATTATAAAAAACAGCTTTTATAACTTATTTTAGAAAATGGTATATAAACATATTCATAACATGGCAATCTAGCTTTTGGTTATACATAAGATATATAAGGCATCTTTAGCAATAAGCTAAACTCAAGAAATATGTCTAATTTTAAAAAAACACTTTGGTAGTGATTAGTTGAATTGTTATGAGTTTTCATAAACCCCAAGCTGCTTTTAATTTTTTTCTTTGTTTAATTTATTTTTTATTTCTTCAAGTTACATCTCAATCGCAATCCCCTCCCTACTCCCCCCTCCAGTCCCACCCTCCCACCCTCTTCCTCCTCAACCCACCCATCCCCTTCTTTTTATTTTTTTGTTTGAGTTTTTTCTCCTTTCTTTTTTATTTCTTCAAGTTACATCTCAATCGCAATCCCTTCCCTATTCCCCATCCAGTTCCACCGTCCCACCCTCAATCCCCCATCCTCTTCCCTTTTTTTTTTAAGTTTAAAGTATATCTTATTTCCCCCTACAGTTTCCCCTTTCAGTCCAACAAATGTCTCTTTCTCTTATAATAATAAATACAATACAGTACAACATAGGTAATTAGGCCACATTTATGAGGGTTATATAGCTTAGCGTACATTCCCAATGTCCAGTCCATATGTATATGGTACCTGATTTTAACATTCTACTATCTAAACATCTCCATGAGTTTAAAGTTCTATATCTGACTCAACATTCATACTAACTTGCAACACAATTTTAAAAGTATCTTCTTAGATCTATAACACTCTCTTGACTACTAATCAACTCAAAATTTAACTATGAGACTCTCGCTATCTGTCCTTGAACCACCTCAGAGACTTGAGAGGGATAAATATATCCGATTTTATAGGAAGTACAGAGCCTGCAGCTTCCAAAACGAAAAAATGACATACCAGTGGCTGTCTGGACAGTTCCCATTATCTCTCCATGCATTACAGCATCGATCTTCAGTCATTTGGCCCCGTTTCTCTGACAGACATTGATTGTAGAGCAGGGGTTATGAAGGACATACCTACCCTATCTTGGCAGAGCTAGGCTGTCGACTTACCTGCTTCCAGGTTTTGTCCTTTTGGGACAGCATTCTCTCTACAGTTGGAGCAAGGGGCTTTTCCTACCAAGAGATAGGCTTGCAACTAATTCAATCATCTCCCACTGGAGATTCTTTGATGCTCATCTTCTACTTGGAGGAGAATAGGGGGTGCTGTAAGTAGTTGATATGTCTCGATATAAAAAATCTAAAGTTACGATAACATCTTTGAATGCCATATTCTTCAGATCTCTTGAGGTTTTTGAAGAGGCCCTATCTATCTCTTATATTCGGGTAAACAGATGTTGTTTGTCTCTTAGCAGGTTTATTTCTGATTAGCTTAGAAAGTAACTATAATAGGCTGTCATAGTACCTAACAGAATGACCGTCTTGCATAACCATTAGTTTGCATTTCTTAATTATCCTAAACAGTTTATGACAATTAGTAGTAAAAGGCCGAAACATCACATTTCATTTTTTTCTTTACCTCCTAACACTTCCATCCCATTTCTCTGGGGTGGGGTGTCCTTATATAACAGTCCCTCATCTCATTTGAGAGGTCTTATGATGGCCAAGAGCCTCTTCATTCATTGGGGTTCTATGAAGCAGTACCATCACAGAAAAGTGTCTCGTTGCCCGAGAGAGAGAACTACTAAACAAACAAACCAATAAGCATACAATAGATAAAAAAGACTAAAAAATAGAAAAAAAATTTAACTAATATATAAAAAATAAATAAAAAACAAAAATTAAAAAGAAGAAGTCTATGTCCAAGTTCCCTTTGGTGTGTTAGTTGTAGTATCGATACCTTCTACTATATAGCTAAAATCGTACTATAAGTGAAAAGATGCCATATGTGTCCTTCTGAGTCTGGGTTAGTTCACTCAGGATGAGCTTTTCTAGTTCCATCCATTTGGCTGCAAATTGCATAATTTCATTGTTCCTCATAGCTGAAAAATATTCCATTGTGTAGATGTACCACAGTTTTTTAACCCATTCTTCGGTTGAGGGACATCTGGGTTGTTTCCAATTTCTAGCTATTTCAATTAAGGCTGCTATGAACATAGATGAGGAAACTTCCTTATGATTCGGTGAAGGGGCATCTGGGAGAATACCCAGAAGTGGTATGGCTGGGTCCTGAGGCAGAGCTATTCCAAGTTTTCTAAGATATCGCCAGACTGACCTCCATAGTGGTTGCACAAGCCTGCACTCCCACCAGCAATGGAGTAGGGTACCCCTTTCTCCACACCTCGCCAGCATGTGCTGTCATTTGAGTTTTTGATCTTAGCCATTCTGACAGGTGTGAGATGGAATCTCAGAGTCGTCTTGAGTTGCATTTCTCTGATGATTAAGGATGTTGAGCATTTCTTCAAGTGTCTCTCAGCCATTAGAGATTCCTCCTTTGTGAATTCTCTATTTAGCTCTGTCCCCCATTTTTTGATTGGATTATTTGGTTTCTTGGCATTTAATTTCTTGAGTTCTTTGTAGATCTTTGAGTTCTTGTAGTTCTCTGTCAGATGTGGGGTTGGTGAAGATTTTCTCCCAGTCTGTAGGCTGCCATTTTGTTCAAATGACAGTGTCCTTTGCCTTACAGAAGCTTTTCAGTTTCATGAGGTCCCATTTATTGATTGTTGATCTCAAGTCCTGAGCTGTTGGTGTTCTGTTCAGGAAATTGTCGCCTGTGCCAATTAGTTCGAGGGTTTCTCCCACTTTTTCTTCTAGTAGATTTAGTGTAACCGGCCTTATGTTAAGGTCTTTGATCCACTTGGACTTAAGTTTTGTACAAGGTGATAAGTATGCATCTAACTTCATGCTTTTACAAATGGACATCCAGTTGGACCAGCACCATTTGTTGAAGATGCTGTCCTTCTTCCATTGTGCAGTATTGGCTTCTTTGTCAAAAATTAGGTGGCCATAAGTGTGTGGGTCTATTACTGGATCTTCAATTTGATTCCATTGATCTACTGGTCTGTTTCTATACCAATACCATGCTGTTTTTACAACTATTGCTCTGTAGTACAGCTTGAAATCTGGGATGGTAATACCTCCAGATTTTTTTTTTTTTATTGTATAGGATTGATTTAGCTATTCTGAGCTTTTTGTTGTTCCATATGAAATTGAGGCTAGCTCTTTCCAAGTCTATAAATAATTGTGTTGGTATTTTGATAGGAATTGCATTGAATCTATATATTGCTTTTGGTAGGATGGCCATTTTTATTATGTTTATCCTACCTATCCATGAGCATGGGAGATGTTTCCATCTTCTAAAGGCCTCTTCCATTTCTTTCTTCAAGGGCTTGAAGTTCTTGTTGTACAGGTCGTTTACTTGCTTGGTTAGAGTTACCCCCAGGTGTTTTATGTTGTTTGTGGCTATTGTGAAGGGGGTTGTTTCCCTTATTTCTTTCTCAGGCCATTTGTTTGTTGTATAAAGAAGGGCTTCTGATTTTTTTGAATTAATTTTGTATCCAGCCACTTTGCTGAAGGTGTTTATCAGCTGTAAGAGTTCTCTGGTGGAATTTTTGGGGTCACTTATGTATACTATCATATCATCTGCAAATAGGGATAATGTGACTTCTTCGTTTCCGATGTTTATCTCCTTGATCTCCTTTAGTTGTCTTATTGCTCTAGCAAGAATTTCAAGTACTATATTGAAAAGATATGGTGAAAGTGGACATCCTTGTCTTGTCCCTGAGTTTAGAGGAAATGCTTCAAGTTTCTCTCCATTTATTTTGATGTTGGCCACTGCCCTGCTGTATATTGCCTTTATTAATTCTAGGTACAGCCCTTGTATACCCGTTCTCTCCAGAAGTTTTAGCATGCAGGAGTGTTGGATTTTCTCAAATGCTTTTTCTGCATCTAGCGAGATTATCATGTGGTTTTTTTCTTTCATCTTTTTTATATGGTGAATGACGTTGATAGACTTTCGTATGTTGAACCATCCCTGCATCCCTGGGATGAAGCCTACTTGATCATGGTGTATGATACTTTTGATGTGTTCTTGAATTCGGTTTGCTAGTATTTTATTAAGTATTTTGCATCTATGTTCATGAGGGAGATTGGTCTGAAGTTCTCTTTCTTTGTTGGGTCTTTGTGTGGTTTAGGAATCAGGGTGATTTTTGCCTCCTAGAATGAGTTTGGCAATGTTCTTTCAGATTCTATTTTGTGAAAGAGTTTGAAAAGTATTGGTGTTAGCTCCTCTTTGAATGTCCAGTAGAATTCCATGCTAAAGCCATCTGGCCCTGGGCTTTTTTTGTTTGGGAGATTTTTAATGGCTGTTTCTATTTCCTTAGGGGTTATAGGGCTGTTTCATCTGTTTATCTGATCTTGATTTAGCTTCGGTAGGTGGAATCTATCAAGAAAATTGGCCATTTCACTTAAGTTTTCAAATTTGGTGGAGTATAGATTTTTAAAGTAGGATCCAAATATTGTCTGGATTTCCTCAATATCTGTTGTTATTTCTCCCTTTTCATTTCTGATTTTGTTGATTTGGGTTTTCTCCCTCTGTCTTTTAGTTAATTTGGCTAAGGGTCTGTCTATTTTGTTGATTTTCTCGAAGAACCAACTCTTGGTTTCATTGATTCTTTGTATAGTTCTTTTTGTTTTTATGTTGTTGATTTCAGCCATGAATTTGATGATTTGCTGCCTTCTGCTCCTCTTGGGAGTGTTCGCTTCTTTTTTTTCCAATTCACCCTGTTTAGCTGTTAATTTGCTAATATGAGCTGACACAATTTTCTTTTTGAAGGCACTTAGTGCTATAAACTTTCCTCGTAGCACAGCTTTCATTGTTTCCCATAGGTTTGGGTATGTTGTGTCTTCATTTTCGTTGGATTTTAAGAAGTCTTTGATTTCCTTTTTTATTTCTTCCCTGACCCAGTTGTCCTCTAGTAAAGAGTTGTTCAATTTCCATGTGAGTGTAGACTTTCTGTTGATTCTTTTGCTATTGAAGTCCAGCTTTATTCCATGGTGGTCTGATAAGATACAAGGGGTTATTTCAATTTTCTTGTATCTCTTGAGGCTATCTCTGTGTCCAACTATATGTTTGATTTTGGAGAAGGTTATGTGAGGTGCTGAGAAGAAGGTGTATTCTTTTGTCTTTGGGTGAAACGTTCTGTAGATATCTGTTAGGTCCATTTGGTTCATGATCTCTGTTAGACTCATTATTTCTCTGTTTGGCTTTTGTCTTGATGATCTGTCCATAGGTGTGAATGGGGTGTGGAAGTCTCCCACTATTAAAGTGTTTGGGTCAATGTGCGATTTAAGTTTTAGAAGCATTTCTTTTATAAATGTAGGTGCCTTTTTTATTTGGGGCATAAATGTCCAATATTGAGATGACCTGTTGGTGGATACTTCCTTTAATGAGTACGTAATGCGTCTTTTTTTATTAACTTCAATTTGAAGTCTATTTTGTTTGATATTAGGGTGGCTACTCCAGCTTGTTTCCTGGGTCCATTTGCTTGTAAAACCTATTCCCAGCCCTTTACTCTGAGATAGTGTCTATCTTCAATAGTGAGGTGTATTTCTTGTATACAGCAAAAAGATGGGTCTTGTTTACGGATCAAGTCTGTATGTCTGTGTCTTTTTATTGGCAAGTTGAGTCCATTGATGTTGATGTATTATTAGTGACCAGGGGTTGTTATTTCCCCTTATTTTGGTATAGCTGGCTGTCTTGTGTTTCTCTTTTGTTTAGTTGTTTTGGAGGTTTCTATTTCCTCTGTTTTCTTGGGTGTAATTATCTTCTCTGTGTTGGAATTTTCCTTCTAGGATCTTCTGTAGGGCTGGGTTTGTGAGGAGATATTGTTTGAATTTGATTTTGTCATGGAATATCTTGTTTTCTCCTTCTATGTTGATAGAAAGTTTTGCAGGGTATAGTAGTCTTGCTGGTCACCTATGTTCTCTCACGGCTTGTAGGACATCTGTCCAGGCCCTTCTAGCTTTTAAAGTTTCTGAGGAGAAGTCAAGTGTGATTCTGATGGGTCTGCCATTATATGTGACTTGGCCTTTTTCTCTTACAGCTTTTAATATCCCTTCTTTTTCTCTACATTTGGAGTTTCTATTATTATGTGGCGAGAGGAGTTTCTTTTCTGATCTAATCTGTTTGGTGTTCTGTAGGCCTCTTGGATTTTTACTGGCATCTCTTTCTTTAGGTTTGGGAGGTTTTCTTCTATGATTTTGTTGAAGATATTTCCTGGACCATGGAGTCGGAAGTCTTTTCTTTCCTCTATGCCTATAATTCTTAGGTTCCGTCTTTTCATTGAGTCCTTGATTTCTTGGATGTTGTGGGTGAGAGATTTTTTTAGCTTTCTCATATTCTTTGGATGTTGTACTGATTTCTTCCATCGAATCTTCCATGCCTGAGATCCTGTCTTCCATCTCTTCCATTCTATTTTTCATACTCACATCTGTAGTTCCTAATCTCTTCTCTTGATTTTCCATTTCCTCTTTTAACTCTGTGTTCTTTATTGTTTCCATTTCTATTTTCATGTCTTGAATGGTAGTGTTCTTTGTGTACATTTCCTTCTCCACTTTGCTTGTTTTTGCCTGGAGATCTTTCATTGCTTTATCCTTTTCCTGTTCAAGCTTGGTCACCTTGGCTTGGATCTCTTTAATGGTGTTATTTGTTGTTTTGACTTGTAAAATTGTGGCTTCTTTGAATTCCTTCTTAGTTTTAAGTTCTTCTTGAAGGGCCTTTATCACTTTACATAATGTAGAATTGTCATCGTTTTCATGTGTTTCAGTTGTGGTGAGGTGGTTCGGGCTGGACGGAATAGTGTTGCTTTCTTTTGTTGGAGACATTTCACTCTGTTTTTTTTTTTTTGGTCTGGGGCCTCTGGCCATGTGGAATTTTTTTTGCTGTCTTCTGGACTTGGATCCAAAGGAGGCACTGTGGTGTAGGATTCGAGTTGCCTTACTTCACCACTATAAGGTGAGTTATTCAGTTCCACCTCCCAGGTGGAGACCTAATTAATTCAGGTGGCGGAGCTGTGTACAAGTAAGCTCTGTTCCCCGCCAGAAGGGCCCATGCTAGTACATAAGTCCGATATTCGACAGTTTCAAATATCTTGCAGTTTGCCCGGGGATGGTTCCTGTAGCGTGTAAATCTGCAATTCAGCTTCAGTAGCCTTGCGGCTCCCGCGACTTGGAAACTCAACTATTTGTTTTCTATAGATATTTAATATATATTCATTTTAGACTGAGATATAATTAATATACCATAAGTTTTTCAAAACTGTGTAGATCAGAAGCCAACAAGATGGCTCAGCAAGTATAGGTGCTTGATGCTAAGCATGAAAACCTGAGTTTAATCCCCAGAACCCATGTGGTGGAAGGATAGAATTGATTCCCAATTTTGTCTTAAGATGTCCACAAATATTTCCCACCCCCCATAAATATATAAATAAATAAATATGTGTATACGTAATGTATATTTTTAGTATATTCACTATGTTGTAAAACCATCACCACTATAAACAGCCAGTATATATTACACTGTGTACATATATATATATATATATATATATATATATATATATATATCTGTGTGTGTGTGTAAAGCTTCTGCTCATTTTCCCTTCTCAGAATCCATGAAAGACTGACCAATCTTTACTTTTACTAATTTGTTTATTCTGGACATTTCTTATAAATGGAATCACAATATCTCACTTTTGTTATTGGTTCCCTATACTTATTATAATGCTGTCAAATATGTAACATGAATCAGTTCATTTTTGTGGCTGAATAATATTCCACTCAATTGACCATAGTACATTTACTTATACTATATAAGTTGGTGGACATTTGGATTCTTTTTAATCTGTTGGCTATTATGATCAATATGAACACACATATAGACTTTTTGATTACATATAATTTTATTATCTTAAGTGTTAAACAAAAATAGGTTATATGATAACTCTGTTTTTAACTGTTTGAAAAACTGTCCATATGTATCCATTTATATTTTTGCTAAATATGTATGAGGGTCAGTTTCTCCACACCCTTACCAACAAATATTATTTCTCGTCTTCTTCATGATGACCATTATAAATGATGTGAAATGATGTTGTACTGTGGTTTGATTTTAATGTTTATTATGGCTTGTTATGTTGAACATGTTTTTCTAATTTCTTTTGAGAAGTGTCTATCCAAACCCTTTGTCCTTCGTCTTTTTACACAAGATTGTCTTAATTATTTTTTCTTTTTTTTTTTTTTTTTCTTTTTTGGTTTTTCGAGACAGGGTTTCTCTGGACTCACTTTGTAGACCAGGCTGGCCTCGAACTCGCAAAGATCCGCCTGCCTCTGCCTCCCAAGTGCTGGGATTAAAGGCGTGCGCCACCACTGCCCGGCTTATTTTTTCTTTTTTTAAAATTCCCATTTTTCTGATTTTTTTTCAAGACAGGTTTCTCTGCATAGCCTTGGCTGTCATGGAGCTCACTTTGTAGTCCATGCTGGCTTTGTCTAGATCTACATCTCTAGAGGTCTTCTTGTCTCTGCCTCCTAAGACACCACCATCTGTCTTCATTTTCTTTATTGTTAAGATCTAAGAGTTATGTACAGTCTACATATTAGACTCTTGTTACATATGTAGTTTTTACATGAATTTTTATTGTTCACAGTTTTCTTCACACAGTATCTCATCAAGAATGATTTTGAATTTGAGAGCCTCTAGATTCAGCTTCCTGAGTTCTGGATTGACAAACATGTGCTGTCATATGTATCAGAACAAATGGATGACGCACGGAGAACAATGCCTTGGGGAACTGTGAGAGAGGCTCCAGGAAACAAGGCAAAGGGCCTTTTTACCTCAGTCCATTTTGTTCCCTAGATTGTTCTTGGACTTCATTTTGTGCATCCTGTGAAAAACATCAATTAATAGACATGTTTTTTTTTTTCCTTTGGGTGTCAGATCATGGCTATAGAATGAATCTGGCTGAGCACTGTCCTCAGTGTACCCTGAACCTGGATATGGCCTTCTGTAACCAAAGCTTTTTAATTATCCAATATATACATTCTACTTTATTTTACTGTACTTGATTTTTTATGCTTAATTCCTCTACCTCCCTTCCACCACTCATTCTCTTCAACCCCCCAATCCTAGGTGGGAGAGAAAGAAGGTTAGAGGGAGAAAGGACATAGGTATCTTTGAACTACTTCCTGCTGATTATGGTTGTTGGATTCTTTGGGGGTAATACCAGTCTCAGTAGAAGTCCAGCACCAGTAAACCAGGAGACAGCAGCAGGAATAATAAGTAGCAGTTTGGGGAAGCACCAGTTACTGGGAGGGCAGCAACCACTTTCTACCTCGTTACCCTTTCTCCTCTTTGTAGAGCTTTCTCCTATTTCTTTGTAGGTTATTTTCTCTTCTCTGTACAGCCTTTTCTTTTACTTCTTTGTAGAGCCTCTTTACTCTTACTTCTTTTTAAAGCCCACTCTCTTTTACTTCTTTGTGGAGCTCCTTTTCTCTTTTCTCTTTGTACCCCCCTTCTTCTCAGGGCTCTGGCTTTTTATTCCTCTTTTGTAGAGCCCCCTTCTCCTTGGGGCTCTGGCTTTTTCTCTCCTTTGTAGAGCCCCCTTCTCCTCAGGGCTCTGGCTTTTGTCCTTCCTTTGTAGAGCCCCTTCTCATCTTGGTTCTCTGGCTTTTTTTCCTCTCTCCCAAGTCCTTAGAGGTAAACTTGCTCAGTTGGTTAAACCACGCCTCTGCTAGTTCATAAGACCATTAAAACTTTATACCTCTGTCTTAAGCAGCCCACCTGGGATTAAACAAAAACATTCTCACAATTGGTTTTAATAAACTCCTACCACAGCCTTCTGCCTTGTTTTGTGCTTTCCCATACATAATATATAGTGTGTGCCAGGCAATTGGGTTTAAATTGGTCTGTCCTGAGAAAGTTCTGGGAAAAGGTTGTTCTGTCAATATTTTTTTTAAAGCCTCTTCCCATGCAGTTTGGCTTCCTGTAGGATTTCCAATCTGCTCGTCTCATTTGCAGCTGACTCTCTCTGTCCAAAAGTGCCCTCAGCTAGCCACCCATACCCTGGTTCCTATATCAGGGTACTGGTGCAGTTTTTGCATCACAACAAAACAATGATAGAATCAAATATAGCCGGTAATAGTTAGTTTGTAGACTTGACACAACCTAAATCATTTGGGAAGAAAGTTTCAGTGAGAGGTTATCTACGTCAGGTCGGCCTGTGGGCATGCCTGTGGAGGATTTTCTTGGTTGCCTTCATTGATGTAGGAAGACCGACCCAGCTCACTGTGGCCAGCACCATTCCCTAGGCAGGGGTCTTGAACTGTGTAAGAGTAGAGAAATGGAGGTAAGAGAGCAAGTGAGGATACATGCTCAATAGGAGATATGAAATTGGAGAAATGATCAAAGGTATGATCAAACAAAATTGTCTGACCTATTAACAGATACACTCATGCA
>CAJQZJ010027472.1:0-19463 GCA_907164525.1 Lophiomys imhausi | reverse complement strand
ACACACACACACACACACACACACACACACACACACACACACACACAGAGAGAGAGAGAGAGAGAGAGAGAGAGAGAGAGAGAGAGGAGAGAGGAGAGAGGTGTGCCAACCACTTCCACAGAGACTTTGAGAACATCCTAGAAGCTGCCTACCCAAAACATATTCTTAGCCTTAAGCACAAAGTTCACAGCAATTTGGGTGACTGAGAGGAAATTTGATATTGGAAAGGAGGAGAGTGATTTAAAAGTTGAACCCAGCCGCTCACCGCTCACTTCTAACAGGCTGGCAAGGAGCAGCTCAGACCTGATGTGCCAGCCCCTACACCTGATAAGATGTCTCAGAACGAGAGGTGAAAAAAGAATGCAGGAGACCCAGAAACTATATATTTTGCACGATTTCCCCAGAAGGAATTAAAGTAAAAGCTTAGACTGAATTTATTATTGTTTTCCAAGAGGAAGAAGAAAAAGGAAGGACATGCTTGCTTTGTGCTGGGAAATTAGATTTCCTGAAGGATGGAGAAGCAACGTCTCAAGAAGTCTCCATCAATGAAAATCCTAAGAAATACTCTCCCGGACTCCAGAGGACTGCTCCCCATACTTATCTTGGCTGACTTTTTCTTTAGATGATTAAGAAAATAATACTGTATAAATAACCAAACACAAAAAAGATGAAGGACATATTTCTAAAACCTGTTTTAAATAATCAAGACATCTCTGAGTAAAGAGCCATGTTCCACATTTATTTTTCTCTTTGCATCTTCAAAAGGCACATTGCTTTAAAATGCTAACCATGTTTTATTAATGCTAGCAAGCCTAGGGAGAGAGTATATTGTCATATACAAGGGTAGGAATGTCAAGTGAAGCAAAGAGCTGAAGACCAATATAGTGAAGTGGTCACAATTATAAAATAACACACCCTGGTTATTTTAAGACATATATTTTCAGCCAGGCAGTGGTGGCGCACGCCTTTAATCCCAGCACTTGGGAGGCAGAGGCAGGCGGATCTTGGCGAGTTCGAGGCCAGCCTGGTCTACAAAGTGAGTCCAGGACAGCCAGAGCTGTTAAACAGAGAAACCCTGTCTCGAAAAACCAAAAAAAAAAAAAAAAAAAAAAAAAAAAAAGACATGTATTTTCAGAACCTGGCTCTTCACTGGCATGGGTGTGGACCCACCCTACTCAAGGGCTGAAAGAATCCTAACATGTAAGGAGTACATGAGAGAATGGTGGCTACCAGCACACAGTTGTGGCCATGAGCCACACAGGATCGCAAAGACCCAGGAGACTTGGCAACCCTAACAGGTTGGTTAGCTTAGTTACTATGCACGCAGTAATCTTCTTAGATGTGAACACTCAGCTCGGGTGCTGAGCCAGTACTGCACAAAAGGGGAAAGGATAAACTGCAGGAGAGTCAGGCTGATAAGCTGTAATTCTAAAACATTTATTTTCTTCTTGCAAGGCTCATCACTTGTAGTAGTTTTGGGGTTGATCTGTGCCCTCCGCAACCACAAAGTGGCTTCTATGCCTTTCCGTTATTCTGTAGGCACAGGCGGTGGCTGAGAGCTCCCAGGAACATGGAGACATCCCTGCAGGCTGTGGCACTTCTTTAAGCAGTGTCTGTTCTCTACAGACTTCCCTGAGATAGGCCTTTAAATCGGAAGGAATGTAAGTCCCATGGGAGGGCAGATGGTAAAGAATTCAGGACTTTAAAGACAGTTAACTGTCTCAGCATTCCACCATGGACATCTTTTAAGTGGAAGTTCACCTTGCCTACCACTAGCAAGCAGGAAGTGGTGGCAGAGGGCAGAGATGGGAGCTATAAAACTGTATGTAAAACAGTTCCCCCAGCTTTGTGGGGACAAGTAGTCTGGGGGGGGGGTTAGCTCCAACACCTACAGAGGCATTTTGTTCTTGAACAAGATCCAACAAACCAACCAATAGGCACATCCTACAATCCACCACCCTGGGCTTATCACCATGAGTGTGCTTGGGTCTGTGAGATTCGTCAGTGGTCAGCGCCCACACTGGCTCCTGTGTGGTATACAGCAACTTTTTATATTGTAGACACTTCCTCTGAGCTGGTCCTGGGGAAAGCATGGCTGTTTCTACGCTGAAGGACAGAGGCAAATTTGAGTTTCTCTCAACACCACAGCTGTTAAGATACCTCCTGTGGGCTTTTATTCTCATACCATAATCCCCTGAATATTTAAGATCTACAAGCAACTGAGTCTGACTGGAAGTTGCCAGAGAGAGAGAGAGAGAGAGAGAGAGAGAGAGAGAGAGAGAGAGAGAGCAGTAAGAGAGGGGATTGGTTTCACTAGGCTGAGTATCACCTCTAGCTCTGGACCAGGTATCTGGGAAGTAGTTTTGTTTCAATTTCCCTGGACTTTATTTTAGAGCAGTGGTTCTCAACCTTTCTAATGCTACAACCCTTTAATACAGTTCCTCCTGTTATGATGACCCCAACCAAAATAAAATTATTTTCACTGCTGCTTCATAACCATAATTTTGCTACTATTATGAATTGTGATGTAAATATCTTTGCTTTCCAGCAAGACATTTACATTAGGTTTTAGGTGCCCCCTGTGAAAGGGTTGTTCAGCCCCCAAAGGGGTCTCCACACACAGGTTTGAGGATCGGTGTTTTAGAGCAAGGGATCTCAAGGTTAGTTAATCTGTGTCTGGCTGATTTGGGAGCAGAGAAGTCCAATCTCAGCTGACCAATCATGACATAGCCTGAATAAATGGCCAGGGTAAAGGGGGTACAATAGTCTTGTTGGAAAGTCCACGGAGGGAAAAACTGTGTCATCTGTCATAGGTCCACAGGAGTTAGAGTTGAGTACTACAGTATGACAAGAGGGGGACAGATAGTCTACCTAAGGCACAACCAGGAGAAGTTCTGTGGAGCTAATCATTTCTTGGGACATCAGCTGGTCACTGCTTTTGGGAGCTTGGAAGCATGAGAGCATGAGACTCCTAGTCCCTTGATGTCAGGGCTAATCTGTGTTCTGAGACCATGATACCTTCTGCTGCTTACTCTGGCTGCTTACCAGCTCACTGTTGGCTGTATCCTGTCCTGGTACACAGGAGGGTAATGCTGTGGAGACTTCAGACTGTATCCAGAGAGGAAGAATTGCATTTGGGAAATGGGTACTTAGATACCCTGGATGAAGGGAGGCTCTTCTTGATAGGGTCACTCTGCCTTAACATAATTCTGTTCTTGCCAGCTTTCATATATATATATATATACATATATATATATATATATGTATATATATATATACATATATATATATATATATATATATATATATATATATATATCTTGAACTCACTCTGCTTCTGCCTCCTGAGTGCTGGGATTAAAGGTGTGCGCCCCCACACCCGGCCCAATGTCTAATTTTTTTTTTAAATGGCTGTTGGAGTAATTTGAAGAGAACATTTATCTTGTAAATTCTGAGCCTTCAAATGCATACATAGATGATGTGTACGTTTCTCTAGCTACCTATCTTGTTTAATCTGCTTGCTGACGTTTGGTTGCTGTTGGAGCAGGTAATGTGAATAACTTTTACAGACTTTATTGCCAAGTATTTTTCTGCAATTGTAGATTTTTCAAATTTTATTTTAATTTTAAAAACCAAAGCTTTCCTGGATATTTAAGGACTTACTAAAATGATCCTTGTTTCTGCATCCTGTCCCATCTTTCCCCCTCCTACCTTTCTGTGTGTGCACACCCTCCTGTCCAGCTGTAGGCTGGCTCTGCTTATCATTCCCTTCCTCCCCTTCACTGATATTGACTGTTTTGTCTCACCAGACCAGGGGAGGAGAGACAACTGGCTCCCCGTGTAACAGTCAGGGATCTTTGCCTTCTGAGCCCCACTGTCCTGAGGCGAGGGGTGGGTATTCCAGATACAGATGGGAGCCCATAGCTTGTGTTGATTTGGGGGCTCCTTTCCATAATGCTGGTATTCGGCTCTTCTGAAGGAGCCCAGCTTGGAGGTTCCTGCTGCTTTTCTGAGATGCTGAGCACTAGGCAGTACATTGGACCAAGCAGACCCAAGTTCAAGTTGCTGCTGGGATTTTAAATCCCGAGTCAACAAACTTCCTCTAGGTCAGCTACATATATTTATTTCATGTGCAGCTCAGGTTTGAGTACCAAAGTGTTATCACAGGAAGGTAGGCCTTGGAATGCAAAGGCCACCCTCTCCTGTCCAGTTGTCCACAGTCTCCTGTATTGGTGATTGTGTATCTTCCATATTTCCTTCTCTTAGCTGCCTGTTGTCAGCTTCCTGGTTTGCAATGCTGGCACAATTTGTGGTGTCTGTAGACAGACAGGCATGCATATATTTTCATTAATTAAATTTGCCTTTAGACATTTTCACACATGTATACAATGCAGGGAATCATTCTCACTCCCACACCTCCCTGCTATACTTGAAACCCCCCCCCCCACCAATCTCTCTCTCATGTTCATGGATATTCATTTTGTTTGGTGACCCACTGAGATTAACTAGGGCTGTCTGTGTGACCATGAATTATCTGTTGGAACCTGGTTGACCTATCGATAGGTACACAACCAAAGATAATGCCCCCCCCCCACTTCCTGGCCTTCTCCAGGAAACTATCAATGGCTAGTGGTTCTGAGGTAACGGATAGACCTTGTGGGCTCCTCCTACCTCTTTGATTGATTGCTAATAGGGTGGGTCTTATGTTAATGATTGCATGTGTCATGTTAAGTCTTTATTTCTATTTTATTAAGTAACCAAATTAATCAACTTAATGTTGCAGCTGGAGTTTATTATTATTATTTTCTCTCTATTGCCTGCTGTGCACAGCTCTCCTTTTTGGTGGACTGACTGTTAGAGCATTCTCAGAATTTTAAGATCTGTTCTTGCCAAGGTCCACTGGCATTCCTCTTTTGCACACACTGTGAGGCGTAGATTCCAATTCATCTAGAAGATTCTGTTTGAGACGTGCTTCTGGCAGGTAAAATGGATTTGGTTTAAAAAAGTTTTCCTTTATTTCTATTTTATTAAGGGTTTACTTCTAAAGAATGAGAAAATATTGGATCATATGAAGTACTATTTTGCCCATGCTAGGATAATTATAATGTTATCCCTCTTTATTAAATGAATTTACTGAGTGATAATTATGTATTTTTTCTTATGTAAACCAACTCATGAATTCCTTGGGTAGAATGAACAGTTGCAGTACTGCTGAGATAGATTACTGAGTTATTTTCTGTTAATGTTCTTAATCAGAAATTTTACTGTTTTTTTTTTAATCTTTAAAATGATATTAGCAGACAGGATTTGGACATGTGATTTCCTTTCTAGTCTTTTTAAGGCTTGTGTCATGAATGGAGAAGACTGAAGAATTTACCTTTAAAGCCACCTGGATCTGGTATGTTAAAGAAGACACTAAAGTTTCTTTTTGTTTGTTTGTTTTTTGAAATATATGTGTATGTGTGCTTTGCCTGTGCATGTCTTAAATCATTGTGTTCAATGCCTGTGGAGGCCAGGAGAGGGTATCAGATCCCCTAGAACTAGAGTTCCAGCTGGTTGTGAGCCACAGTGTGACTGCTAGGAACCGATCAACCAGTGCTCTTACTGCTGAGCTGTCTCTCAAGCTTCAAGCATCCCAAGCTTAATATTTTTAAAACTGTCAGAATTTCTAATTTTCTCTAGCTAGTTTTGGTTTTTGTGAAAAGTGTGAAGTTTTCTTGTTTTTGTTTTTTAAGGGGGGCAGAGTTTCATGTAGCCCAGCCTGACCTTGAATTCACTATGTAGTTGAAGATGAGCTTGAACATTCTGATCTTCCTGGCTCTACCTCTCTAGTCTTGGATTACAATCATACACCACCAATTCACATGGTTAATGTAGGGCTGAGGACAAACTCAGGGCTTTGTGCATGTTATCTAAGAACTCTACCAACCAAGTCATACTTCCAGCTCTGGAAACCTATGGGGTTTTCAAACAGATTTTATCAAGTTGTTCACACATTGACCTTCCTGTCTTTTCCATCACAGACTTTATCAACTGTTCCCTGCCTCTCGCCGACCCCATTTCAATGTCTTCCATTTCCTTTTCTGTTTTGTCAAATCTCAAGACTATTTATTTGATCAGTGTGTTCACAACAGCAGAGTTGCTATACAGACTCTCCTTGACTCATGGGATTTGACCTGGTAAACTCATCACAGCGTTAAGTTAAAAATATCCTGAGAGTCACTATCCAGTGACGCATCCTACACAACCGCTGTGGAGGGTCATCTGATCCTCTGGAGATTATGAGACTGACTGGGGTTGTAGCTCATTGCCACTGCCCATCAAAGAGGGGTGACATGCCACATGACGCAGGAAGGGAGAAAAATTAAAAATCTGGCACACAACTGTGTACAGAGTATGAGGATAGCTTGTGTGTTACAGTAAACAATCAAAACAGCATAAGTCTAACCAACCATCATAAGTCAGGATTGCCTGTGCATTCCTGTGTTGTTTGCTGGCATCTCTAGTGTGTTTCCATTTAGCACTTTTTCTAATCTCTGCATTGGCCCTCTTTCTACTTTAGCCCCAAGTGCGGCTCTCTACTCTTCCCCAAAATACCCCAAGTCTTGACTCTTATCCCTGTATGTTACTTAAAAAAAAAAGATTTATTTATTTATGCATTTTAGGTACACGAGTTCTCTGTCTTCATGAATATCAGAAGAAGGTATCAGCTCCCAGTACAGATGATTGTGAGCCATCATGTAGGTGCTGGGAATTGAACTCAGGACCTCTGGAAGAGCAGCCAGTGCTCTTAGCTGCTGAGCCATGTCTCCAGCCCAAGTATGTTGCTTCTAAGAACTTTTTAAAATTCTGATTTCTTCCTTGAACTGTGCATTATTTAGGTAGTTATATTCCAATTTCCAGGCTTGTGTGTTTTTGAAAGTTCAATCTATGGCCTGTTTGGGGTTGGTTTTGTGATGATGTGGGGTTCTCTGCCTTTGCTGTGACTCTGAGGGCTTTTTTCCCATTCTGCCTTAGCTTTCTATCACCTGGGCCCAAACACATCGGTGACTCCAGCAGTTTTTGTTTTCACATATAATCTGTTCATTCTTGCTAATTTTTTTGTGGTCTTACACTTTGTTTTTGGAGTAGTCCAGCATGGCGTTAGTTTGTGTCTTGGTGTGTTTGGACCATATGGATTAAATTTATCAGTGATCCTCAGGACTATGTCCTCAGAAGTTTCTCTGCTTAAGTGTGACTTTACTTTCATTGAAACAGTTTATGCCTATGGGTGTCTTTTCAGTGTATATGACTGTGTGTACAGTATCTGAGGTGGGCAGAAAAGAACATTGAATCACCCAGGACTGGAGTTACAGATAGTTGTGAGCCACCATGTGAGTGCCGAGAATCAAACCTGGGTCTTTTGCAAGAGCAGCCAGTGCTCGTAACCCCAAGTCTCCTTGTTGGATGATTGTTTTTGAAACATTGTGTTTTTGGGGCATCTCAGATGGCTCTTTTCTAGGGCAGTCACGTGTGTTTAGGCAGTCTGGTGTCCCCTGGATCAGAAACCTCCTGGTGTGGCCTTCCCTCCCTCTGGGCCTGAGCATCTTTTATGATGGCAGAACTTCCCTTGGGTGGCCACTTTCTACTTGGCACAGTGACCTGTTCTACATCAGCCAGCACCTTCTGTCTTGACCCCTGTCCAACCTTCATGACTTCAAAGTCTTTAAAAATCATCAGCACTTTCTGTGGGGTCTGAGACCCTGTGACTTTCCTATTATGTAAATGCCTGGCTACATTGTAATGTGACAATCATAGACAAGAGGTCACTGAGAACTTATATTCCTCATAAAGTTGGCTCCTGCATGGGGCCACATGTGGTGGTAGCCTTTGTGTTGGTAGTATCCCCAGGCAGGAGATGTGTGTGTGTGTGTGTGTGTGTGTGTGTGTGTGTGTGTGTGTCCGTGAGTATGTTATGTTCTTTCTGCTTGCTTTATCTCTTATAAAGTCACCAGTATTTGACCTTGGTGACTTCATCCAGTCACAAACCCCTTTTAAAAATCCCACCTGTAAACAGCATGGCTAGATTGCCCCCACCTTCTCTGTACCCCACAACAGGGATTGAACTTCAACTCATAGACTCCTTTTGGGGGATGTCATAGAAACCATGTCCAAATTGTACTGTTTCTCTTGAAATCCAAGTGTCCTGGCTGCCATCTACCACCTTCCCCTTCTCCTTCCTCTCCCCTTTATCCTCTTCTTTCTCTGTCTCTCTGATCTTATTCTGCCTCTTCTTTGTCCTTCTCTCCACCATCTTCCTTCTCCTTCCCTTCTCCCCACCCCCATGAGTCCACCATGACCTCCTTGTTTCACTCTCCCTACACATGGATCCCAGATCCTGTATGTTCTAATCAGTCAGAAAGGCGGGTGCCATCAGACTGAATAAATGGAAGGACGAATGAGCGGGCTCAGTCCTGTTGAGGTATTGCCCATCATGGTCTTTAGCAGACTTAAGATAGAACAGTTAATAGGTTATAAATGCCAGGATGACTATCAGCAAAGACTATTTCTTACAGTGTGGGCTAACTTTTGCATTTAACTTGTATTAAAATGTGTGTTATATCTTTAATCATCAAGAGGTAGCAGCTCAGCTATTGTCTAAATTAACTAAATTCTGTATCATTAGAATTAAGCTTTTAACTGACTCCCACGTACCTTTGAGGTTATTGATCTTGTTTTTTTTTTTTCCTTTATTTTTTATTTCTTCAAGTTACATCTCAATCGCAGTCCCCTCCCTATTCCCCCTCCAGTCCCACCCTCCCACCCTCAACCCCCCATCCTCTTCCCTTTTTTTTTCTTTTAAGTTTAAGATATATCTTATTTCCCCCTACAGCTTCCCCTTTCAGTCCAACAAATGGCTCTTTCTCTTATAATAATAAATATAATACAAAACAACAGAGGTAATTAGGCCACAGTTATGAGGGTTATATGGCTTAACGTACATTCCCAATGACCAGTCCATATGTATTTGGTATCGGACTTTAACATTCTACTATCTAAACATCTCCATAAGTTTAAAGGTCTATATCTGACTCACCATTCATACTAACTTGCAACACAATTTTAAAAGTATCTTCTTAGATCTATAACACTCTCTTGATTCCTAAACAACTCAAAATTAAATTATGAGACTCTAGCTATCTGTTCTTCAACCACCTCAGAGACCTGAGAGGGATAAATATATCTGATTTTATAGGAAGTACAGGGCCTGCAGCTTCCCAAACTAAGAAATGACATACCTGTGGCTGCCTGGACAGTTCCCATTTTCTCTCCATACATTACAGCATCGATCTTCAGTCATTTGGCCCCATTTCTCTGACAGACATTGATTGTAGAGCAGGGGTTATGAAGGACTTACCTACCCTGTCTTGGCAGAGCTAGGCTGTCAACTTACCTGCTTCCAGGTTTTGTCCTTTTTGGACAGCATTCTGTCTACAGTTGGGGCAAAGGGCTTTTCCTACCAAGAGATAGGCTTGCGAATAATTCAATCATCTCCCACTGGAGATTCTTCGATGCTCATCTTCTACTTGGAGGAGAATAGGGGGTGCTGTCAGGAGTTGATATGTCTTGATATAAAAAATTCTAAAGTTACGAAAACATCTTTGAATGCCATATTCTGCAGATCTCTTGAGGTTTTTGAAGAGGCCCTATCTATCTCTTATATTAAGGTAAGCAGATGTTGCTTGTCTCTTGCCGGTTTATTTCTGATTAGCTTAGAAAGTAACTATAATAGGCTGTCATAGTACCTAACTGAATGACCGGCTTGCATAACCATTAGTTTGCATTTCTTAATTATCCTAAACAGTTTATGACAATTAGTAGTAAAAAGCCGAAACATCACATTTCATTTTTTTTCTTTACCTCCTAACCCTTCCAACCCATTTCTCTGGGGTGGGGTGTCTTTATATAAGAGTCCCTCATCTCAGTTGAGAGGTCGTATGAGGGCCAAGAGCCTCTTCATTCATAGGGGATCTACGAAGCAGTACCATCAGTGAAAAGTGTCTCATTGCCCGGGAGAGAGAACTACTAAACAAACAAACCAATAAGCATACAATAGATAAAAAAGACTAAAAAATAGAAAAAATATAACTAATATATAAAAAATAAATAAAGAATAAAAATTAAAAATAAGAAGTCTATGTCCAAGTTCCCTTTGGTGTGTTAGTTGTAGTATCGATACCTTCTACTATATAGCTAAAATCCTACTATAAGTGAATAGATGCCATATGTGTCCTTCTGAGTCTGGGTTAGTTCACTCAGGAAGAGCTTTTCTAGTTCCATCCATTTGGCTGCAAATTGTATAATTTCATTGTTCCTGATAGCTGAATAATATTCCATTGTATAGATGTACCACAGTTTTTTGACCCATTCTTCGGTTGAGGGACATCTGGGTTGTTTCCAGTTTCTAGCTATTACAAATAAGGCTGCTATAAACATAGATGAGGAAACTTCCTTATGATTCCGTGAAGAGGCATTTGGGTGTATACCCAGAAGTGGTATGGCTGGGTCCTGAGGCAAAGCTATTCCAAGTTTTCTAAGATATCGCCAGACTGACCTCCATAGTGGTTGCACAAGCCTGCATTCCCACCAGCAATGGAGTAGGGTACCCCTTTCTCCACACCCTCGCCAGCATGTGCTGTCATTTGAGTTTTTGATCTTAGCCATTCTGACAGGTGTGAGATGGAATCTCAGAGTTGTCTTGAGTTGCATTTCTCTGATGATTAAGGATGTTGAGCATTTCTTCAAGTGTCTCTCAGCCATTAGGGATTCCTCCTTTGTGAATTCTCTATTTAGCTCTGTCCCCCATTTTTTGATTGGATTGTTTGGTTTCTTGGCATTTAATTTTTTGAGTTCTTTGTAGATTTTGGATATTAGCCCTCTGTCAGATGTGGGGTTGGTGAAGATTTTCTCCCAGTCTGTAGGCTGCCGTTTTGTTCGAATGACAGTGTCCTTTGCCTTACAGAAGCTTTTCAGTTTCATGAGGTCCCATTTATTGATTGTTGATCTCAAGTCCTGAGCTGTTGGTGTTCTGTTCAGGAAGTTGCTGCCTGTGCCAATGAGTTCGAGGGTTTCTCCCACTTTTTCTTCTAGTAGATTTAGTGTGACCGGCCTTATGTTAAGGTCTTTGATCCACTTGGACTTAAGTTTTGTACAAGGTGATAAGTATGGTTCTAACTTCATTCTTTTACAAATGGACATCCAGTTGGACCAGCACCATTTGTTGAAGATGCTGTCCTTCTTCCATTGTGCCGTTTTGGCTTCTTTGTCAAAAATTAGGTGGCCATAAGTGTGTGGGTCTATTTCTGGATCTTCAATTCGATTCCATTGATCCACTGGTCTGTTTCTATACCAGTACCATGCTGTTTTTACAACTATTGCTCTGTAGTACAGCTTGAAATCTGGGATGGTAATATCTCCAGATGTTTTTTTATTATACAGGATTGATTTAGCTATTCTGGGCTTTTGTTGTTCCATATGAAATTGAGGCTAGCTCTTTCCAAGTCTGTAAAAAATTGTGTTGGTATTTTGATAGGAATTGCATTGAATCTATATATTGCTTTTGGTAGGATGGCCATTTTTATTATGTTGATCCTACCTATCCATGAGCATGGGAGATCTTTCATCTTCTAAAGGCCTCTTCCATTTCATTCTTCAAGGGCTTGAAGTTCTTGTTGTACAGGTCCTTTTCTTGCTTAGTTAGAGTTACCCCCAGGTATTTTATGCTGTTTGTGGCTACTGTGAAGGGGGTTGTTTCCCTTATTTCTTCCTCAGCCCATTTGTTTGTTGTATAAAGAAGGGCTTCTGATTTTTTTTAATTAATTTTGTATCCAGCCACTTTGCTGAAGGTGTTTATCAGCTGTAAGAGTTCTCTGGTGGAATTTTTGGGGTCGCTTATGTATACTATCATATCATCTGCAAATAGGGATAATTTGACTTCTTCGTTTCTGATGTTTATCCCCTTGATGTCCTTTAGTTGTCTTATTGCTCTAGCAAGAACTTCAAGTACTATATTGAAGAGATATGGTGAAAGTGGACATCCTTGTCTTGTACCTGAGTTTAGAGGAAATGCTTCAAGTTTCTCTCCATTTATTTTGATGTTGGCCACTGGTCTGCTGTATATTGCCTTTATTATTTCTAGGTACGGCCCTTGTATGCCCGTTCTCTCCAGAACTTTTAGCATGAAGGGGTGTTGGATTTTGTCAAATGCTTTTTCTGCATCTAGCGAGATTATCATGTGGTTTTTTTATTTCATCTTGTTTATATGGTGAATGACATTGATAGACTTTCGTATGTTGAACCATCCCTGCATCCCTGGGATGATGCCTACTTGATCATGGTGTATGATACTTTTGATGTGTCCTTGAATTCGGTTTGCTAGTATTTTATTAAGTATTTTTGCATCTATGTTCATGAGGGAGATTGGTCTGAAGTTCTCTTTCTTTGTTGGGTCTTTGTGTGGTTTAGGAATCAGGGTGATTGTGGCCTCGTAGAATGAGTTTGGCAATGTTCTTTCAGATTCTATTTTGTGAAAGAGTTTGAAAAGTATTGGTGTTAGCTCCTCTTTGAAGGTCCGGTAGAATTCTGTGCTAAAGCCATCTGGCCCTGGGCTTTTTTTGGTTGGGAGATTTTTTTTTTTTTTTTTTTTAGTTTAAGGTATTTATTTTTCCCCCCAACAGCTCTCCCTTTCAGTCCAAATAATGGTTCTTTTTCTTATAACTATAAATACAATACAAAACAACAGAAATAAATAGGCCACGATTATAAGAGTTATATGGCTTAGCATACATTCCCAATGTCCAGTCCATATGTATTTGGCACCTGACTTTAACATTCTACTATCTAACTATCTCCATGAGTTTAAAGTTCATACTTTAAACTCATGGAGATAGTTAGATTTCATACTAACTTGCCTCATAATTTTAAAAATATCTTCTTAGATCCAGAACACCCTCTTGATTCCTAAACAACTCAAAATTTAACTATGAGACTCTAGCTATCTATTCTTCAACCTCCTCAGAGACCTGAGAGGGATAAATATATCTGATTATATAGGAAGTGCAGGGCCTGCAGCTTCCAAAACTAAAAAATGACATACCAGTGGCTGCCTGGACAGTTCCCATTTTCTCTCCATACATTACAGCATCAATCTTCAGCCATTTGGCCCCATTTCTCTGACAGACATTGGTTGTAGAGCAGGAATTATGAAGGACTTACCTACCCTGTCTTGGCAGAGCTAGGCTGTCGACTTACCTGCTTCCAAGTTTTGTCCTTTTTGGACAGAAGTCTGTCTACAGTTGAAGCAAGTGGTTTTTCTTGCCAAGAGAATGGCTTACCACAAATTTAATCATCTCCCACTGGAGATTCTTCGATGCTCATCTTCTACTTGGAGTAATATAGGGGGTGCTGTCAGGAGCTGACATGTCTCGATATCAAAAAATCTTAAGTTAAGAAAACATCTTTGAATGCCATATTCTGCAGATCTCTTGAGGTTTTTGAAGATGCCCTATCTATCTCTTATATTTAGATAAGCAAATATTGCTTGTCTCTTAGCAACTTGATTTCTGAGTAGCTTAGAAAATAACTGTGATAGACTGTCATAGTAACTAACAAAATGACATGTTTTCATGACTATTAGTTTCCGTTTCCTAATTATCCTAAACAGTTTATGTGGGTTGGTAGCGAGAGGTCAAAACTTGACATTTCATTTTTAAGTATTACTACAAACAATACCTTTAAGAAGCGTTACCCTTAATTTTGTATCAATATACAAAGATCAATACCAATGTGGCCAAATATAATCTTAATTTTGTATCAATATACAAAGATCAGTACCGATGTAGCCCAATACAATCTTGATTTTACATTAATATACTAGGGTCAATACTATTGTGGCCAAATATAATCTTAATTTTGTATCAATATACAAAGATCAATACCGATGTAGCCCTATACAATCTTAATTTTGCCTTAATATACAATGATCAATACCAATTTAGCCAAATATAATATTAATTTTGTATCAGTATACAAAGGTATAAAGCTATATTCAATAATCTGTCCTTTTTTCTTGATCTTTCCTATACTATGTCTATGTACCATTTTTCTCAAGTCTGTTCACTCCTATATAGGAGAGAAAGGAGGATACAGAAAAGCAAAAGAGAGAAGTCCCTGGGTCTAGCCTACAAAACCCATTTAACAAGACCATTTAACAGCTTGTAGTCTTTTCCCCTAAATAACAAAATTTTCTATTATCTATCAAATAACCAAAGGGGGAGAACACCCTCCCCACCTTCTGGGGATGGGACGTTGTTCTCTTAAAATGACTTCCTGCTGATTTGGGACATAGTAAACCTGTTTGGGGCCCAAATAAGAATGGAAAAATGGTTAAAAATGTTAATAGAATCATTTGATGTTCAGTCCCTTTGTGCTCAGCTATTTAGATGTCCTAAGAAGTTCATAGACAGAAGCTGATCATGAGAACTTTACTGAAGATCTGGCTGGAGTAGTCTGTGGAGCTGAACGATCTTAGCGATTTTGAGTTGTTGTGGTTATAGACTTTTGAGGAAACTGCTATTGAAGAAGTCTGCAAGGCTGGATCATCTGGGCCACTCGTCTTCTTTGGTGTCTGATCTCTTTTCTGCTGAGGTTTCCGTTGTCCAGTTGTCCCTGGATTCCTTGAATGGATGCTTTAAATCTCCTGGAAAGATAAGAACAGAGCCCTGCCCTAATCCTAACTCTGGGACAATTACCTTTTTTTGGAGGGTTCAGGTAATATTTTTCCTGGAGCAAATTTGGTTTTTTTGTTCATATATAAAGTATTACCTTTCAATCTGGATTAAAGAAGAAATTATTTTGATATTTTGGAGCTAAACAAACCTTTAGTGTATATATTTTGAGATCTCAAAGGACAATTTGTTTGAATTGCAGCCTGCCTTTTGTAAGTAGCTTTTAAACTTAAATCCTTCCAAATCCTCTGTGCCTGTCTCTGCATTCTAAGTTTTGGGATCAAAGACATGTGGTTCCCAACTGATGGGATTAAAGATGTGCTCCTCCACCCCTGGATCAAAGTTTTTCTCTGTTTAGAGCTTGTTTTGTATCAGGTGGCCTTGAGCTCTGAGATCTGCCTGTTTCTGTCTCTAGTGTGTTGGGATTAAGGGTGTATTCTTCCCCAATGATGGGACTAAGGGTGTGCACCATCACCACCCTGTTTCTTGTAACTCTAGAATTTATAAGACAACTAACTCTATAGTGATACTCCTGTCTCTGCTGGAGGTAAAGGCATGGGCTAACACCATGCATTATTTTACCTTAGCTCTAAGTTTTTTCAACTCTTGGAGGTTTGTAAAACCAGGTTGAACAGCTGTCACCTTTAGTTTATTTACAGTGTTTTAAACCTGTTACCTGCTTTTTAATGCCAAACCATGGAAATAGCCTATACCTCTACAAAAAAAAAACCAAAAAACAAAAAAAAAAACTTTTAAGCTGCTATCAAGTTTGTGTAATCTCTGTAGCCACCTGCAGTCTAACATTCTAATCTGAAATTAAGGACATTTTCTTTTCATGCCAGTAAGGTAAATTATAGTTTGAAAATTTTATATTGTATTTTTATTATATTTTTAAGCTTATTAATTCTTTTCTTAAAAAAGTATTATTTATTTCTAGAACATAGTTTCCTCCCTCCTCCCCTCTTGGCCCCTCCCTTCATCTCTCCTTCCCTCCCTCTCTCCTTCCCTCCCTCCCTCCCTCCCTCCTTGTTCCTCTACTTGGTACTGTCCTTCTCCTCAGATGAGGTGGGTCCTCACATATCATACTCCCTCAGATCTTGCGTCATGTGAGGCCCAAGAGCTTACACTTGTACTGGAGCTTGATAAGGCACACCATCTAGGGTGTGGGGTTCCACTAACCTGCAGCAGATTCCATGACTCACTGGTGGGTAGAATTTTTCCTAGGATAGATATGCTAGGTTCCTGTCTATTTGGGTGTGTGGGTTGTAGGATAGTTATCCTCTGATGTATGGTTAATATCCATTTGTTAGGGAATACATACCATGTTTATTTTTCTGGGACTGCGTCAGCTCACTTAGAATGAGCTTTTCTAGCTCCATCCATTTGGTTTTGAATTGCATGATTTTCTCATTTCTGATAGCTGTGTAGTATTCCATTGTGTATATGTACCACAGTTTTTTTATCCATTCTTCAGTTGATGGACATCTGGGTTGTTTCCACTTTCTGGCTATTACAAATAAAGCTGCTATGAACATTGTTGAGGCAATGTCCTTTTGGTTTCGTTTCAGATCTTTTGGATATATGCCCAAGAGGGGTATGGCTGGGTCTTGAGGTAGATTTATTCCCAATTTTCTAAGATATCTCCAGATTGATTTCCAAAGTGGTTGCACATGTTTGCAGTCCCACCAGCAATGGGGGAGTGTTCCCCTTTCTCCACATCCTCGCCAGCATGTGCTATCATTTGAGTTTTTGATCTTAGCCATTCTGACAGGTGTGAGATGGAATCTCAGAGTTGTTTTAAGTTGCATTTCCCTGATAACCAAAGATGTTGAACATTTCCTCAAATGCCTCTCAGCCTTTAGAGATTCCTCTTCTGTGAATTCTCAGTTTAGCTCTGTACCCCATTTATTGATGGGGTTATTTGATTTTTTGGTGTTTAATTTCTTCAGTTCTTTATATATTTTGGATATTAGCCCTCTGTCAGATGTTGGGTTGGTGAAGATCCTTTCCCACTCTGTAGGCTGCTGTTTTGTTCTAAGGACAGTGTCCTTTGCCTTACAGAAGCTTTTCAATTTTATAAGGTCCCATTTATTGATTGTTTGTTTTAGTGCCTGAGCTATTGGTGTTATATTCAGGAAGGTGCTACCAGTGCCAATGATTTCAAGGCTTTTTCCCACTTTCTCTTCTATTAATGTTAGTGTGTCTGGATTTATGTTGAGGTCCTTGATCCACTTAGACTTAAGTTTTGTACAGGGTGATAAGTATGGATCTATTTGCATTCTTCTACATGTTGACATCCAGTTAGACCAGCACCATTTATTGAAGATGCTTTCCTTTTTCCATTGTATGTTTTTGGCTTCTTTATCAAAAATTAAGTGACCATAGATGTGTGGGTTTATTTCTGGGTCTTCAATTCGATTCCATTGGTCAACTGGTCTGTTTCTATACCAGTACCATGCTGTTTTTATTGCTATTGCCCTGTAGTACAGCTTGAAATCCGGGATGGTGATACCTCCAGATGTTCTGTTATTGTACATGATTGATTTAGCTATTCTGGGTCTTTTGTTATTCCATATGAAGTTGAGAATTGTTTTTTCCAGATCTGTAAAAAATTGAGTTGGTATTTGGATAGGAATCGCGTTGAATCTGTATATTGCTTTTGGTAAGATTGCCATTTTTATTATGTTGATCCTACCTATCCATGAACAAGGAAGATCTTTCCATCTCCTGATATCTTCTTCAATTTCTTTCTTCAGGGACTTGAAGTTCTTATCATACAGGTCTTTCACTTGCTTGGTTAGAGTACCCCCAGGTATTTTATATTATTTGTGGCTATTGTGAAGGGTGTTGATTCCCTTATTTCTTTCTCAGCCCATTTATCTTTTGTGTAAAGAAGGGCTTTTTTTTGAGTTGATTTTGTATCCGGCCACCTTGCTGAAGGAGTTTATCAGCTGTAGAAGTTCTCTGGTGCAATTTTTGGGGTCACTTATGTATACTATCATATCATCTGCAAATAGGGATACTTTGACTTCTTCCTTTCCAATTTGTATCCCCTTGATCTCTTTTAGTTGTCTTATTGCTCTAGCTAAAACTTCAAGTACTATGTTGAAGAGATATGGAGAGAGTGGGCAGCGTTGCTTTGTCCCTAGTTTCAGAGGAAATGCTTCAAGTTCTCTCCATTTAGTTTGATGCTGGCTATTGGCTTGCTGTAAATTGCTTTTATTATGTTTAAATATGGTCCTTGTATGCCTGATCTCTCTAAGACTTTTATCATGAAAGGGTGCTGTATTTTGTCAAAAGCTTTTTCAGCATCCAATGAGATGATCATGTGGTTCTTTTCTTTCAGCTTGTTTATGTGGTGGATTACATTGATGGATTTTCTAATGTTGAACCACCCCTGCATCCCTGGGATGAAGCCTACTTGATCATGGTGTATGATATTTTTGATGTGATCTTGGATTTGGTTTGCAAGTATTTTATTAAGTATCTTTGCATCCATGTTCATAAGGGAAATTGGTCTGAAATTTTCTTTCTCCATTGGGTCTTTGTGAGGTTTAGGTATCAGGGTAACTGTGGCCTCATAGAATGTGTTTGGCAGTATTCCTTCTGTTTCTATGTTGTGGAAGAGTTTGAAGAATATTGGTGTTAGCTCTTCTTGAATGTCTGGTAGAATTCTGTGCTGAAACCATCTGGGTTGGGCTTTTTTTTGGTTGGAAGATTTCTAATGACTTCTTATATTTCCTTAAGGGTTATAGGACTATTTAATTTGTTTACCTGTTCTTGATTTAACCTTGGTAGGTGGAATCTATCAAGAAAATTGTCCATTTCATTTAGATTTTCCAATTTTGTGGAGTACAAGTTTTTGAAGTAGGACCTAACGATTCTTTGGATTTCCTCAATGTCTGTTGTTATTTCCCCCTTTTCATTTCTGATTTTGTTGATTTGGGTATTTTCCCTCTGCCTTTTAGTTAGTTTAGCTAAGGGCTTGTCTATTTTGTTGATTTTCTCAAAGAACCAACTCTTGGTTTTGTCGATTCTTTGTATTGTTCTTTTTGTTTCTAAGTTGTTGATTTCAGCCCTGAGTTTGATAATTTCCTCTCGTCCGCTCCTCTTGGGAGTGTTTGCTTCTTTTTGTTCTAGCTCTTTCAGGTGTGCTTTTAGGTGGCTAGTATAGGAATTCTCCAGTTTGTTTTTGAAGGCACTTAGAGCTATAAACTTTGCTCTTAGCACTGTTTTCAATGTGTCCCATAAGTTTGGGTATGTTGTGCCTTCATTTTCATTGAGTTCTAAGAAGACTTTAATTTCTTTTTTTATTTCTTCCCTGACCCAGAGGTCATTGAGGAGAGAGTTGTTCAGTTTCCATGTTTTTGCAAGCACTCTGTTGTTTTGGTTATTGTTGAAGCCTAGCTTTATTCCATGATGGTCTGATAAGTTACAAAGAGTGATTTCAATTTTCCTGTATCTGTTGAGGCTTGCTTTGTGACCGACTATATGGTCAATTTTGGAGAAGGTTCCATGAGGTGGCGAGAAGAAAGTGTATTGTTTTGTTTTGGGGTGAAACCTTCTGTAGATATCAATTAGGTCCATTTGATTCATGATATCTGTGAGGTTCATTATTTCTCTGTTTGGTTTCTGCATCGTTCGTCTGTCTAGTGGTGAGAGTGGTGTGTTGAAGTCTCCCACTATTAATGTGTGAGG
>CAJQZJ010027467.1:9428-20721 GCA_907164525.1 Lophiomys imhausi | reverse complement strand
ATAGATAGATAGATAGATAGATAGATAGATAGATAGATAGATAGATAGATGATAGATAGATAGATAGATAGATAGATAGATAGATAGATAGATAGATGATAGATAATTTTGAAAAAGACCCTGGTTTGATCTCCACAACACAAGCTTTTGTTGTTTGTTTTGTTTTGTTTAAACCAGGCATGGTGGCACCTATTTGTAATCCCAATTACAAGTAGAACCCTGCTGCTCATCAACTAACCAGCTTATCTCAAAAATATGTGGAAGAAGCCTGAAGAACAGTACCCAGTCTTGTAGCTTTCATGTCCATGTGCACACACATACAGCATTCACCCTCACACATGTGCAGACACACACACACACACACACACACACACACACACACACGTCTCCCAACATTTCCACAGCCCATGAAGATGATCAACATGAGAACAGGAACTGGGATCTGAGTCTTCACCCTTGCACTGCAGTGGGTCTCTCCTCTGTGGCTTCTGGAGCCAGGACACACTGTATCAGATGTCTTCTTATCTAAATCCTTGGTCAAACCTCTGACCTCCTGAATGATATTCCTACATATCTGCTGCTGTCACCATCTTGGTATCTAATAGACTCCCTAGCAATCCAGACTCCACACTGAAAAGATCTTCTTCCAAAACTTCATCTGTTTCTGCTCTCTTTTATAGATTCTGGGTGCTTAATTTTGGAACTCATCCATCACAAACCATCAGTCAAAATGTCAACCTTTCTCATGATAGTCTAACTTCCTGGAACTTACTACACCTCTCCTATGCCCTTGGCCATTTTCTGACTGACTCCAACACCAAGTTAAAATTCTACACCATCTCAGGGCCAGACACCAGGTAAGAGAGAACATTTCAATAATACCAAGTTCTTCCACTCAAGTTGGTGCTAAGATCTCCACCCTCCTCTGCTACTGTCAAAACTCCAAGAAAGGACTTCTCTACACCTGTTTCTCGTTACTACTCCCAACATGTGGGCTTGTGATGCTTCCTATGAGCTGTGCATGGGGTGGAGTGCCACGTCCTTTTCATGAATTTAATAATGCTGACCTCTCAATGTGGTCCCTCAATCTCTTCCACAAGTCAAAGTCCAGTGGTTGGAAACAGAGGGATTTATTGTCTGTAGGATCGCACATACAATGCCCTCCCCAGGGACCTGACTCGTCTATGGCAGCAAATATCTTGTTCATACTCCAGAGAAGCCCACTCTCTGATGCAGAGAACTTAAGTCCTTGTGTCCCAGGAGATCAAAATCTGTATCTGTCATATCTTTCATACTCAGAGCCATCTCTGTTACCTGTTTAAAAAAAATGGGTTGCTGTATAGCCACCTAATTTCTCAGCAACGGAATGTTGAGGAACTGACAACTTTGTTTTTTTCTTTGTTGACTATTTCATGGGTCAAGTTTAATGATCACAACTGAGCTCTTCCAAATCCTGGGAATGAATGATGAGACACAGCAGGCCTAATGAACAGTCAAAACTGGTATCTGCATTTGAGGCAATACATCAAACTCATGTGCTTGTATTCATTTTCCCCCATACCTACCCTACTTGCCTTGGACCCAGAGAAGAGAAGAGCCCCATTCTAGGAAATATCAGCTGGATTTTATTGAGTATAGGCTATGAAACGAACACACAACTGGAGCCAACAAGTGTGTGATAACTAATGTTTTTTGTGAGCCTGGGAGTCAGGGTCTTAGTAACATGCCAAAGGCAATGAAGCTGGTCCCCAGAGGCCTGAACTTAAGGTCTTATGCAACTTTTACTCTTCCCACACTTCCATCCAACTCCCCAAAAGGACCTCAATAAAAGTTGCTCATGATGGAGAATTCAAAAAGACAGGAAGTCAAAGTGGCTGTATTTTGACCCCGGAGAAACCTCTCTCTCATGCAAGTATCCACTCAAACAGGGTGGGCTTCTTGCAACTTTCAAAGCTGGGGATGTAGGGCTTGCCAAAGTCTCCTTCAACCAAAGTTTTGTTGTGTTCTGTTTTCTTCCTGGTTAAGTCAAGGTCAAGGTGACTTACTGTTAACAACTGTGGCTTTCTGCAATCCCACCTTCCCCAATTGCACATCATTTGAAAGAAATGGTTCCCGAAAAATCTAAACCACATTGTGAGCCCAGATGCCAAGTGAAAAACAACATTCCCAAGGAGGTTTCACTGAAACCAGTAACCCATCCTGTCCTTATCTTTGTCTCGTAAATATTGCCTGATTCCTCCTAAATTCCCAAAGTAGAGTTTGTTACAAAGAGCTTCTATTTGGACTCAGGGTATTTGTATACAATTTTGTATGGTTTCCGTGGAAAAACTGAATAAAACTGTGTTAGATTATTGTGGTTTTAAGGATTAAATGTCAAATCTGCCTTTCTCAATTTGCATGGAAAATGTATGCCTGCATGACGCTCTTTCCCATTAGACAAAGCTTTGATTTTCCACACCCAGCCGTGGATCTCGAAAGCTAATATTTTCTTCAATAATAGTAGTAATAATCACATAGCATTAAAAGTACAATACTTATATTATATATAAAGAATGGCTGAACCCAGAGATCTCCGAGTTAGAAGAATATGGCCTCCTACTCTGCATATTCTAAGCACAGCAAACTGAGGGGTACAGCTTGCCCAAGGACCCAGCTCTCTCTTTAATGTCTTTACAACCTCATCTCACCCAGCATCTAGTCTCTGCTGTAGGTTTCCCACCCTCCCCTCATAGACCCTGCCTCGGGATCTTCTGCTTGCTTTTGTTTTCTGAGCCACATTTTCCCCAGAAGGCTTAGTGTCTCCCTCAGATGTCTGCTCCGATGTCAACTTAAAAAGCCTTCAAGCCACACTAAACAAAAAGCATCTACCTTCCTTCTATGGTAGGCCTACTTTCCTTTATGCCTTTGTTGTCACCTTGCAGTACTTTTTTTTTCATTCAAAAAAATTATCTGTTTCTCTTTGTCCATTGTCAAATGTCTAGCCCACAATAATCATCCAGTAGATGTAGTGAAAGCAATACCATATGTGATGTGACAGAACTGTCAGTATTGAGCATTCTGAATCTGAATGTCATAATCTCTCACATCAGTGCTCCGACCTCACTGGAATTCCCACCCAAGCCAGAATTAATAATGATGTAAGAGTTATCCAGATAATCTGAGCTAACCACAGGGAGGGATTTTGGATCTTGAATGCAACCATCATGGTCTTTTACCTCTTTGATGAATAAACAAGCCTGCCTTAATGAAAAAACTCAAATTCTGTTAGTGAAAGAGAGAGAGGGACAAAGCAACCAGAACACTCCTTTAGGGAAAAGATGTTTTTAAAATGACTCATCCCCGGTCTTACAAACTTGAAGTCTCTGTCTGCGTGGTGTCCAACACCTTGACTTACTCCTCAGTGGCTTTGGCAGTGCCTCTGAGGGACACCTGGGGTCCAGGCCAGAAAGAGCCACTGCACCAAAACCTGCACTCATGGCCTCTTGTTCTAGTAGAGCAGCAGAAAGATTCTATTAGGTCTCCATGTTTTCAACCCAGTGCTGCCCTACACTATATTCCATGTCTCTGCTGTTTCCTCTCCAGTGGTTTTCTGAATGAATGCCTTGCATGAGCTTTGTATCTTACAGCTGGTGATTTCACTGGCTGCCTGGTGACTTCCAAATGACCCTTTTTCCCCTGTACACATGTCCTAAGAGGAAGAAAAGTCATAGGCAATGCTTGCAGGCTTTCTGTCTCCAGACTACTCTGATATTCACAATTCCAGCCTCTGCTGCTCTACTGCAAACTTTGTTGTATGTTTATTTATTACTTAAGGTTACATCTCCATTACAGTGTCCTCTTTCCACCCCTCCCAGTTCCACCCTTCCACTCTCTACCTCCTATCCCTTCCATCCCACTCCTCTGGAGTGGAGTGTCCCTACATAACAGTCCCCAGTCCCAGTTCAGTAGTCATATGAAGGCCAAGAGCCTCCTCATACACTGGGGTCTACAAGGCAGCACCACTAGGGCAGCGTGTCTCATTGATAGGCAACAAAGTTTATGTTCCTGTTCCCTTTGATGCATTGGTTGTAGCATAGTTATCCTGCACTATATGGCTAAAATCTGATTATAAGTGAATAGATGCCATGTGCATCCTTCTGACTCTGGGTTAGCTCACTCAGTATAAGCTTCTGTAGTTCCACCCAATTGGCTGCAAATTGCATGATTTTGTTGTTTCTGACGGCTGAGTAGTATTCCATTGTGTAGAAGTACCACAGGTTTTTTTTTTTTTATCCATTCTTCGGTTGAGGGACATCTAGGTTGTTTCCACTTTCTAGCTATTACAAATAAGGCTGCTATGAACATAGATGAGGAAACTTCCTTGAGATTTGGTGAGGAATCACTTGGATATATACCCAGAAGTGGGTATGGCTGGGTCTTCAGGTAGAGCTATTCCAAGTGTTCTAAGATATTGCGAGGCTGATTTCCATAGTAGTTGTACAAGCCTACACTCCCACCAGCAATGGGGGAGGGTTCCCCTTTCTCCACAACCTTACCAGCATGTGCTGTCATTTGAGTTTTTGATCTTAGCCATTCTGACAAATGTGAGATGGAATCTCAGAATCCTCTTGAGTTACATTTCTCTGATAATTAGGGATGCTGAGCATTTCTTTAAGTGTCTCTCAGTCATTAGGGATTCGTCCTTTGTGAATTTTCTGTTTAGCTGTTTTGATTGGATTATTTGGTTTCTTGGCATTTAATCTCTTGAGTTCTTTGTAAATTTTGGATATTAATCTTCTGTCAGATGTGGGGTTGGTGAAGATTTTTTTTCCCAGTCTGTAGGTTGCCATTTTGTTCGAATGACAGTGTCTTTTGCTTTACAGAAGCTTTTCAGTTTCATGAGGTCCCATTTATTGATTGTTGTTGGTCTTAGAGCCTGGGCTGTTGATGTTCTGTTCAAGAAGTTGTCACCTGTGCTGATAAGTTTGAAGGGTTTCCCCACTTTCTCTTATAACAAATTGAAGAGGACATCAGAAGATGGAAAGATCTCCCATGCTCATGGATAGGTAGGATCAACATAATAAAAATGGCCATCCTGCCAAAAGCAATATGCAGATTCAATGTAACTCCTATCAAAATACCACCATAATTCTTTATAGACGTGGAAAAAGCAATTCTCACCTTCATATGGAATAACAAAAACAAACAAACAAACAAACAACAGAATAGGCAAATCAATCCTGTACATTAAAAAACATCTGGAGGTCTCACCATCCGAGATTTCAAGCTGTACTACAGAGCAATAGTAATAAAAACAGCATGGTACTGGTATAGAAACAGACCAGTGGATCAATGGATTGAATTGAAGGCCCAGAAATGAACCCACACACCTATGGTCACTTAATTTTTGACAAAGAAGCCAAAACCGCACAATGGAAAAAGGACATCTTCAACAAGTGGTGCTAGTCCAACTGGATGTTGACATGTAAAAGAATGAAATTAGATCCATACTTATCACCTTGCACAAAACTTAAGTCCAAGTGGATCAAAGAGCTTAACATAAGGCCTGGCACACTAAATCTACAATCTTTTTATTAAATCTTATATTCCAGTTATGACCTACTAACAGGTTCATGATTAACTGAGAGGGGTCACAGAAAGGGATGCAAAAGACTGGTCAATAAAGTCCAACTTCTCAATATAATCATTTCTTTGATTTTCCAAGTTGACTAGAGCAGCCTTCCCTCTGGGTGAGCATCCCCACTCTACATAGACACCACTCCCTACACATTACACTCTGAATGCCTTCTCCAGCAGGTTGTTCTTAGAATACATCCTGCATTTAGGCATTGCTGGCCAGTTGCTTCACCTTGTGAGGCTGTGCCTCAGGATCCAGACAATTACCTGGTCCCAGACCCGACTTCACACAGGTTGAAGGGGCTCCAGCTGTCTGCTCTATGAGAGTTGGGACCTATCCATTAACCTCCTCAAATCTATTCCTTACAAAATTCCTAACTCCAGGTAGTACTTAACCATATTCTCATTAGGATTATGACTGTTATAGGATTGTCAAAGTAGTCTAAACATGCAATGGTGATATTTTAGATATTTTGACTTTGGCTTAAGTAGTCATTGAAAAACATGTTTCATATCATGAGTTTGTCTCTCAGAGGACAGACATAGGGAAAACAAGGGATCAGGGATTGTACACCTACTGAGTGAGGATTGTAGGCCTGGTATTGTAGATGGTCTGAGCTCAGAGATCAAGAGGTAATGAGGAATATTTACACCACCAAAGAGCACCATCCCTTTTAGTGATAAAAATAAATGGATTGCTCATGGTACAATGGAGGCCATACCTTGTAGTTGAGGCAGCAACAGGAGGTTAGGCAACAGGTTATTGACTTTACTGAAACAGACAAGGAGACCAGACAGGAGAGAAGCAGAGTCAGAGCAGGAGTCTGTCTGAAAAGCTATCAGTGTGATGTATTTGCTGTTGCATGGCTTGTGCTTTGAGATATAAACTGCAACTCTAGAGAAAGAGTCTGTCAAAGGGACCCCTGGATGTCCCATGCAAGTGGGGAAACTTCAGTGGTATGCTTGTGGACTGTGGCTGATGCTGCTTTGGGAATTATCCCTTGACAGAGAAATCTTCAGGACTGTTGCTTATGTGGAACCAGCCTTCTGAACTATTTCAGATAATTCTTTAGTAGTGAAGAGGGTTCATTAAGATTACTCCCAACTGGAGTCTCAGTCTTTATCCAGGTACTTGAGGAACATAAAGACTTCAGGAACTTTATATGAAGAAAAGTTCATGGTCTCTCCTGTTCCTAGAACATGGTCACCCACTGGCTGTTGACTCTGATTGGTTAAATAAATGCTGAGTCCTGGAGATTGGGAAAAGACAGAGATAGGTGGGACTAAGGTTTGGGTTCTTTTTGATAGAGAGCATCTTGGGAAGAAAGCTGGAGAGAAACCAGGAGCAAACAAGGGGGACATGCCATGGGGTAGATTAAAGAAGAACCTTCCACGTGGTCTGGAACATCAGCTTAGCATGGAGAATAATAGTCCAAAGGGACGTATGTATATATGGGGTCATATTTGGGTAATAGAGTTATGAGTTAGCTTACATAGGCTAGGATTGCACAACCCAGGCCTAGGCTTGTTAAGATCCATCTGGTGTCTGTGTGTATTCATTTATAATGGTGGGTTAAGGATTAACACTGCTGACCAACTGAAGATAATATAAATCCTGGGTAAATCATTTAATTAGTCATTATATTTTCTACACAGATGCCTTACCATGTTACTTGAGCTGGGGTAAAGCCTGCAATAGGTCTCAGGAGCATCACAGAATCAGAAGTTCCTCTGGGGGAGGAACACAGAGCCCGGGGTGGAAGCGGAGCTTTGCTCATGCACACTGACTGCAGACGTGTGCTCCTTCATTTACCCCACAGCAAGCACATTCTCAGAGCCCTCTTTCCTGAACCAATCACTGGCTGCTGGAGATATCTAAGTGAAGAAGGCACGCCTGTGTTTCTAGGGTCTTCTGGAATACCTAGAGGTGTAGGAAATGTGGAGAAAGGGCATTTGGCTTCCTCAGCACCCAGAGTGTTTCTCCTCTGCTCCATGGCAGCCTGACCATCAGTAGAGTAGACAGAGACCTGCATTTCTGAAACCTCAGTCAGTCACATGTTTTCATCTGTGATTTCCTCCTGAGCACCAGTCTAACCCAGATTCCCCACTTCTTAACAGAGAGGCTCTATCCTGTCAGTCTTGTCCTCTCTCATGACTGAGGCTCACACAAAAGTTCCTTGCTTTGGTCATTCCTTTCATTTCAAATCTGTAGACACAGTGGACTCTCTCTTGCATACTTGGGTGAAAATCAACAGTCTTAAGTATCTGTTGAACTGTCTGCCAACACAATACCAGTTTGTGCTGTTGAATACAGAATAAACTTACTGTGACTGCTCTCAATGTTGAGAAGCATCTGACTCTGCATTTGTGTGCATGTGCGTGCAGTGTCTATATATCTATGCATGTATTGTGTGTGCACATGTCATAGTGTGTGTGTGTGTATGTGTGTGTGTGTTTGTGTATACATGCAGTGGGTGTTCATGTTGCTATATAAAGCATGTATGCATGCAGGGTATATATGTGTTAATTCCATGCAACCATGTTTATTACTTTTGGAATTGCTTTAAAAGTTTGTCACTATTTTCCCCAAAAAGTCTACACTGATGCCTTTACCTTTGATTGATTTTGCAATACCTCTGCTGTAATAAAGAGAACAGGCCTTTAGTGTCCAAGCCCTATTTCGTTATACTCTGCCTGTTTTCTCAGGAGTGTCTCTATGCCCTGCTATTTCTCTCAGTTTATTCTAATGTGCCTTTCCAATGTCATGTTTGTATCACGTACAGCATGTATGTGAATCTACGCCAGGTCGTGCTTCATCAGCTACTATTCTTCATTCTCTTTCTCTAGAACTTATTGAGGTATGATTGATAAATTTTAAAAAGCACATACTCAAACTTATAGTGATTATTTGATAATATATGTGCATTGTCGAATGCTTTTCACAATCAATCCAATTCAGCTATACATGATTGTGGGGGGGGTGGTATGTGAAAATACTAAGATCTACTATTAGCAAATTTCAAGTATATGATAGAGTATTAGTAACTGCTGTTGCCATGATGTACAGTAGACCTCAAGAACTTGTCCATCTTAGAACATACATGTTATGATCAGCATTTTTCCATTTCCTGAACCCTGGCCCTTTTTCTCTGCTTTGATGAGGGGGATGTTTATATTTTATATGTTAGAAGAATCACTTGACTGTTTGACACTCCATGACTGGCTTATTTTAACATATATCTTCCATGTTTATCTAATCCATGTTACTGAACATTACAGAAGAGCAGTATAGCTTGGGCTGACTAACATTCCTGAGTGCACACTTGTGTGTTGACATACATCCTACCCATTAGTGGACAATCTGAAATAACATCCCATGCTAAATGTTCATTTTCTCTAGTCACAGTCACTAGAGTCACAGGTTGCCAAGGTAAGTATGGAATGTTTGCTTATAAGATCAAGGTCATGCAATATAATGCAATCTAAAACATATTCTTATACCCACAGATAACTGTCACTCTCTTCTCATCAAAAAACGAAGAAGGTTTCTCTTTACGGCAAACAGAAAACCACAATTGGGCACAGTTACGATCCCCATGATCAATGAATCCCCATAACCCAATGAATACATTTTCCAGCATAGCTCTTGCACCCTTGGCTCAGGGACCATAGTGGAAAAGGGGGCAAAAAGAGTGCAAGATCCAGAGGACCAGAAAGAAAGTATGCCAACTAGAACTTACTGCCTAAACAAGACCTGACAATGACATTGTCAATAGGCAGAAGAGGGAAAAATATCATATGAGGTCTCACTGCTAGACAAAGAACTAGAGGCAATAAATGACTGAGAGACAGAGAGAGAGAGAGAGAGAGAGAGAGAGAGAGACAGACAGACAGACAGACAGACAGACAGAAACAATAATAATCAAAGAAAAGAAGTCATGAATTTGAGAGGTAGTGAGAGGGTGTGGGAGGAGCTGGAGGGAGTAAAAGGAAGGAAGAAATAAGATAATTATTTAGATTTTAAATAAAAAATATTTTAAAATTTAAATTAAACTAAGAAGTAAAAATTTTTCCAGCACTCCAGGAAGATTTTAATTACAGTTCATGAAACGAAATCATGAAAGAAAATCACACTGACAATATAAGTTACCCAACTTCCTATAAGCTGTCTCTTTATTTTTGGTATTTGGATACTAGTTCACTATTAGTTTTATGAATTTTAAGTATTTTCATCATGTTTTTACCTTCTTGTTTCAAATTTTTAATGAACTCAAATTATAGTGATTGGATATATTAATATATTTTTCACAATTAAATTTTTAAATCATCTTTAAGAAATCCTTCCCCACTCTCAGGTCAGAAAGGGCATTCAATCACATTTATTCTGACAATTTTTAGATTTTCTATCATAAAGTTAAGGTTTGACTGTCTGCAGTGAAAGACAGCAATCTATTTTCTTTTTCATCTCTAGATGAAAAAAACAGTTTTGAAAGTCTGAGATTTAAATAGCCATGATTCTCTTAAGTGATATGAATGCCACCTCTGTTGTGGGTGATGAACCCTAAATATGTGCCTCTTTCTTGTGTGGGGTGCCCCCACATCTGAACCCCCCTCAGTTCATCAGTCATATGAGGGCTAAGAGCTTCCTCTTACACTGAGGGCCTACATGGCATCTCCACTAGGGCAAAGTGTCCCACTAATAGGTAACAAAGTCCATGTTCCTGTTCCTTTTGATCTATCAGTTGTAGGGAAGTTATCCTTTACTATATGACTAAAATCCAGTTATAAGTGAATACATGCCATGTGCATCTTTCTGAGTCTAGTTAGCTCACTCTGGATAAGCTTTTCTAGTTCCATTCATTTGACTGTGAATTGCATGATTTCATTGTTTCTGATGGCTGGGTAGTATTCCATTGTGTAAATGTACCACAGTTTCTTTATCCATTCTTCAGTTGGGGGACATCTGGGTTGTTTCCAGTTTCTAGATGTTACAAATAAAGCTGCTATGAACATAGTTGAGGAGATGTCCTTGTAGTTTGGTGAGGAATCTTCTGGATGTATATCCAGGAGTGGTATGGCTGGGTCAACCTTATGAAACTACAAAAACTTCTGTAAGGCTAAGGACATTGTCATTAGAACAAAACGGCAACCTACAGATTGGGAAAAGATCTTTACCAACACTACATCTGACAGAGGGCTAGTATCCAAAATTTATAATGAACTCAAGAAATAAACACCAAGAAACCAAATAATCCAATCAAAAAATGGGGAACAGAGTTAAACTGAGAATTCACAAAAGAGGAATCTGTAATGGCTGAGAGACACTTGAAGAAATGTTCAGCATCCTTAATTATCAGAGAAATACAACTCAAGACAACTCTGAGATTCCATTTCACATCTGCCAGAATGGCTAAGATCAAAAACTCAAAAGACAGCACATACTGACGAGGTTGTGGAGAAAGGGGAACCCTCCTCCATTGCTGGTGGGAGTGCAAGCTTGTATAACCACTATGGAGGTCAGTCTGGTGATGTCTTAGAAGTAAAATTTTTGAGATTCAAGGTCATCCACTGGAGAGAGATGTGTAATTGACAGCATTGACCACAGTGGACTTTGTTGAAGAGAATTCTTGTGTGTGTGTGTGTGTGTGTGTGTGTGTGTGTGTGTGTGTGTGTGTGT
>CAJQZJ010027449.1:8469-50919 GCA_907164525.1 Lophiomys imhausi | reverse complement strand
AGTTTTCATACTAACTTGCATCACTATTATAACCATCTTCTTAGATCGAGAACGCCCTCTTGATTCCTACACAACTCAAAATTTAGCTATGAGACTCAAGCTGTCTATTCTTCAACCACCTCAGAGAGCTGAGAAGGATAAACATATCTGATTATATAGGAAGTGCCGGGCCTGCAGCTTCCAATACTAAGAAATGACAAACCAGTGACTACCTGGACAGTTCCCATTTTCTCTCCATACATTCCAGCATCAGTCTTCAGCCTTTTGGTCCTGTTTCTCTGACAGACATTTATTGTAGAGCAGGGATTGTGAAGGACTAACCTACCCTGTCTTGGCAGAGCTAGGCTGTCGACTTCCCTGCTACCAAGTTTTGTCCTTTTTGGACAGCAGACTGTCTGCAGTTGAAGCAAGGAGTTTTTACATGCCAAGAGATAGGCTTGCCACTAATTCAACCATCTCACACTGGAGATTCTTCGATGCTTTTGTTCTACTTGGAGTAGAATAGGGGGTGCTGTCAGGAGCTGATATGTCACGATATCAAAAAAAAAATCTTAATTTAAGATCACATCTTTGAATGCCATATTCTGCAGATCTCTTGGGGTTTTTGAAGATGCCCTATCTATCTCTTGTATTTAGATAAGCAAATGTTGCTTGTCTCTTAACAACTTGATTACTGAGTAGCTTAGAGAATATGTGATAGACTGTCTTAGTAGCTAACAAGGTGACATGCATGCATGACTAGGAGTTTGTTTTTCTTAACTATCCTAAACAGTTTAAGACGGTTGGTATCAAGAGGCCAGAGCTTCACATTTCATTTTTAAGTATCTCTAGGTACGAAACCATTAGGAAGCGTTACCTTAAATTTTGTATCAATATACAAAGATCAATGCCTATGCGGCCCAATACAATCTTAATATTGCGTCCATATACAAGGGTCAATACCATTGTGGCCAACTATAATCTTAATTTTGTATCAATATGCAAATATCAATACTGACGTAGACCAATACAATCTTATTTTTGCACAATAAACAATGGTCAATACCACTTTAGCCAAATATACTATTAATTTTGTATCAATATACAAGGGTATAAGGGCATATTCAATAATGTGACCTTTCTTCTTGATCCTTCCTGTGCTGTCTATGTCTCGATTTTTCTCAAGTCCGTGCATTCCTACATAGGAGATAAAGAAGGATACAGAAAAGGGAAAGAAGGAATACCCTGGGTCTAACCTCCAAAACCCATTAAACAGGACCATTTAACAACTTGCAATCTCTTCCCCTAAATAACAGAGTTTTCAGTTGTCCTTCAAATAACCGAAAAGGGGGGGGGGGAGAAACACCCTCCCCACCCTCTGGGTATGGGACGTCGCTCTCTTAAAATGACTTCCTGCTGATTTGGGTCGTAGTAAACCTGTTTGGGGCCCAAACCAAAATGGAAAAATGGTTAAAAATGTTAATACAATCCTTTTATGTTCAGTCCTTCTGTTCTCAGCTGTTTAGATGTCCTAAGGAGTTTGTAGGCAGAAGCTGAACTTCCAGGCTTTACTGAGGTTCTGGCTGGGGCATTGTGTAGAGCTGAACGGTCTTAGCGATATTGAGTTGTTGTGGTTGTAGGCTTTTGATGGAGACATCTATTGCAAAGATATTTTCATCTTTTCCTAGGATGTATATTGTGCTGCACTTGACTAGGAAGTAAACTATACTATATGGAAAGAAGCATTCTACAATAAAATAGATGTATACAACTAAAGCAAACACTACAATATTCTGGTAAAAATCCTGTATGTTATATGTTACAAGTCACTGTCTTAGTTTGGTTTTCATTACTGTGATAAAATACCATAATGAAAAGCAACCTGGGGAGGAAAGGGTTATCTGGCTTATAGGCCCCCAACTCAAGTAAGAAAACTGAGGCAGGAACTGAATGAAGCAGAGGCCACAGAGGAACACGACATACCAGCTTGTTCAGTCTGCTCTCTGCTACGATCCAGGACCACTTTCCCAGGGTGGCACTGTCTACAGTGAGATAGGTCCCCCTACTGTCACCAATCAAGAAAGTGCTTCACAGGCTTGCCTACAGGCCATTTGATGGAGGCATTTTCTCAACTGAGGTTCTCTATTCATAGGTAAAACCTAACCACAGTCATCTATACATAACATGACATAAACAACTTTTCACCAAAATAAGCAAGCAATTTTGTGCAAAGTTAAAACAATCAGGTCTTACTACTTTCTCAGCTTACTTAGTCAGTTTGGTCAACTTATGTGGTTTAGTAAGCCTCTCAACTAGTCAACGCAGATGATCTTAAACTTATGCACACTTTCTATCAAACTGGCATTTTAGCATTTCTTTCACTACCTTAGAATACAGTCTCCATGGTCAAGCCAATAGAGAACCAGAACTTAACTAAAGGAAAATCTTTTATGTAAATATATTGCATAATTTTCATACAAATAGGTCAATAGTTATCAACTTTTTCAAGGGAACAAAATGAAAACTTCAATATGATATAATCACAGGAAATCAATTCAGCCTAAATAGAGCAATCTAAAAATACAGGAACCAAACACAGACAAAAGGAACAACTTCTTAATGTAAAAACATTAGTTTAAACAAGCATCATTCATAAAACATCCTTTCTCATTTGCTGTTAAGATAGTCTTTAAACATTTATATAGCATAACATATAATAATGTTGTAACTATGTAATATATAACTGATATATAATTGTATGCAATTATGCAATTATTATAATTACATAAACTAATGCAGGTAAAAGGCTTTTTATAAGTCTTATTTGGCTTTTCATGAAGCTTAAAATTAGAGAACACACATTTTCCAAAATAAAATAAAAACATAATATTCAACATGCAAAGTATTACATTCTTTTGTGAGCTAAGGCAATAACCTTGAGCCCACTAAATAGCTTCCTTTCTGGGGAGTGCAATATAACACAAAGCTACATTCTTTGTTTTTCACTAGCTATCTCTAAGACAGTTTTCCCAACATTCCCTCAGGTACTCTTTTTTCCTTGTGTGTGTGTATGTGTGGTGTATTTGTGTTTGCAGGCGTGTGTGGCAAGAGAGCATGTAAAGACCAGAGGCATTCTGATCACTATATTTAGGAGGCTTTCTTGCTGAATCTGGAACTGATCCAGCTAGTCCAGCTAACCAAACTGCACCAGGGACCTCAGGCTTGTATCTCCTGAGTGCTGGGATTACAGGTAGGTTGTCCATGTGGGCTCCCAAGTAATTTCTAAATGGGTGATAGACCTAAACAGACATTTCTTAGAAGACATGCAAGTGGTCAACAGTAAACACCAGGGAAATGGAAGTCAAAACCACAACAAGCTACCACCTTGATCAAGTACATCGATACTGTCCAAACACCCCAAAATAAAACAAGTGCTGGTAGAAACTGCAAATGGGGATGTAAATTAGTACAGCTACTATAAAAAGCATTATGAAGGTTCCTAAAAAATTTTAAATTGAGCCACCGTATGATGTTGTAGTCCTATTCACAGATATATATATACAAAGAGGTGAAATATACTGAAGAAGCATTTGTATTCCTAAGTGCATTGCAGCACTAACCCAACAGTCAAGAAACTAATCCAACTGTCCACATACTCAAGAAGGCAATATGGTTCAACAATAATGAAGCATGAAATTCCACCACTTGACAGAGCACTGATGGAAATGGAGACTCTCGGGTTAAGTGAAATAAGTTAGGCACAGAAAAAGGAAATATAAAATCTCACTGGCATGTACAGTCTGAAAATGTTGCTGTCATAGAAAGTATAATGGTGGTTACCAGAATCTGGGTATGACTAGGAGAGGGGAGATGAGGAGAGAGTGGTAATCAATGATCAACTAATTTATAGTTCAATGGAAGCAAGAAGCTCTGATATGCTATTGCATAAGGTGACTGTAGATGGTATACAATGAATTCCAAAACATTAGAAAAATATCAATGTTGAGGAGAAAGACAAGTTCAACTCATTTAAATGTCATACTAAGTATCCATGTATTGAAGTATATGATATACTTAAATATAAACACACACCTATTGAGAAGCCTACCAAATCCAGCGTTGCTAGGGCAAACAAAAGAATCTTGCTTCAAGGAACTAAGTCCTATAGAGAATGCTGGGAAGTTAGATGGAAACAGGAAGCTATTCTTATTCCAGACTGGAATGAGGACATGAGATGATCTCACCCATGCCAGCAGACAGCCAACACAGTTTCTTCACCTCTAGTTTCTAGGTCAGAACAACCTTTCACCCACCATAATTGTTTGAAGACCTTCCTCCTTTTTTCCTACCATTTCCCACATACCCTCCCTCTCTGTGTAAGAGATCAAATACAATCCACAGCAGAAGCTATTTTTAATGAATGAAGCAAGACTCTACTAGAAGTCTTGCCATGCAGGTAACGTGGAACTCTCTCAGGTCAAGTAAACTTGGCCTTTACTTCCTAGTTAATGTTCCTCTTTAGGAATCTCTTACAGCTTATCTTCCTGTCACACAGGGCTTGGCTTTTCAGTTGATAGACAAAAAAAGTTTAATATTCAAATATTTGGAAGCCAGACAGATGTAAATACTACCTAGCACCACAGTTACACTTTTACTTCCTTACAACTATAATTAGTTTTAAAATTGGACTTTCCTGTGGATCAGTTCATTTTAGGATCCAACGGGCTAGCATTTTAATACTTAAAGTTTAAAGTCTAAAAAAAGAGCAAAATCCTTCTGCAGTTGTCCGGTAGATACACAGCTTCACTGTACAATACATTCCAACACAATATTTTAATTTTATGTTCATGTTAAGAATGTTGGCTGTTCCTAGAATCAAGTGAAAATGATAGTGCAGCCTATCAGATCATCTGGCAATCTGGCATACAGCTAAAGCAGTTCTGAGAGCAATATTTGTTTTGGAGATTTGTTTTGTTTTGTTTTTCTGCATGTGTATGTGCCTGTGTGAAAGGGGGAAGAGAGTGGCCAGGAGTGGTGGCACACACCTTTAATACCAGCACTCCAGAGGCAAGGTAGGCAGATCTCTCTTAACTTTAGGACATGTTGTCCTACATAATTAGACTCTATCTCAAGAAAACAGCCAAACAACATAACACACATCAAGGTTTTAGAAAATGCCAAAGTGGATGGGGAAAAGCCCTTGAGGACTCAACTATACACAAAGAACTCTAGGCAACTGAGGAAAGCTGTCTTCTCAAGGGAAAAGCACACCAACTGGTATGCCAAAGACTCAGTCCAAAAAGATACAAGTAACATTATAGGAACTGGGCAGGTTATATTTATGAATATAGATGCATATGCACATACATGTATGCATGCAACAACAATGAAGGAAGCCATGAGTTTGAAGGAGAACAGGGAGGTTTGTAAGGGAGGGCTTGGAATAAGTAAAGGAGAGGGAGAAATGTAATCATATTTATAATCTCAAAACTCATGAGTAAAATAAGATGATAAAAAGAATGCATATATAAAAATAAGCTAAACCCAATTTCAGCAGAACATACATACATACACACATTCATACACACAAAAGATTGGGGCAGAAATTAATGTATACAGACAAAAAAAAATAATCAAGTAGAGTTGGAAAACCTGAACAAGACTGAAAAACATCCTAGCCAAATTAACAAAAAGGAGAGAAGATCAAAGTCAATAAAATTTCAAATGAAAAAGGAGTTCTTACACCAAACTACAATGGACTTATGAAAATGATTAGGTAGTATTTAGAGAACTTATATCTCAAATACCTAGGAAAACCAGAAGAAACAGATAAAATCCTAAACACTTAACTCTTGGCCAAGTTAAATCATTCCGCAGTTGAGAATGATGCTGAATGGAATTCTGAACCTTCTGCCTTGCCCTCTCAAGTGCTAATATGACAAGCATGACTCCTGCAAGACAGGAAAGCACTTGACTCAACTACAGCATTTCCCATGCAAAACTTTTCTGAAAGGATTCTGTATCACAAACTGACAAATGGGAGTACAAAAAATTAAAAACTGTCTAGGCAGCAAAGGAAACTATTGAAGTGAAGAGACAGTCCAGGAATGGGAGAAAAATCTCTGCCGGTTACAAAGTATAATATCTAGAAGATATAAAGAAATGCAAAAACAAAGCACCAAAAGAACAAAATTTTCCAATCAGGAAATGAACTCAACAGAAAGTTGTCGAAAGAAAGAAAAATGACCAATAAACATCTTTTTAAATGTTCGGCATCTTTAGACATCAGAGAAAAGCCTATTAAAATTACTGATGGGGTGATGTTATGTATTCTAAATGTTAATTAATCTGCTCCCAGAAGCTTGCTTGGTGTACATCAAGTAATGCTGTGTTACCTTGCTTGTCTCTGATTGGCTAAATAAATCTGAGGCCTGAGATTGGGCAAAGACATAAGTAGGTGGGACTAAAGTGTGCAGGTTTCTGAAGCAGAGAAGTTCATGGAAAGAAGAAGCTTTTGGTAGAAGCATGGAGAAGAAAGAAGAGAACCCAAGAGCAGGAAGGAGGACACGCGCCATGGGTTAAGAGAAAAGAACATCATTCCACATGGCCTGGCACAGCGTGGAGAATAACAGTCCAAGGGGATATATATATATATATATATGGGGTCATATTGAAGGAATAGAATTAAGAGCTAGTTTACATGCACAATCCAGGCCAAGGCTTGTTAAAATCCTTCAGGTGTCTGTGTGTTCATTTATAATGGCGGGTTAAGGATTAACACTGCTGAACCAATTAACAATAATTTAAATACTAAGTAATAATTTAATTATTTCTACAAATGTCACCCAACATAATTTAATTAATTAATTCTACAAATTACTCTGAGATTCTAACTCATTCCAGTCAGAAGAACACAAAAAACAAATGCTGGCAAGAATGTGAGGAAAGTGGAAACCCTATTTGGTGATGATTGGGGTATAACTAATATAGCCACTATGGAAATCACTGCGATTTTCTAAAAACTAAAAATATAAGTACCATATGGCCCAGTACCAGGAGTACACCACTCCTAGGTACATACTTAAAGGACTCTTAAATTTTACCCAGAGATACTTGTACATCCGTCTTCACTGCTGCACTGTTAACAACCAACTGGGACATGAAGCCAGCCCAGGCATCCACAAACAGATGAATGGAGAAAAAGTGCTACGTATATACAATGCAATTTAATTCAGCCATTAAAAAAAAAAAAAAAAAAAAAAAAGACATGACACCATGTCAGACCCAAGAAAATGAATATAGCTGGAAATTAGTGTATTAAAGAGAAAGTAACCTAGACTCAGAGAGAAAAATTCCACATTTCCTATAATATGTTGATTCTGGATTTTAATTTTGTGAATGTGTATGTGGCTTATGAGATGAGGAAGAGGACTATAAATGGGAGAAGAATCTTCAGGGGAGGAGGAAAAAGAGGTTACTAGAGTCTATGTTAAAAATGTGTAATAGAATCTAGGAGTTAATGAAAGAGAAAAGGCTGGGGATAGGGGAGGGAAGTAAAGGAAGATCAATGGGAAAAAAAGTGTATATGAAAATCCCAGGGGAAAACTCATTACTGTATTGTTAATTAAAAATTAAAATTTTTAAATGTTGCTTATAGTTACATGTAATTCAAATTGAGAACTGATGTCAAGAGGGGTCTGAGTGATGGAAATTATTATGATGGAGTTTTGAGATAAACAACAGCATTGCCACAGAACTAGGAAATAGTGCATTGCACAATCCATGCCAAAAACCTGGCTTCCTTACATTACAAAGCTAGTGTATAATTAATGCATGGAATTACTTGAGCTAAGCCACATGTTAAGGATAGTCCATCCTTATGCTCTGGAAATCAGCTGGCTGATTCATCACCAGATGGTTGCACACAGAACAATGTTCAGCCTACCCTACAATTTCTTCTACTGCAGAGAAATAAATAGCTGGTCTCACGATAGGACTGTTAGTCTTCAAAGTGGAAAGGACTTTTCTCTAACCTTCTCATTTTATGATAAAACATTTTCATTTTGTCATTTATCATGTGACAACTTTTTTTCAGTTACCAGTAGGCATGAGACACAATGACCTATAAAGGGTTGACCCAATGCCTAGTTGTTTCCAGAGTATATATTTTTCCTAATAAAAATAAGTGAAACTTTAAACAAAGAGGAATAAATTGATAAATGTCACCTTTCAAATTTGTCCTTTGACCATCAGTAAAACTCAGAAACTAAAAAAATGTAATAAACCACTGCATGACTAGTTCATAAGACTCTATAACTGTATCATGCTTCCCTATCATGTCAAGCATTTAAAAGAAACAAGAAAAACTTAAATGCATAAATTTGAGATTCTTGTTTCATTTCTGGCACTGAAATCAGGCTCTAACAGAAAATATTCTTGACATGATTGACATTGAAGTCTTTGATTTTGATGCCATGTATCTGAAAATGAAAGAAATAGCTACATAGCTACATTCCCAATATAGACTAAGGATCAAACAAAATGCCACTGGAGTTTGAAAACAAACACACATAAATGTCTGTGATTCAGTAATAGAATAATAGCATTATTAACCATTTACCTTGTAGTAGATATTTTTTAAGAATTTCATAGTAAGAAATAAACATACAGGTATAAATATACTGTCTTAAAAAATCCTGTATTTCCTTGAAAATGAACTGTTATACATCAATAATCCCAATAATATGCCAAATTACAGAAATTTGAAAAAATAATCCATTTTTCATTTCCAAGTTTTAAATATTACAGATATTAGAAAAAAGTGCAGAATTGAGATAGAAAAAGTACATAATCTCACAGAAGCTTAAATAAACAAACAGCTAAATGAACTAACACCGCTTCCCTGACAGGGGAAGAGGAAAATAAATAAATAAACCAAAGAGAAAAGGATGATGTATGGTCAGAGGAAGTATCTGACAAAGTAACACATGGATACAACATTGAAAATGTCAACTCTTTTGTATAATTAATTTGATCTAGGACAGATAATGAAAAACACTGTTTGGAAAAATCCATTTACTTTAAATCCCCATCCTCATTTGTACAGTTCCTCACAAAAAAATAAATCTACAGCTGTGCTATTTTTGGATTCCTACCAAGATACTGACTTCCATGCTCATGTGAAAAACTCAGTAGTAAGAATACTTTTGCAAAGAAAGAAGGAAGGAAGGAAGCAATCAAGGAAGGAAGGAAGGAAGATTTTTGCTCTTATGATTTTGGAATAAATGTCTAACTTTTACCTTTATTATCTGCCACATAAATCAACAACTCTTCTTTAACAGCAATTAAAATAAATATGAACCAACAACAAATATAATCTACAACTTACATTTCAAATAATATTAAAATTAAAGTCTTACTTCACAAAAAATTCCAAGTATCAAGCCTCATGTATATCTAACTGTATTACACATTTTCAAAAGAAAACTTCGATTTGATGAGAAAAGCTAGCATTACACATTTTCAAAAGAAAACTTCAATTTGATGAGAAAAGCTAGCAACTTAATAAACTTCCTTCATAAAATTATTTTTATTAAATCCTAAATGAATAGTCCTACCAGAAAAATGCTACATGTTTGCATGGTTGAGGTATTAAGAGTTCTTACCAAGATTTATCTGTCAGCTTATGAAAAATGTAAAGTGTGACTAACTTTCTTTTATAGAACAGTATAATTTTTGTTAAACAGGTCGTTAGTGGCTACTCTAGTTACTGCAGCTCCACAAACAGAAATCACAGGCTTATTTATATGAAGAATGCTTCAGTTAACTGTTTTGTATCTACAGCACACAATATGGATCAGCTGACAGTTTATGTGGGACAGAAAAAAATTAACTAATCAAAAGAGCACAAAGAGTTTTGTGTTTTCATTTATAAAGGTAGCAGTAAAAGTTTACAAATAAACTAGTAAATAAGAAAACAAATGAACTTTCATCTTTTAGCTAGCTTTTGAATCATCTGTGTCCGTTAGTCTGTTCTTTCATAGACTGGACTGTATTCTTTTGGCTCTCCACCTGAAGGATTAGGTTCATCATTACCCAAGTCCACAAGGTACCTAAAGAATTCACTGGAAACAGTACAATCTGTGATAATTTCTGAGAAGGTGAAATATAGTGATTTTGTTAAAGGGGATAATCCCCAAACATAGCCAGCACAAAATACTTGGAGGTATTATTTCATTTGAGTAACAACTTCTGTAATTTTGAGGCAGAAAAGCAGCTAAAATGGATACATCATTACTGGTATCAAAGTCAATACATAGGAAACAATACAAGTGTTCATGGGCAGATCAATTAATAAAATATGGTACACGCAATATAATACTGTTCATTGTTACAGGGAATTTTGACATCTGCTACAGTATGGTCCAACCTTGAAGACAATATACTGAGTAAAATAAGTCATTCACAGAAAGGTAATCACTATTGTGATTTCAACTATATGAGATACTTTCAGTATCAGAAATCACAGAGACAAAAAGGCCGGTACAAGTTGCTGGGGTCTGGGGATGGGAACACTGATGGAGTTACTGGTTAAAAGTTCTGCATTTCAGTTTTATGGATGAATAGTGGTGATGGTTGTACAGTATTATGTACATTTACTACACTTAAATGCTTAAGATGGTAAAATGTATGGATTATGTATCTTATCATAATTTTTAATTGGGGGAAATGTTAATTTTCCTTCTTTCCCATGTGTGTGGTGTCTATGTGAGACCACAGTGTGCACATGCATGTAGAGGCCTGATATTGGTACCGGGAATAATCTTTAATTGTTCTTTCCACCTTATTTATTGAAGGAGGGTCTCAAAATCAAACACAGAGGTCACCAATATGGCTAGTTTTGATAATCCTGCCTTCCAGGGCTGGAATTACAAGCAAACTGCCCTACCCATCCTGCATGTTTATGTTGGGTTTCTAGGATCTGAATTCCAGTCCTCAAGATTACTTGGTAAGTGCTTCAATCAGTGAACTGTTTCCTTAGCCCCAAATGTTAATAATTTTAAGAACAATTATTGCTAGGAAATGATACACTGACCCTGGGTGAACTCATATCTCGACTCTAACCCCAATAAAACAAAGCTGTTTGCCTTCCAAAAGATGAACTTTCTTCAATGTTACCTTTCTTTCTTCTTGTCCAGCCCCTTTCTCTTTTTCTTATTTCAATCTCTATATGCCACTACATAGCATGCATACCCTTCAACTTCTTTGACTTTCTGCTATGGTTTAAATGAAGGTATTTGTGGTTGTTTGGATCTTAAATGCACTCCAACAGCCTTCTGAGGCATGGGGCTTAGATGGTAAAGGCCACTAGGGACTTTGAGAGTTATGGCTTTGCCTTGTTCATGGTCCAGCTCTCTGCTTTCTAATCTGCCAAGTTGTGAAGAAGCCATACCCTAAGCTCCTGTTGCCATGGACCAGCCACTCCAGCTTCCCTGCCATGCTTATTATATACCTCAGTAGTGAGAACGCCAAACTAAAATGGAGATCTATTTCCCCTAGCAAACTACTCCTTTCTTTATATCACACTGACTGTGCTGACTAGTTTCATGTCAACTTGATGCAAGCTGGAATCATGAGAGAAAAGGGAGCCTCAATTGAGAAAATGCTTCCATAAGATCAAGCTGTAGGCAAGCCTTTTCTTAGTGATTGATGGGCGAGAGCCCAGTTCATTGTGGGTGGTGCTGTCTCTGGGATGGTGGTCCTGATTCTATAAGGTCAAGCAAGCCATGGGGAGCAAGCAAGTAAGCAGCACCCTTCTATGGTCTCCGCATCAGCTCCTGCCTCCAGGTTCCACTCCTGTTTAAGTTCCTGCCTTGGCTTCCTTCAATGAACTTGTGATATGTAAGCCAAGCAACCTTTCTTCCAGGTTGCTTTGGTCATGGTGTTTCATCATAACAATAAAAACCCTAACTAAGCCACTGACAAAGCATATGCCATTTTTGTCATTCCTTCTCTATGACTCCTATTTTATTTTTAAGGACATATTTTCCATCTCCCCCTGCTTGATCCCCTGGTGCTACAGATCAAATCCACACCCAACAGTCCACACATGCTAGGCAGTATCTATACCAAACTACATTTCCAGGGCTCCAATTCCAATGTTACCTAGTAGCATAGGAGTTTATTTTATCAAACATGTAATTTATTTATAATTTATGCGAATTGTTTTTTAAACGGTAAACATTACAATGGACATTTCTAATAGATCTGTGAGAAAATCACTGGTTTTTTGGTTTGAAAGAACTGTCTTAGATCCAATGTAAATACAAAGGAATTCTAAAACTCATAGTAATTTTAAAATGAGATTTTCCCCACCCCAAGGTCTATACAAAGACAGAGGAGGGTTAAGAATATTATTTGTATTTGTTTGAATTGAGAGATACATAAATATAATAAAGTTACTGAAATGCATTGGAGAAAGTGGTAATTCAGTATTTACAAAACAGGGGTAAGAAGGAATTTTCATGGTATTAAAAAATATTGGCCATTTGAACCACTTGTATGTACTGACACCATGAAGATTGAAAAAGGTAATTCTAGCATCACTCACTCTGATTAATTTTATTCAGTTTCCTTTGCCTTCTCTTCTAATTGTCAACTAGCCTTCAGTTTTGTCAGTTCTATTTTTTTACAAATCTGATCAGTTTCCATGTCTAGTTCTGCAACTATGGTCTAAAGATAGTTGCAGTGAAACCACTCTTGTCCTCATTTCAAGCCCCACAGTTGTGTTTGCAGTCGAGAGTTGTATCATGTCCTTAGCAACAGCAATGCCTTTCTTGGTTCTGATGGACACTGCTTCATAGCACCTCTCCTTAATCAACTTTATTATTATATAATGATATTATCATTTATATCCTCCAAACTCCTACTTTCATTCAATTCCTCTGTTAGTCAAGGAAATAAGAAAACAAACTAAAACCATACAAACAATTTTCATTACCTTTGTATCACTTCTCCACCCCCAGCATATTTTAGGTAGCATTGATTCTATTTATAAATCTGGATGGTTTTATCCTTGGCTATGACAAACGCATGGACAGGATGAAGACATCAGAAATATGGTTTATTAAATGTATAAATGTCCAAAAGCCAGGAAGTGAAGGTAATCCCTTAGATGATAAGACAGAATCATGATTCAGGAAAATCTCAACTGATTTTTAACAGTCACATTAAAACAGATAAATCTGAGTAGCAGGTAAGGGTAAACCACTGCTTTAGAAATATCACCTATATTATAAATGGAATACATGAGACCTAGTAAATATAAGGATATTTATATAGGCTGCATCAGTAATTTTCAGACAAACATTTCAAAAAACAAAATGAGAACCAACAAGAGGTTTGACTTTCTAATGGTTAAAAACACTAGAAAAAAAAACCTAAAACTAGTATCATACAAGGGCTTTGTTATTAAAGTGATCAGCATTTGAACATGTTGGTAACTCCACAGAGGGACAGTCTCGGGAGGAAAAAGAGCTTCTAAAGGACTTGGCAGATTGGAATCAAGTCTAAGTCCAGTGACTCTCAGCACAGAATCAAAGGATCGTTCTTTCTTTATTCCCAGCTCCCTATGTTGCCACTTTAAGGAGAAGGCCCATGAGTGTATTGAAGTTCTTTATGACAAACATAAGCAAATGGTTTGCTCTTTCCTGTCATAAGCTATGTGCTTTCTCCTATTCTCTGTCTCCTTCCGTCTCCCTTTATATAAAAGAGTACTTCACCATTAGAAAAGCTTAGGTACAGAATTCCACCTTAAATTACAAACATGTAACATTTAAGGACCATATGCCCCCCATCTCTCAGAATTGAGAAAAACATTACTGTTTGCATGCTAAAGATATGAAACAATTTCAAGACTGCAAACACAGTACATGGTTTTATATAAGCAATAGGTCACTATAATATACAGCCAACACATAACTCCAGAAATAAATATGGAAATAATACTGAAAAAGAACATCAACTCAACTGTCTCAAATCAGAGACAAGAAAGGTAGAGGAAGGAATTTATATAAATATGAAGTTGCAAGTGGTAATTTTGAAAAACTTTACTGAGAAAAATCTTACTGTATTGTTCTTAAGACAGAAATAGAGCTACCAGGAAGAAGTAAGATAGAAAAATCAGCACTAGACTGTGTGGCTCTTTCACATCACCTCAGCTATGGCTGACTATCACCTCCATTCCATTTTTCCCCCATCTGTCTGTCCCCACTCCCTACTCTCCATCTCCAGTATTCCCCTTTCCAACTCACTTGTGTTCTTATCTTCCCTGGCCCAACGTAAATATTACGTTTTCGTCTCATGGGCTACTTTCTAGTATCCTCAGTCCTATATACACTTGTGTGTGTGTGTGTGTGTGTGTGTAAGAGAGAGAGAGAGAGAGAGAGAGAGAGAGGAGAGATGATCAAAATATATTATGTACTTGCATAAAAATATCGTAACAAAAATCATTATTATAATTAACATGCTACTATAGAAATATTAAGAATTACAACAGGGCTCATTTGAAGTTATCCCTTGCTCCCCTGGAAGAAAGACAGTTACGGTCCCAATTGATCTCATTTTGCTCCTCCAGCCTAATCTCTCAAGAGTTCCTTTTCCACTCTATCTTGAACTGTAGAACACTGAGCCCTGTTGTCTTACACTTTCTGGAAGGAACCTAGACTGCTCTCCTAAGCAGGAGCAATCATCTCCTAAAATGAAATGAGCTGTCCCTTTAGGCAACGATGATTTCGTGGTGCTACCAGGACCCAGCAGAACCAGAGCATAATCTATCAAATCAGTTTGGCTGTTTATGTTTATGAATGCCCCTGGCTCCCCACCTTTGTCCTTCTGGTATATAATACCAGAGCTACTGTCTTTATCCAGAAGACAGGGATTAGGATGCTGATGCTCTTGTTCCTTCATAGTGTGGCCATACTGAATGCAGTTCTTTCTGGTTTCACCTACCTCCTCTCTACTGCCCATGCAGCAGATGGCTCTATCTGGTTAGTTGAGACTGCCTCTCGCTTAGGACTCTGGTAACAGTCTTTCATTAAACTTTCTGAAAATGGGCTGCCTTTCAAGTACAGGATGAGTTCATAGTGAAGCTGAATCTCAAGAATACTGACAACATGTGGCACACTGTACCAAAGACTTGTAAAAAGCTTCCGATTCTAGCATTTTTTAAAATGACGGTAAGGGAACAGGTATCATTATTTAACTTACTAAAAAAGATGAGTCAAAAGAATTTTGACTTTGGTCAAAACACAAGGGTTCAGTTACAGACCCAACAAATCAGTAATGTGTGCTATTGAAACAGTTATTAACTAACTCTGTGCTTTATGTTTTTTCAAAAATGTAAGAGAGCTTATTAAAACTATATGTGTTTTGCCTACATGTACATTTATCCCTCATGTGTGTCCCTGGTGTCTGGAGTCCAGAAGAGGCTGTCTGGCTCCTTGGAGCTGAGTTACAGGTGGTTTGGAGCCCCCAGTGGGTATGGGAGAACTAAACCTGGGTCCTCGGAAAGAGCAGCTAGTGATCTTACCTACTGGGCAGGCTCTCTAACCCCAAGTTTTGCAACTTTAAAAATGTGTAACATGATACCCTGATAAAGAAGGATGTTGCAAACACTGCCACTCAGTAGGTGCTCCATGCAGTGTGGGATTATCTACCTTTTCAATAAGACCACGCTCCCAAGGAACATATTTTGTACAGCACTTAATTATCAATGCACTAACATGGCTGGTTGTTCTCTACTATGTTAACTTGGTTTCCAGTTCTATGCAATGCTTGGGATTCTCTCCCAGTTTTATTCAGTTACAACTGTATGTAGGTAATTTATATGACATTAGCTTTCCTCCTGTTAGTTTCTTTTATGCTTTTGTTAGACACGAAAACAGGTTTCAAACATATTTGCTATGTTACTTTGCCTTAAAAAAAAAAACCCATAGCCTGTTGCACAGTCATTTCAACTAAACCGGACAATATGTCCAGTTTAATCAACTACAAATGTTTCCTTATTCTTTCTATACCATAAAAAGTGAACTCACTACTGAACACATTCCTCATGAAACATTAGAACAAATACATCAAAGTTCACTTTGCTAAGGGTAGTTACTTGGGTAGAAATCTTCATTGTTAAGAAATATTAAACGAGAAAAGATGGTTTGAGGCTTTTACTCCACTAAACATGACCCTATTTTTTGAGTGAAAGAAGTCAATGCTTAATGTTTTAATTATCTACTTATCAAACATTGGTGGTATATACCTAATACAGAAAAATTTGCAACTCTACAAGTATTTTATATCACCTATCATATTTTTATTAGAATAGTATACTACTTAACAATCTGATGTTTAAGACAAAGGAAAAACAATTATGCATTAAATAGTAAAAACATATTTATCAGGAACAGAATTTTGTTGAGTGAATAAACCATAGAGAGTCTGGTTAGAGCACTTGCTGGGTAAGCAAGACAAACAGGCAGGGTACAGATCACCACCACCCATGTAAATACTGGGCATGCATGGTGTGACCTATGTGGGAAGGCACAGTTAGGCTCAGAAAGGAAAAATAGGAGATCCCTGGAACAAGATGGCTAGTATTACTAGTCTTATCCATAAGCTCTGGGTTCACTGGAGACACCCTTCCTCAAAAGGAACAATGTAGAAAAGCAATCTAGGAAAATTTCAGCCTCTGGCCTCCATGTGCACAGGCACACATGCATGCCTCAATACCTGCAAGCATGCATACACACATGCATGCACACACTCCACATATGGGGGAAAAACCCCAGAATGCAAACCCATGCAGATAAGAAGGTCAAATATTGAGCCTGTGCAATATTGGACTACCAGCAGATGCAATAAAATTGAGTTGAGGTTAACCCCCACCCCCAGTAAATAAAAAATGAGAAAGTGAAACAAGCTACTGAGTACAGAACTTTAACAGCCACTCTGATATCTGCCTTAGCATGCAGAACTGATACTGATGTTTATAATGCAGATTTCATTATTCTAAAGCTAAAATAAAGAACATGAAGATTATGTACTCCACACAAAACAATTTTAGGATACCATGACCTTTATTGATAAAATATAAAATTTTACTGAATAAAATTCACACATGGAATTTGATTATGAATTTGTTTAAAAATTGGCTGAAATCTAAGCTGGACATAGGCATGATCACCTTTAATCCCAGCACTAAGGAAGCAGAGGTAGGCAGATCTTCCTGAGTTCAGGGACAGCCTGTCTACAAAGCAAGTTCCCTGCCTCAAACAAACAAAAAATTGGCTGTAATCTAATATTATAAAATAATATTAAGGGAGAGTAGAATTAAAGAAAAATGTAAACAAAACCGCCACTTTATAGCAAAATAACCCCCCAAAAGTTATCAAAAGGTGAGTTATACTATAAGTTGAGAATATAATTCACTAATCAAAGAAAAACCAAATATCATTAAGTTGTTCATAGATTTTATTTTTAACACAGGTTATAGAGTTGACCATGCTATAAAATATTAGGACATATTACATTTTGGTTATTAATAAGTAGGGAAGCCAGTCTGCTTTTACAAAAAAACTCATGTTAAGAATTTTCCTTCAGTCTTTAAAACCTAAGGTCCACTTCGGTACAATTAATAATTTATGTTACAACACAAGGAGTAAACTCAGACAACTGTGAGAACTGGGTTAACCAACCCACACCACTCAAGGAGCATGGAGAAAATGTTCTATGTACTTGGTACGGGGCAGGGGACTAGGACACACTGTACACAGGAGAGATCACAGTATAGTATAGATTTCAGTTTTGTTTGGCTCTGCCGTCTTTGGCTTGGGCAGACAAGTTCGCAAACTTTGCCTGTGTTAGTGTCTTCTTAGTTTCTGTTAAGCCCATTTAAGACACCCATTTTAAGACATCAAAGTTTTATAGTACTCACAAAAGGGAAGAACTAAAAGTAGCCCTTGTTTTATTTTATCTTATTTTTTAAACAATGGCAAAAATGCACAGACTGGTGGATTTGTAACTTGTTATTTCTCAGCCCTCGGTCCCTGAAGGCTAAGTACTTAGGGCTATATCCAAAAAGATTTAGATTCTGTATTTATAACGTGAGTCTCACATTATCCCTCCACCTGCTACCCACCCTGCTTCATCCTGTCGTCTGCCTGTTTGAAGCAGGAAGGTTGGCAAAGCACTGCGGATACCATAAGCTTAAGAATCAGATGATTTTAAAGGGTGCATTTTCAAGTAAATGTGTTGTCTGCCTCACCAAATTCCTCTCCAACGGCTGACTTTTCATTAACAGAATAAAAACCAATTTCAGAAACTGAAATACAGCCGGCCTGTTTTTTGTTTTGTTTGCTTTAAACGTAGCCTAAGGTATTCCCTTAGGAACATGAACACATTACCCACCCAGTGGAAAAAATAAAAATAATTCTGCTGGTTCATTTCCCTGCTAAACAACAGCTTCGCTGCCAAGCCCGACCTAGGCCAACCTTCATTGTCACCTAGTAATTTTATATTGATCACCTAGGCAGACTAGGGCTCTAGCAGGTATAGCCAGTCTTCTTTACATCCTCGCGGGGGGAGGGGCCTGAGACGACCACAACGACGACGACAGTAAAACCACTCAACACCAGAAAACAGAGATCATATGACTTAGGACACACAATTCCTTGTCTTCCCGTACGTGTCACGCCGCTGCTATTTCTCCCCCTTGAATAAAATGGAAGGGAACTAGAACCAAACCCTACATCCGAATCTCGGGACAATGAAACCCACAGGAAGCCACTCGCTCCTCCCGTGGGTTTACTACCGAGCCAGGGGCGACGCGGGGTGCAGTTGCCCGGCGGCCTGCGTGACAGCACGTCTTCCACGCCCTCCCAACGCCCACCGAAGGCTCGTCTTCCGATGTCCCCCAACTCCCGACAGGGCCCTCATACCCCGAAACCCATCCTACAAAAGGGACGGGCTCCCTGGAAAACTCCCTTCCCCAGCGGCCGCGGCCACGCAGCCGTTCCCTTGACGCTCCGCCGGCAGCTTTCCCAGACAGCTCAGGCGGCGGCTGCACAAAGCCGGGAGCGAGCCGGAGAGGACCCGGCGCCCCGAGGGGAAGCCGGCCGGAGGCGGCCGGCCGCAGCCGGTGGGGGAGGGGAGAGGAGGGCGGCGGCCGCGCGGGGCGTCCCGGCAGCGCCCCTCGGCCTCCAGGCCCGCACTCCATCCCGCCGCGGGCCGCGCCCCGACCCCGGCCGCCGGAGCGGAGGAGGAAGAGGAAGGAGGATGTGCAGAATCTCTCCCGGGCCGCGCCGACCCCGCGCGCATCACTTACCCCTCACCGCAGAGAGGGACCGGACCGGGAGGCGGGGCGCGGCGCGTCCCGTCAGTCTCCGCCACGCTGTCCTCCCCCAACCCCGTCGCCGCTGTGGCCGCCGCCGCCGCCGCTGCCGCTGCCGCCGTGGAGCTGGGGCCCCTCGGTTCCGCTGGGCAATAACGTTATTCCACACACGCCCCACACATAGCGGGAACGGCAGCGAGCGGCAGCTCACTGCGCAGGCGCCTCGCAAAGGGCAACGAGCCAGGCCCTCTCCCCCTCCTCCTCCCGGGGCCCAGCGATGCCTGACTGCGCAGGCGCCAGACCCAGACAATGAAAGGGAGCTGTGCCGAGGGTCTCACCCACACGCTCTCGCAGCTGCCCACTGCGCAGGCGTGCCCTCAAGACCCGCTTGAACAATGAAGAGCGGCTTGGCCGAGTGGCACCGCAACTAACCAGGACTACGATTCCCAGCGGGCAGCGCGCCAACTCCACGCGGAGGGCGGGGCTCTGGGCATGCTAAGAGTTGTAGTGTTCTCCGCCTTCACGATCTGGCTGTTTGGGAGATTTATAGCTTTATTTTCTAGAGAAAAACAATTTTGACAGAAATCCTAACTAAAACTGAGTTTACAATGAATCCTTGAGAGGGGTCAGGGATCAACTCCACAACGGCCCATTTTGAAGAGTCTTGGCATTCATTGGACCTCTTCTGTCAGAGGGTCGATCAAGGTGGCTAGAGGATGGCAGGTCAGGGAGACTAATCCAAATTGGGCAAAAAGGAAAGGGCGCGGCCTGCCAATCCGTCTCTTGGCAACATGCTCAGGCCGCTAAACTGCCGGAGTGGCGCCCCGAGCGCATAGTCCTCTGGGAAGCGTAGTGTATCTGAAAGGCTCGTAGGACTCTCCAGGCTGCAGGCTTTGAGCCTGAGAACTACAACTCCCGACTTTCAACATGAGGGCTAGGAGGTAGGAAGAGCGCCCAGGAACTCGGTTCGGGGTTCCTGGCTCCCTAGTGACTGCAGCGCCAGGAAGCAGCCAGGTGTCCCCCCCAACCCCCAGCGCTAGCCTTCCTCGGAGGGGTGCACTGGACACTTTCAAGCATATCTCCCATCTCTGACCCCATGGCAAAGTCCTCAGAGAACTCTACCCTGGAGGATATTTTGGGGCAATACCAGCGGAGTCTCCGGGGTGAGTGGCTCTGAATCTCAGTGCCTAGCTCCTAGGTACCATGGGCAGTTAGTGGGTGGTTTTCTTGACACTTTTCTTGAGCACCGGCCAGGCTGTGGAGGAAGACGACGAATATTGCTCTGATCTTATGGATGAAATCGTTTAGTTGCGGTTTTAGGATTAAGCAGCGTTGTTACCTCTGTTTCTTATGGTTACTTGACCCAACAAGGTACCGGCATCTTGAGTTTGAGCTGGTACTGGTTGATGGACACCTCTATGCCACTTTTACCCTGCTGCCATACTTTGCTGTTTAATCCAATAAGTTTCTTATTTATATTTTTTACACATTCAAATTCTGATGTAGTATATCAAATCTGACCTATAAGACCAGAAACAAAACACTAATAGTTATTTGAAATACTACATTTGTTTATCTACATTATTTTCATATAGCAAAGCATTTAAAATTTTATCTTACTGACATCCCCATTCTACATGTCAGGAAATCAAAGTTCAGAGATGTTGAATTGTAGGCCCAAACGCATACAGCTGGTTGGTAGTAGCAAAGGCAGGTATTGAATTCAAGACTATCTACCTTTAAAAGCGATATATTATAAATCAAGTCATAATTATTATAATTGAAGCCTGCTTTAGTTAATTCGTTTTCTGAGCAAAGTGCTGGAAGAATGATTATCTGGTGAAGTGACGTCTATACTCATACAGCTCTGCCGTCTTGGTCTTGCCAGTATACATTAACCTCAGGAAACTTGAGACCTTGTTATATTGATGTTGTAGTGTCGACCACACCATGATTATTATGGGGAACAAATGAACAATGAACATAAAACAGTGATTTTCTTTTCAGATTTTAAAAAGTTGTTAATATGAAGCAAGAAAGGGACTAGGAATGTGACTCAGTATTAGAGTGCTTGTTTGGCAAGAAAGGAAGGAAGGAGAGATGGGCAAGTAAATGTGGATCATAGCAGTGAAAATTTCACTGAAGACTTTATTCTACTGGTTGTGATGTGCTTTTTCCTCTTCAGCATTTCATAATCCTCATAGGTTATGGCCAACACTTAAGACATTTGAATCATTTGTAGCCTGATTTATTCAACACATAATAATTGAATGTCTTATTTGGTTTAACCATACATACTAGGTGATAAATTTCAATGGGTCGCTGTGGCTGTGGAATCTTTGGATTAGTGGGGAAGACAATAAACAAGGCAATTGCATTTGCTATGGTTTAAAATAAGGGAGATAACCAATATTTGGCACATAGATGTTTATACAATGTCAGCTACCAACATTTGCTTCCTGTAAAATTGAAAACTTGTTTTGAGAAGACTGGAAAGTTTGTCTTTGTAGGCCAATTGTTTATCATTTGTATCTGTTGGTGGTGTTACAAATTGTTACCATCCTCACTGTTCAAACTGTACGATGGAGGGATTAAATACAGTCCTCATCTACTGATATTTCAAGAGCTGGTGGATACCAAAGTAACTCTTTCTAACTTATTATTTGGAATCAAGAAAAATTCTGTGCTCAATGATATAAATGGTTGTAATTTCTTTTAGATTGGTAAAATTTTCAGTTCTTGTTGTTTGTTTGTTTCATGTAGTTCTAAGATATAATTTTGGTCCTTTGCTTAACCACTGGGGACTATTTAATATTAATCATTCTGTTGTAGTCACATGCTTGATCTGACTGAGGCAACAGGAATGAAGAAATGACAGACACAAGTAACATCAAGCTGGGATGGGGTGGCCCATGGGCTCAGATGGAAACACAGCAGCAGCAGTCTGGAGTAGGGAGTTTCTGTAGAGGAGCTGTCTGAGGCTGCAGTCATCTGGGATGAGGAGCTGTGGTCTGCACTTTTTGCATGCCCTGCTTCCAGCTAAAGGGCAGCCATGTCCACACCCTGACCAGGGGAAGCCTTGCTATCCAAAGGGTCTGAGGTATTGGTATCCTTGACACAGCTGTGCTCACATCAACAACACATATTCACTCAGGATTTCGTCTCCACCCACACATTGGGGCATTGTTTAATGCTAAGCATTTTGATATCATATAATAATGGGGCTAATTTCAAACTAATTTTATAGGAGTGGGTACTTAGCTTGATGGAGTAGCACTTGCTTAGCCTGGACAGTGCGCCGAGTTCAATCTCCAGCACCATAAAAAACAAATTTTCTAGTAATATATGTAGTTGCTCTGCTATTGCTTCCTAATGAAGTTCTAATAAGATAAATTTAAAATTTATAATTAGTGTGATAGCCGTTTAAGGTCAAAACATTCAGCAATAACACATATGAGGTATAGAAAAAAAGATAAACATTTGAAAAAAACCTAAGGCATAATTTTAACAATCAAGAAGTAGAACTTAAATTTCTCCTGGTGTTCAGGATGTATTGTTTATTGATTGACATTCTTACTTGTACTTGTTAGTATATGTAACAATATCTGGAAGGAGGAAACAAAACAAGATTAATCCTGAACTTAAGCATAGTAAAATATCACTTACCACTTTTAGATAGAATAATTCTCTTTAAATAAAATTTTGTTTCTGAGTAGTCAAACTGTGGTGAATTTGGCATCAATTGCTATTTCAAAAGTGCCTAATATTTAAGAATTGTGATATAAAATGTCCTCCTTCATTTATGCATACTGAAAAACTAATAAAGTATTGGTCTTTTCCTCCTATTCATTCCTGAGATTTTAAAATAAGTGTACATTCACTCATTATTAATATTCTTCATTTTTATGAAGTAGCTGTGAGAACATTCAAGTTTCCACCATTGTCAAAGTGAACACATCGCTCACTGGTGTCCTGGGAGCACAGAGCTCACTCTGGGGCTAGCTGGGATTTGGAAGGCCTCTTGGCCAGGTGCTGACATGTTCATTTGCTTTAAGTAGATGTCAGTCAGGCACAGTGGCTGAGAGACATGTGTGTAACTAGGGAATATTGCAAATGCTCCTGTTTCCTCTGTTATACCCCCCACAGGATTATGTGTTTGAACACTTGGTTCCCAGTTGGTGGCACTGTTTTGGGAGTGAGAGTCCTAGCATCCCTTCAGTTTATAAAATATGTTATGTTTCCCTGTTAACCCTTCCTTTGGGTTACTTGTGCCCTTGGTAAGAAATTGGGGAAGAGACTGTGTGGCACACATCTGGGCTCCTATTACTGGGGAAGTTGAAGCAGGAGGCTGAGCTCTTTGCTTCTTGGTTGGTCACAGTTTGAACAAGCTGAAAGTTCCTGCCACCACAAACTGAGTGGCAACTCTATGCCACCCCAGGCAGGATACATAGTGACCATGAGTCAACTCTTTCTTAAGTTTCTTTTGTGAGGTGTTCAGTCCCAGTGATGGCAGAAATAACTAATATATCCTCCCATCTATATTTTTGCATTGCACTGGGAGGTGTAGCCCTGCAGTAGAGCAGTTGCCTGGAGACTGAAGGGTCCGCTTAACACCCGCCATTGAAATAAATAATGTCTGTTCATAATTGTATGAGGACATGAGATGAAGTCAATTCAGTTTTACCCAAGAAAGTGGAAGAAATTACAGTCAGCCCTGGATGTTGTTGGTGTTACTCATTTGAGCATGCAGTTGCTGTGTTAGAATGGGATGAGATTGCTAGGTCATGTGGTGTCTCTCTCTACCAACAGAGCCACGAAGTCCTCCATGGTGCCACGTGGGGTGTGGATGCAGTTCATTAGCAGCACCTTTCTCACCTGATCAAATGATTCCTACCCACCTTGGACTGAGTGGGCATACTGTGCAAACAAGCTTGTACTTTGACAGGGACACATACGTTCTCTTTATGTATACTCAGTGTGCAGTTCTCCCCTTTCCCTTCAAAACGTTGGTTTTTCAGCCTCTAGATGAAATCTGTGGAGAATATGACTGAGTCAGGAGAGAATGTGTGACTAGGAGATCACTGAACTTCCTGTCGCTTTGCTGATCAGTATCTGTGTGACCTTGGACCAGTTAGTAAGTTGAATTTGGATTTCTGTTTCCTCCTCTGTAAAATTAAAAGCTTGAACTAGATGTGAGAATTATTTCCTGTAGGAGGCAAGATGGCAAGGTGTATAAGAGATTTAGTGAAATATATTAGGCAAAGGGCAGGCATGTGGTCAGACTGTAGTTGGTGATTTTCGTGTTCTCCCTGGCTTCCTTCTCCCACACTTCTCCCTTCCTTCTGCTCTTTCTCGGAAAAGAAAGCCAAGCACAAACATATGTAAGAACCTAGTGTGCCAGTACCTTTTTCATTGTTCTGAATTGGAGTACAAGAAGGATAAGGATTGTGCTCGTGTTCTGTGAAATTGAAATGAAGTTGAACTGGTACATTGAAAGTACGAAGGGGACTGTGGCAAGAGCTCTAATCTTGAGGAAGGTCCTTAGAATTGGATGTAGTTGTAGAAAACTGGAGATAGTATTGATGGTGGATTTTTACTTGGATGTGAATGGCACATCTCTCTAGATCCTGCTAGAGAGGAGTTCACATCTGCAGAAGGGTTGTGTAATAACTCTACTGAGAGTTTTGCATATGTGCCAGCTGGCGGTGATGGTGATGTCATCCGGACCTTTGACCCACTTAGGAACACATGTTAATCTCAGGGAAAGTTTCTCTTTTTCTCGGATTTACTCATAAAACTTATATTTCTTTTCTATTTCTATAAATATTTTCTTGACTTGTTATTATTTACTATGAGTTATTTGTATTTATATGTCTGTAGGTACAACACAAACATGGGCACACACACATACATACACACACAGAGACATGTACACATATGTAAACACTTTAGGGGGATATAAGAATTGTGTTTTTGTTTATATATTCACATTTTTAGTACTTTTAGCTTTTATGGCTCTTTTTTTATTAAAACAAAAATCCAATAAGCAATGCATGGTAAAATATGCCTATAATTCCAAGTGCTGAGGAGGCTGAGGCAGTAGGATTTCTAGTTCAAGGCTACCCTGGGTAGTTGAAGACAAAAGTTAAAAACAAATAAAATCTCAATTTCCTTTTTCTTCTACTAATGCAGAAAGTAGTCACCTTACAACAGACAGAAATGGTGTTCACAGTAATCAGCCCTGAGAACATAGCTGTGTTTCCAATGAGTTATAAAATTATAAGGGAACTTTACTGTGTTCCTGGAAAGAAGATTACAAGAGACAAGCTATTGGGATAATGAGAAAAATTACATTCTCTCTTGGTGTCCTTAAAGATTTGTGCTTCAGTGAGATTTCCAGCTCATGGCAAAGGTTTTACATGAGTGCAGAGGGAAGGAGAGAACCCTCAGGTGCACTTCTGCATACATCCCAGCAACCTGGATCATGATGGAGTTCATTAAGTCCAGTGAGAGGTTTGAAGAAGTGGACCTAGAGCAGATACTACATCAGGTTCTAGCTTTGCAAGAAAGCAAGCTAAATATGATTTTTGATCTCTTTATTACAATAGAGATATTAAAGAATTCTACATTGACAGTCCTACCAGCACTAGTAACAATTTTGTGCTATGCTGCCCACCTCCTCAAAAAACCGCTGCTGTTGCTGTATAGTTATGGGGTAGGTGTGGTGGGTGTAACATGGGATTAGCTCATCAAGGCTGAGCAGGAGCTCTCTTGCTTTGTTGTTCTCAACCAATGATTCTCAACCAGGGACAATTTGTGTGGAAGCAAACATTTTGTAATGTCTACAGACATTGTTGATTGTTACAACTGGGGGCCAAAGGGAGTGCTGCTAGCACCTCATGAGTGGAAGCCAGAGACAATGGCAAAGGTGCATAGCCCAGTTCCTATGACAGAATTATCAGGTCTGAAACCCCAGTGGCACTGTGTTCAGAATCAATGATGTAGCCATTGCAAGGGTTTGCAAGGGACTCAGGAAAGAGTAATTACAGGTATGAATACAGATTGTGTTATCTGGGGTTCTGCCCCAAGTCTTCCAAGCCCAGCTGGAATAGAGATATTGGTAAAACAACCAAGTTCATTCGTCTGTCCAGCTGGTGCCAAGGAGGTGCCAGATGTATGCTACAGGACAGACATACCTGTCTCAGATGTGCCACCTCATATGTATCATTGATAATCCTCCCTTGTTGTTGAGCTCGTCTTTCCATGGATGCCATCCACTTCAGCACGTTTTCAGCCATTAGAGTTAGGATCACAGTTTTGTTGAGATGTTTTCATTCTGTAAAGTTCTTCTCATCACTTTCCATGTTGTACTTGCTGCTTACACACTTGACTTTGACTGTGGATGAGGCTGTTTTTCCCATGATTTTGTTACTTGTTGGTTCCCTAGTAAACCACTATGGCCATTTCCTAAATGGTACTGTGGTCCAGGCAAGTATGAACAGATACGTTTTTCTTGTCCTCTGTGGTTTCTTTTTTTCTACTTGTCTGCCCAGTCTAAGCTTGTGTCAGGAACTTCAGGGCCTCCCATATCTCAGGCTAGGAAATGGTTCATTGCTTGTTTTTCTCAGAGACAGCTGGGCACTTTGCAGGACGAGTCCCCGCCCCTGACACTAGGGCGTTTCTCTTTCACATCTGCTAGGCAGATGGAAAATGTAGAAATGAATAATTGATTAGATGAACGTAATTGTTGGTCTTACACTGAGAGATACTTGTGTTTTGTTCAAAAACACATTAATGCTGCCCCTAGCTTAGGAGCTATTGGTAGGTCCTGTGGCAGGAGGAGGGGTCCTTCCTCTTCAGTGGTGTAGCTACTAGTAAGTTGCCACGTTCCTAAACAGCACCACGCCCATACTCATGCAGGCAACCCTAATTAAACTCAGTGGTTTATAAAAGAGCAACAACAACACCACATTTAAATAGGAGAAGACTTTGGTGGGGGAGGAAGGTGTCTAGAGGGAGAGGGAGAGGGAGAGAGTAGTGGGTGTTGAATATGATTTTAAAAATTATAATTGTCAAAGTTTAAAACTATATATTAAAAAGTTAATGTTTAAAAAACCCAAAACTACAAAAAACAAACTAAAAAGCTGGGCGGTGGTGGCACACGCCTTTAATCCCAGAGGCAGGTGGATCTCTGTGAGTCCGAGTCCAGCATGGTCTATAGAGTGAGTTCCAGGGCAGCCAAGGCCACACAGAGAAACCCTGTCTCAAAAAACAAACAAATAAATAAATAAATAAAAACAAAAAGTTAATGTTGGTAAAAAAGAAGCTCAGTGGTGAGCCAGGAGTTAAAATATAGGGAGAAGAAAAGTTGGACTGAGAAAGGAGTAATATGCACTTTGACTTTAGTCTTCAGCCTAAAACCCTCTTAGGTGCTCATTGTACTGATTGATGTTTAGATAATGGACTGCAGAAATAGTGTTCACTGTCATTTATATTCATATGGTCTGTGAGAGGCAGAAGAGTCTGTTTGCATTTATATTCATAATTAAGTTTATATACAACCTGCAGTTGGTGCTGGAGAGAATTCAGAATGTATTCTGAAATAGGCAACTGTCCTCAGAGAACAGAGGAAACGGGGATTCTTTCTGGCTCTTGGTTAGATGAAACTGTTGCCATGAACAGTGAGTGGTGTAGGAGATGATAACGATAACGGGACCCTCCTTAAGTGTGAGCTGCATGTGGTGACTAATAGATTATTGGAGGTTCGGTTACTGTGGCTCCAGTTAGAGTCATGGCATTTCATCTGTCTCTAGTCGTCTTAATTTATCCCTCAGGGTTAAGTCAGTTTGTCATATCATAAACATGCTACTATCGAGAATTGGAAACACTTAGTGTGCTTTGAAATGTTACACTGAAATGTTTTTTAAATGTCTTTTACCTTGATCTTAGTTTTAGGATGTAGTTCATACAAAAATTCTTTCTTTGACCCTTACAACTGAGCGACAAGTTGCAGAAACAAAAGCAAATAAACCAACATTCACTTTTAGAGGGAGGTTAATTGTTGAGCTCAGTGTCTTGTAATTTCATGTGCTTTTTTTGTTATTTAGTATGTAATATTGGTGTGATTCTAAAAGACTGAATAAGAATATTAGAAACAGAATTAAAAGGATTGTTGCAAATTGACCCACAGTCTGGGATGTTGCTCAGTGGTAGAGGCCTTGCCAAGCATCCTCTAGGCCAAGGGTCCAATCCCCAGAATAAATAACTAGATAGATGATGGATGATAGATAGATAGGTAGATAGGTAGATAGATAGTAAATATATGAAGTAGAAACCCTGCCATTATTGCAATCTCATGAAAGAACTGTACCTATAGGGACTTCCCATTGTACATTTTTTTCATGTAAGATTTCCCTTTTTTTTTCCTAATATAACTTCTTAACTTTTAATCAGAGTAGGTATAAATAAATAATCTCTTGTCTTAGAAATGAAGTAATTTGATAGCTCTGTAGAGCATACTGTTAATGTTAGTCAAACTTCTGCTTCCTTTCTGATGGCTGCTGTAAAGGGAAGGGCTCTATTTATAGATTTAAGGCATAAACCTAAATGTCTGAACTGGGTGTTGCATACCGTAGAACACTTTGATTTTCTTTTTCCATTGACATGTCTTTTTAGATAAAACTGAGTTTAAGAAAACTGTTCCTTAGGTTTCTGTTGCTGTGGCTCCAGTTAGAGAGTCATAGCATTTCATGTCTTGAGTCGTCTTAATTTAATCCCTGAGGATTAAGTCAGTTTATCATATCATAAGCATGCTGCTGTCAAGAATTGAAAATGCTTAGTGTGCTGCTCCTTGTATTGCTAACACCAGGACTACATCTAATCTGGACTTTTTAAAACCCAGAGTGAGTAAGAAGGGACCAGACCTGTTTATCTGTCAGCACCAGGTTTCTGTTTAGAGGAAGGTCTGTGTGGAAATCAGATCGGTATGGAGAAAACAGTGGTGGTAAATTCAACATGAAGACAATAAGATTCCATCATTCATCTCAGACCAAAAAGGCTAATTCTTTTTTTGTGTTATCCATGTAGAGGGTGAGTTTCTGAAAGTAAAGTAACCATATTGCATATCTTGTAACATGGACTATCTTTTTTTTCTGTTAAGTAATGTGGTTATTGTGTATGATTCTAAACTTAAAAGTTAATGACATTGGAGAAAATGAAGAACATGTATCATGAAATGTTTTCATAGATGACTGATAATGATAATTATCAGTCTAATGATTGTGTGTGCATCTTGTATGTACTTGGTAGTCGGTGTGTTCCTGTGTTTATGCTTGTGTGTGTGCATCTGGAGGCAAGAGAATGACTGTGAATGGCTTTCCTTGATTGCTCTCTTCCTTTATCTTTTGAGACTTAAGCTGAAACTGATAGATCCAATTAGACTGGCTGACCAATGAGCCTCAGTGATCCACCTGTTTTCTCCCACACCAGCGATGGGGTTACATGTGTGCTCTGCCACAGTGGCTTTATTCAAAGGCTCTGGGGATCTGAATTCAGACCCTCATGTTTGCAGACCAAGCACTTTACTAACTGAATTTTCTCCCCAGCTTCATTTTCATGCCATTACAGTTAAATGGTCTCTGGAATCTTTTGGAGGCTACACTGAGCAGTTAGGTAGAAGATACATAGAGTAGAGGGCTTCTTGTAGTCTCAGGGACTGTCCCCTCCCATTGCCTTCTTTATAAGTCTCTCCAACAGGGTGGCCAGCTCTTTAGTAAGCAGTTCAAGACAGAGAAAGCAAAACCTACTGACCCTTCTAAAGATGAGATATAGTGTTACTGCAGCCTGTTAATGCAAATATAGGCCTGTGAGGAAGTGCAATGTGCCCCTGAGGCTATTTTTAGAGATGAGCTATCATAATAGTATACCTTAAAGTATTCCTTCATAGACACTTTTTGTTACTCGTGTGCTGGTTGGTTTCAGTTCCGACTCTGGGGTGGTCATTTATACTGATCAGATCCCTGTGTGTGAGATGTCATCAGCCAGGACTGCACAGTAGGAGTTGCCACTGTGAGCACCCAGCTGTCCAACTCCTGATCAGAATTAGATCAGGCAGCTTGACTTCTTCTGGTGGGGCAGGGATATAGAGAAAATGAGGCTTCCCTGGGCCAGAACTTGGAGTGACCCAGTCTCCTGAATGGTTCTGTCTGCTCACCTCATATCTCTAGATGGCACAGGCAAGTACCGAGGGAAAGGAAGGAACTACCAGATAAGCTGGTGATTATCTGAGCACAAGAGAAGCTCTGCCATTCAGTCCTCCTTGCTAGTTGTATCACATACACATGTTCATAATGGCAGGAACAGGGACTGTCGAGATCCCCAAGTCCAATTTTAACTAGACTTCATCTTTCTTACTTCCTCTGTTATGTTCTTCAACTGGCTGGAGCTAGAATTCTGCTTTGTCCCATAAGGTTCCCCCCAAACCTTTTGATGATACCTTGTTGGCTAAGTATTCGTGTGTTTGCCACCATTTTTATCGGCCCTGACTTTCATCAGGTTTTTGTTCTAGAACATGCCAATAGAAGCATTCACCAGCTGAAATGTGCCCTGAGAGAAGTTGATGCCACCATGCAAGAAGACGCACTGGATCCTTCCACCAGCGCCAACGTAGAAAATGAGGACACAGGGGTCGCCTGGCACGAGCTGCAGCACAGCCATGCTGGTGAGCAGGACTTACAGGCCCAGCAGGAATGGCACATGGTAGATTCTCCCAGTAGAGTTGACTCCATGCAGCTGGCCACTCTCCTGATAAGTTTCTATTGCTGTGTAACAAAAGATCAATATCTTCCAAAATCCTACATGCTGCAGTCCAAAATCTTTGGAGTGGAATAATAATATTTTCCTAACTTAATAGTATTTCCTAACCTGCTTCTCCAGTCAGTTTTCCATGCTGTCGTCTTAGCCATCTTCTTCACAAACCTCACCTGAACCATGCAGCTATCTCTTAGCAACCCCTGACCATGCCTCTATACCTTTACCCTGCAGTGCCTCATAGCTGAAACTTCCCAGACCTTTCTGCTCTTTGCTGTGTGCTGAACTCTTGTCCATTGTGGCTCTACTAACTGTCCATTGCTGCTGTTAGTACCTATGTGCAAGCAAGCACAATCGTATTCCCTGTCTTTGGAGCCTTATGCACAGCTCTAGGCTTACATTAAAAGCTTATATCTACTAGTGTAACTGTTATGTTTATTAAATTTTTACTCAAGAGCTAGAGTTTTTTTTGTTTTTTTTTGTATCCCCAGCCAATAGCAAAGTTCTTGTTGCCTAATAGAAGTTTAAGCAGTAGTTTCTGGATTGATACTTGGTAATAAAATGTTAGTCTACTCTATAACAACATCTGAGATAAACAAACTTATAAATAATGTATTTTTCTTTTTGAGACAGGGTCTCACTATGAATCCTTGGATGGCCAGGAGCTCTCTGTGTAGACAGGTGGGCTTGAACTTGTGGTCATCCTCCTGCCTGTGTCTCCCAAGTGATGATAATACAAGAGTCTGGCTACAAATCTTAAATATTTGTTTTGGCTTATAGTTTTGCAGGTTTCAGCCCATTATTGATTGGCCTTGTTTCTTTGGATATGTAGCAGGACAATACATCAGGCAGGCATATGCAGATAGGTAAGCCTACTTACCTCATGCCAGGAAAGTAAACAGGAGGAAGAGGCAAGAGCCTACTCTTCCCAGTGCCTTGAAGGGTTCCCCCATTTAATAATTTGATAATCAAATTTAATTTAATAATTTGTTTTAATAATCAACTCTCCACCTCTTTGCTAGGTCCTACCTCTTGTAATTTCTTTTCATCTCCCAATGCTTTATCATTATGCAAGGGGCATTTTCACTGCTGCATGGTCTTTGGGGAACATTTCTAATCTAAGCTGAGCATAATCCATGAATCTCAAGCCAGGCCAATAAACTCGTTGCTTTTGCCCTGTAGTCAACCAGCTCAAAGCTTTGCTGCGCCAACAAACAAGCAAAGGAAACAAGATGTCTCCACCACAAAGACGAAAGATGTCCTCTTCGGTAAGTGTCACCCTTTGAAACCGGACAAAAGCATCGATCGGCTTTCTAGCTTCGCCTAGTTTCCCGGGTCACTTTGTGCGTGTTGCACACATTGCAGACTACAGTCATAATAATTTTTGAAAAAAAATTCTTCCACCTCTGACTGTTTGAACTGAAGGAATCTTGATATTTTTAATTTATTTTTTGCTTCAAAAGTGTGGTCAAGAGAAAAAAATTTAAATGTATTTTGCAACTGTATAAAAATATATAAAATATATAAAAGTGACAGACAATGCAAAGGCATGATCATTTACTAATATTTGGTAGTTCATGGCTATGTTAATCATTTGTAGAAGTTACTGATTGCAAGGTTAGACCACATCTTTTCTAAAGCTGTTTATTTAGTGTTATTATAACTAGTGAGAAATTATGCAGCATTTCTTTGAATTTGTATATTCTTTGAAGAGTTTTGTTATGGTTTGGATGTCCACATATTAAACTTAAAGAAATGTACCTAGATTTACTTTCCATCTCATCATTGCCTTGGTTTTACTCTCAGGAGACCCACGTGCTTCTAACATGCTGTACCAGCTACAAGAATGTACTTAATGGTACAGTCTGAAAAGTGACTTCTAATTAGCACGTCTCATTGTTAGTGCATATTGTAGAAATAATTAATTAAATTACATTGGGTGCCATTTGTAGAAATGATTAATTAAATTGTTTAACAGTATTTATATTATTGTTGATTGTCAGCAGTGTTAATCCTTAACCAGCCATTATAAATGAACACATAGACACCACATGGATTTTAACAAGTCTTGGCCCATCTAAGCTAGCTCTTTTTTTTTTTTTTTATAAGTACTTTATTTTTTTTTTCAAGTTACATCTCAGTCACAAACCCTTCCCTATTCCCCCTTCCTGTCCCACCCTTCCACCCTCTTCCCCCCCCAACAGCTTCTCTTTTCATTCCAACAAATGGTTCTTTCTCTTATAACAGTAAATTCTATACAAAACAGCAGAATTAAATATGCCACATTTATGAGAGTTAAATGGCCCAGTACACCTTCTCAATGTCCAGTTCATACATATTTGGCCCCTGACTTTAACCTTCTACCTTCTAACCATCTCCATGAGTTTAAAGTTCTATAACTGACTTAGTTTTCATACTAACTTGCATCACTATTATAACCATCTTCTTAGATCGAGAACGCCCTCTTGATTCCTACACAACTCAAAATTTAGCTATGAGACTCAAGCTGTCTATTCTTCAACCACCTCAGAGAGCTGAGAAGGATAAACATATCTGATTATATAGGAAGTGCCGGGCCTGCAGCTTCCAATACTAAGAAATGACAAACCAGTGACTACCTGGACAGTTCCCATTTTCTCTCCATACATTCCAGCATCAGTCTTCAGCCTTTTGGTCCTGTTTCTCTGACAGACATTTATTGTAGAGCAGGGATTGTGAAGGACTAACCTACCCTGTCTTGGCAGAGCTAGGCTGTCGACTTCCCTGCTACCAAGTTTTATCCTTTTTGGACAGCAGTCTGTCTGCAGTTGAAGCAAGGAGTTTTTACATGTCAAGAGATAGGCTTGCCACTATTTCAACCATCTCACATTGGAGATTCTTCGATGCTTTTCTTCTACTTGGAGTAGAATAGGGGGTGCTGTCAGGAGCTGATATGTCACGATATCAAAAAAAAAAAATCTTAATTTAAGACCACATCTTTGAATGCCATATTCTGCAGATCTCTTGGGGTTTTTGAAGATGCCCTATCTATCTCTTGTATTTAGATAACCGTCTTAAACTGTTTAGGATAGTTAAGAAAAACAAACTCCTAGTCATGCATGCATGTCACCTTGTTAGCTACTAAGACAGTCTATCACAGATATTCTCTATGCTACTCAGTAATCAAGTTGTTAAGAGACAAGCTAAGCTAGCTCTTAATTCTATTTCTGAATAAAGCTCCATATAATATACATAGTCCCCTGGGCTATTTTTCTCCATGCTATGCTGATGTTCCAGGTAACCCATGGCATGTGTCTTCCTTCCTGCTCTTTATTTCTTCTCTTGGAGGCTTCTGTTACCCATCAACCTCTCTGCTTCAGAAATCCAAGCACCTTAGTCCCACCTACCTCTGTCTTTGCCCAATCTCAGGCCTCAGCATTTATTCGACCAATCAGAGAATGCCTCAGAAGGGGCGGGAACCAGATCTCAGCATTGAAATCAGCCCTTATTAGACAGACCTTCCCCCAATAACACATAAATACACAGTTCAGGTTCCCAGTCTTTTGCATGTGTTCCTGCGAATGGACCTGTGCATTTGTGAAGAACCCACACTGTGTGCTGTTAAAAAAAAAAAATTCCTTTCCTGCCTACCCTGATTCTGGAAGCTCCACATGCCAGCGCTCTGTTTTGTCTGTGAAGCTGATGAACACATCTGAACAAGCCACAGCTCTAGTAACTTCCTCTAACTGACTTGAAAGCACCTCATTCACCTTGTGCTTTTCAGCGCATTTAGAAGCCAAAGGCCAGCAGCAAATGCACTAAGTGATAAGATGTCTCGTTAAAGTAATAATCAATGGGTCTAAATATTGAGCATGTGAATGAAGTATATTTCTGTAAAGTAAGAACTGAGCATAACTATGTGCTAGGAAGAGTGCAATGCTCCTCTGAGAGCCACCACGCTTCATGTGGGTCAAGGCAAGCCACATGTTTCTAGAGTCCAGCACACAAGCTTTGCAGTAAGTTGTCATATACACTGGAACCGTATGGGGCCACTGCTACTATGGTGTGTTAATATTTATGTCATACTTAATGGGTTTCTAAAGACTTCTAAACATATCACCTTCCCTTATGATTGCAAAAATTCCAGGACTCAGGCACAGTATACTTTCACAAGTCTGTGACATAGTACTGTGTGGACGTAAGGCCTGCACTCTGATTTTGACCTAGTTCATTCATTCTTTTATACCCAGTCCAGCTCTTAGTACAGAAAATACTTCAGTCAGGAGTAACTCTGCCAAAGCCATAAAAATCAACCGAATGAGAAATAGAAATGTTCTCTTTGTAAGCCTTCCTGTCAGACTAAATGGTTGACTTTCATTTCCCTTTTCCTGATTTCATCTTCTTTAAAAAAAAAAAAAAAAAACGAGCAGCAGAACATTTGCTGAAGTGTCTTCCTGGGCTCCCTGTTGGAGTTTGTGTGTCTCCTTTAGGGCTTAGCCTTAGAAGATCTGTGTCCCAGAATGCATAGTTTTCAATTGCCACTAGACTAGGATCACCCCCCTCCACACACACACCATGTGCTCCTGTGCCTAAAAAAATCCACTCAACAGCACCACTAACGAGTTGAAACCCCAAACTCTAGCTTTTCTACCATGCCCTTCAAAATAGAATTTTGCTTCCCTGGTGTGCATTTGACTTCCGAGTTCCTGTCTGAAGCGTCTTCCTCGTGGGCTGCTGTGCAGTTTCATGGTGGCTGATGTGTGGCTCCAGTTGGCACTCTTCTTCCGTGGCAGGTTTTGAAGAGAGCTGTCCCTTGTGTCTCAGCGTTCCTGAATGAGCTGTCACGTTGTTAAGTAGTTAAGCAGGTAGCCAGTTATAGCGTGGAATGGGCTGTTCTGAAAAAGAAACTGTATTTGTCATGTGCTTTTGATAACTGTTTCACTTTGGATCTTTCAAAACTAACATTCATGCCCTTATACTCGTGGAATATATAAAGTAGAGAAGTACTCTGCACACACTGTGACCTCGTGCACTGTGGTCCAGTTGTTACTTACGTCACACTAGCACTAAATTTCGTGTAGAGAGGGTAACCAGATGATTCTCTGTTAGATCTTGAGCTGCTTGACTTGTCCTTTCTGCCTTAGCGGTCATCAGAATGTGAGGACAATAACCGCATGCCTGCGGTGCACAACCTCGTTCCTATCATTAATGACCAATCTCAATATATTCATCATTTAGAAGCAGAAGTGAAGTTCTGCAAGGTAAGTTGCTCTGAGGACTTCATTGCATGTCAATCATACCTTTGTAGAAGTGTGCTGTTCTTAGTTTCCATGTTTATTGTGATCCACTGAAGATGACTATTTTTATGTGGTACTGTCCTTCACGCCGTTTCAGATTAATTCCCCAGTAGTCCATGTTTTTTTTGTTGTTGTTGTTGAATGCTGTACATTGTGTACTAAGTAATAGTAACTAAGTTAAGTAGCTGTGCTGGTTAGTTTCTGTCAACTTCACACAACATAGAGTCCTCTAGGGAGAGGGAGCTCCCGTTAAGGAATGTCCTCCATCAGACTGAGTATATCTGTGGGGCATTTTTTTATTAATGACTGTTACAGGAGGGTCCAGTCCACTGTGGGCAGTGCTACGCCTGCCTACACAGGTGGTCTTGGGTTGTATAAGAAAGCAAGCCAAGGAAATCATAAAAAGCAAGCCAGAACACCCTCTTGATTCCTAAACAACTCAAAATTTAACTAAGAGGGTGTTCTGGATCTAAGAAGATGTTTTTAAAATTGTGATGCAAGTTAGTATGAAAGCTGAGTTGGAGATAGAACTTTAAACTCATGGAGATGGTTAGATAGTAGAATGTTAAAGTCAGGGGCCAAATATGTATGGACTGGACATTGGGAATGTATGCTAAGCCATTTAACTCTCATAAATGTGACGTATTTATTTCTGTTGTTTTGCATAGTATTTACTGTTATAAGAGAAGGAACCATTTGTTGGACTGAAAGGGGGAGCTGTTGGGGGGAAGAGGGTGGAAGGGTGGGACAGGAGGGGGGAGTAGGGAAGGGATTGTGACTGAGATGTAACTTGAAGAAATAAAAAGATAAAGTATTAAAAAAAAAAAAAAGCAAGCCAGTAAGTGAGTCATCTGTGGCTCTACTCTAGCTTCTGCCTCCGGGTTCTGGCCTCGAGTGCCTGCCCTGACTTCCTTCAGTGATGGACTGTAATCAGGATGTATATGCTAAATAAACCCTTTCCTCCCCTAGTTCTTACGGTTTTTTTTTTTTTTTTATCACAATAGAGACATAACTAGAACAGGCCTTTCCTGTGAAGGTTTTACGTTTTTATGACTAGAAGTTAAACTGTTTTTATGGTTTGCTTTTATTATTAACATCAGGCTAAAATTTCTTTGGCGGTTTTGGAATTGTCTGATCTGCTACCTTCAGGTTTCCCTAGAGAATCCTTGAAAGAAGTTCTGTAGGTTGGATTTCTCCACTGTTACAAGGGAGCCCTGTTGGTATGGGAAGGCATGGGAGGAGACAGAGTGCTGTCTAACCCTGCACATCCCTTTCACATTTCACCGAGCCTGGAGGAGAGGGTTAGAGGGGACTAGGGTTGTGTGTTTATTATTTCACACTCCATTTAGGTTTTAATAAAGCAGTGTCTATATGTCCTTGTGTTTCTGCCCAAGTCAGGCCTTGTTACAGAGAACACAAGCTCCTGGGCATATTTCAGAACTGCTGCTTTGCCCCTTTGTAGCACAAGTGGATTTTTTTCTTGTCTTTACTTTGAGCACCTGGTAGCCATGGAATTAAAACTCTGCCGGGTACCAGTTCATAGCGGCTGCATATTTCTATGTCTTTGCCTGTCTTTCCCTCCATTTAATCCCCATACATTATTGACATTTAACAGTTGGTAGAAATTTACTTACTTTTCAGTATTCGCCTCATTTTTAAAAATCTCTTAGATAGCCATTTTATTTTATTTTTTATTTCTTCAAGTTAGATCTCAATCGCAATCCCCTCCCTACTCCCCCCTCCAGTCCCATCCTCCCACCCTCTTCCGCCTCAACCCACCCATCCCCTTCCTTTTTTTTTTTAAGTTTAAGGTATAGCCATTTTAAATAAGACTTTTCTCTAGGGTTTGATTCTGAAGAAACAAACTGCCCCAAAAATAACACATTTGTGATATGACTATCAGTGGACCTTCAACTGTCCATTAAGTAACCCAAATATTAGATAATATTTCCTAATGTTGGGTTTCCTTTCTTGCTTTAATATAAGTGTTGTACGTCAGGAATTAGTACAAGTCTTCCATATTTTATTTCATGCTGGATTCCATAATAATAAAATGCTTTAACATATTTTGATTTCTGCTTTTTATAGGATGAATTATCTGGAATGAAAAATAGGGTGCAAGTAGTTGTACTTGAGAATGAAAGGCTCCAGCAAGAACTGAAATCTCAAAGACAGGAGGAGACCCTGAGAGAGCAAACACTTTTGGATGCATCTGTGAGTGGTGTTTATAACCATTTATAATAAAATAAAAAGCTTTTATTTTGAATGTTTCTTCCTACCCTTTCTCCCAGCTTTTGAACTGTGTCCAACCGTTTGACATAATACTGTCATCTACCAAGTTCATAGTCAAGAACTGTGAAGTTGAGTTACAAAGAAACAAAACTCAAACAAACACACAAACCCCCATTGTATTTTAAGTAAGTTGATGACTTTGTGCTGGCTGACATTATATTCGTTCCGGGGCTCATATGGCCCATGATGCACAGTTTGGACACTCTTGGTCCATTTCTCCTTGAACTTTAGTGAGAGTGCCATGCTCACATTTGCATGTTGCCTCAAAAGTTAGACTCAGCTGTGATGGAGTGGATCTACAAGTGACATAACATGACCCTGGAAGTCCCCCCAGTTCATAGAACATATGCCTGAAAGTCCCCCCAGTGCATAGAACATGTGCCTGGAGGCCCAACATTTCTTCTCTGAGCATGCATTCTCACCTTTTCCATATGGAAAGAGGAACCTGCAAGCCCAGCATGTGTTATATAGGAGGAATCGTGCTAAATCTAGAAATGCTTCAGAAACGTGTCCAGATCTGTTGACTTTCTCTAAGTTTTTCTTGAGAATCAAGAGTCTGTTGTACATCTGTAAGTTTTAGTTTCTCATGGTGTTTACTAAGTAGTTTAATCAGCCACTCATGGCTTAACCTTATGGGTAATTAGTTCCTTTTTTTGGTGATTTGAGAAGCCTTACCCTCGTCAGGGTCTACAGTGGAAGCTCCTGGGTTCCATTACCCAAGAGTCCATGAGATTTTTCTGGTCTAGTTGGATCCTAGGATTATAAACTTCAAGTTGCCTCGTGATTCTAGTATCATTGGCCCAAACTTTGACAAATGTATCAAATGGTCTTTAGATTCTATGACACAAAGTTCTTGGAATTATGTTTAAAATATGTTCATATTTAATATTTTCTAATTACTTATCAAAGACACTTTTTTACTTAAAATGTCCTTCATGCTTTCACCATGGGGCACGGCTAATCCTAGCCTCTTCTTTGTGAGACAGTCTACCCTCCATGGGAGAGTTTTGATGCTTTTGGATTGCGCTTCACTTTGTCATGGACTTTGGTGTTTCTTGATTTATGTGTTATTAGTAAATAAATTATTACTAATTAGTAAATATTTAAATTACTAAATTAGTAATTATTAAATTAGTAAATACATAAATTAGTGAATATGAAGAAGAGTATGTGAGAGTCTTGATTATGTACTTATTATGTATCATCTGATTTGGGTTTTGAAGCTTGCTTTTCCCAGCCTAACCTAGCATTACCTTTCTGAACCTTGAGTCGTGTGTGTGTGTGTGTGTGTGTGTGTGTGTGTGTGTGTGTGTGAGAGAGAGAGAGAGAGAGAGGGAGAGAGAATTTGCTGTTGAGAAGCATCTGATTGTGTTGACTTTGAAAGCTCATCAGTGGGCTGGTGATTATTGTATACTTTGTTTTTCTGTGCTGACATTTCCATTTGTGACAGGTTACTTAACCATTGATATATAATTATTTTTGAAGCTTTATATAATTACTAATAGTTGTTTAAAAAAATTCATCTTAATGTCAAATTTAAAAGGTGTCACACTGTATGAAAAGTACTTGGAAATAGCTCATTCCAAAAATACAGTCTTGTGCTTTTCTTGTAAATATATAATCACTTAGAAGCTATTCAATTATTCATAGTCTTCAATATTTATACAGTGACAAAGAAGTGGGAGAAGAGGAAGTGAAGTGAGACAGGAAATCAGGCAGACAAGTGAATAAGAGGCCAGGAGAAGTAGCAATGTATGGGGAAGGAAGTGACAGTCACAGCACATCTGCCTTGCAGTCTCAACAAAGAGTATTTGCCAAAAGAAAACTATAGTCATGATCTTAGAATAGACAAGGTTCCAGAGGGGTTTTGTTGTCGACCTTACTCATTCACATGAAATGAAAAGTGATGCAAAGACTGACATGCCTTTTGGAGGCATACCAGCTGGCCCTGCTAGTCTTCTGTGGTATCCACTGCTGCAGAATAGTTGTCCGTGCTTTTTACCTGTGTAGGTAAACAGGTGTTTCACCAATGCATCCTTCATACTGTGTTGGAATTAATATGAATAAAACTTTTTAGGATAGCTTAAATGTCAATAAGTTAAGGATGTTATCTATCGCAGGGAAGAGTAGGCTTTTTTAGTGACTCAGATATTGAATACCAAGTCTTAGAAATGGTATTGGTTAATTTGAACTTAGATTTCCCTGTGTCCTGATGTGCTCTTTTATACATAACTGGAACAATTGTGTGGTAATAACTATCGTTTGTTTGTCGTGACTGCGTGGGTTTGTGTCAGGCACTGTATCAAGCTTGTTACTTATCCTGTACTATTTCAGTTTCACAATAGCTCTACAAGGAAAGTGTTCTTATTTGTATTTTTCAGAGGAAAAAGTTAAAATACATAGTAATTAAGTAACCTAAGTAACTGGTACACTGTCACCAATGTATAAAATGGTAAAGTAAGGATTAGAACCCAGACTGTCTGACTCCTTGAACCCGTTTACCTAACCTCATATCATGGTGCCTGCATGCATAAATTAGTAAGAGATGCTCACATTGAACCAAACCATATTGCTGAGAGGTTTCTCTCAAGAAGAGAGAGTCTTTTCTGTTTCTCAGTTTTCTCTCTGCACTTTCAGGCTAGCCAAGATGACTTGGAACTTCTGGCCTAGCTGATGACCTAAATGTTATAGAAGAATGATGATGGCATTTTTAAAACTGAAATTATTCAAAGTATATATCATTCATCTTCTTAAATAATTTTTAAATTATCATGAAATTCCTCTCCCAGGAAAGCTTTCCCTATAGTTAAAAAGTATAATAATATTAAAATATGTTACTTACTAGAGATTTTGGCACTTAATTCAAAGATCTAGGATACAATTTTTTAAATAGAAAATTTCCGAGTCATTTTCTTTACTAATGTTTTTGACAATAGTAAAGTAAGTAAATAAGAGGTTTTCAGTAATTTTATGGATTTAAAAATATTTTTTAAATACTATTTAAGTTTTTGAAAGGTATTATAGAAGACAATTATTATTATAATCTAAATAATAATAATATTTTATATCATGAGTCTGCAATTTGTGGTGATATGCCAGTTTCTCTAGAGGAAATTAGTGCCTCATCCTTCATTGACTTCAGAAGCAGCTGAATATGAGCAGATCTTGTGAGAGTCAGCTCTACTTACATAATAGTTTGCAAACTTGTTGGCCTGGGATCCCTCTTGATTCTCTTGCTTCCTCTTCTCACCACCCTCTACTTTACTTCTGTTAATAGAGGTGCCAAACTTCCTATGAAGACTCCTGCAGGTGCTGAGCTCTTTCCCACACCAAATTTTCTTGGGGGCTGCCTCTTTCTGGAAGGTTTTTTCTATCTAAGTGACACACTACAACAAAAACTTTTCTAGGAAACTAATTTGAATTTCTGATTGCTCTCAACATCCCTCCTCTATTCTGGCTTGGTCCTAAGATGAGAGTATTGCTGTGTCTTTTGAGAAAAATTGAGCTTTTCCTGGCTTGGGAAGCTATGATCCTGGAAGACTCAATTACCAATAAAGCCTCCCAAAGCCAGAGGCTTTAAAGTATTAAAGAAATAAAATACACAGATCACAGAGGGTCAGTTTTAGAAAAAAGTTTATTATAGGTTCACATGTGGGAGGGAGGGAAGGAGAGAGAGAGAGAGAGAGAGAGAGAGAGAGAGAGAGAGAGAGAGAG
>CAJQZJ010027448.1:0-16700 GCA_907164525.1 Lophiomys imhausi | reverse complement strand
AAATTTATTAACTAAAAAAAAAAAAAAAAAAAAAAGGCAGGGGGCAGTGCTGAAACACTGTGAATGGAACAGAGGATACAGCCATTTGGCCTGGTTTTGCAGACCTCCAGGTGTAGAGAAGACGTGGAGCTAAGGTAAAATACACGAGAATTATGGTATTGGCCCATGCCTTTGACTTCAGCGGAGCTGGGGGGCGGGGGGGGAGCACCATAGAGTTGGTGGTCTTATGTATTGTGGAGTCATACGGAGCGGGGTGGTGAGGGTGCATACTCTTGGTCCCACCATTCAAGAAGAATACACCCTTGGTCCCAGCTCCCAGCACACTGGAGACAGAAACGGGCAGATCCTGGAGCTCAGGGTGAGCCTGATGCAGGGCAAACTCTAAATAGAGAAAGACTTCGATCCAGGAGTGGTGGAACACATCTTTGATCCCTTCAGATGGGAAACACAGGTCCCTGATCCCAATAATTAGAGTTCAGAGACACACACATGGGATTTGGAGGGACCTAGGTTTGGAGGCTACTTACAAAAGGCCTTCTCGATGCAGGCAGATTATCCTTTGGGATCTCAAAATATATACAGTAGAGCTGGTTTAGCTCCAAGGTGACAGAATGATTTCTTCTTTAACCCGGATTGAAAGATAACGCTTTGTATGTTGTCACAAGGCCAAATTTGCTTCAGGAGAAGTACTACCTAGCCCCCCCATCCACCCCCTAAAAAAAAAGAGGGCAATTGTCCTAGGGTTGGGATTGGGGCAGGGCTCTGTTCTTATCATTCCAGGAGAATGGAAGCATCCATTAGGGGAGCCCGGGGACAGCTGGACTGCGGAATCCTCAGCAGAGAGCAGAATCAGGCACCAAGGAGGACGAGTGACCCAGTTGATTCTGCCTGGCAGACTTCCTCAATAGCTGTCTCCATCGGGGGCCAGCAACCACCACAGCAATCCAATGTCACTGGGACCGCTCAGCTCTACACAATGCCCCGACAGGAACCTCAGTGAAGCCTGCAAGATCAGCTTCTGCCTACAAACCCCTTAGGTCATCTAAACAGCTGAGAACAGAAGGACTGAACATAAAAGGAGAGTACAAACATTTTTAATCATTTTTCCCATTTGAGTTCAGGCCCCAAACAGGTCTACTACGACCCAAATCAGCAGGAAGTCACTTTAAGAGAGCGACGTCCCATGCCCAGAGGGTGGGGAGGGTGTTTCTCCGCCCTTCTTTTTGGTTATTTGAAGGATAACTGAAAACTCTGTTATGTAGGGGAAGAGACTACAAGCTGATAAATGGTCCTGTCTTAATGGGTTTTGGAGGTTAGCCCCAGGGAATTCCTACTTTTCCTTTTCTGTATCCTTCTTCCTCTCCTATGTAGGAGTGCATGGGCTTGAGAAAAATGAGATATAGACATAGCACAGGAAGGTCCAAGAAGAAGGGGCAGATTATTGAATATGCCCTTATACCTTTGTATACTGATACAAAATTAGTAGTTTATTTGGCTAAAGTGGTATTGACCATTGTTTATTGTGGACGTAATATTAAGATTATATTGGGCTACATAGGCATTGATCTTGGTATATTGATACATAATTAAGAGTATATTAACCACAATTGAATTGATCTTTGTATACTGATACAAATTTAAAGGTAACGCTTCCTAATGGTATCATACCTAGATATACTTAAAAATAAAATGTGAAGCTCTGACCTCTTGATACCAACCGTCTAAAACAGTCTAGGATAGTTAAAACAAACTCCTAGTCATGCAAACATGTCACTTTGTTAGCTACTATGACAGTCTATCACAGATATTCTCTAAACTACCCAGTAATCAAGTTGCTAAGAGACAAGCAACATTTGCTTATCTAAATACAAGAGATGGATAGGGCATCTTCAAAAACCACTAGAGATCTGCAGAATATGGCATTCAAAGATGTTATCTTAAATCAAGATTTTTCTTTTTGATATCGAGATATATCAGCGCCTGACAGCACCCCCTATTCTACTCCAAGTAGAAGATAAGCATCGAAGAACCTCCACTGTAAGATGGTTGAATTAGTGGCAAGCCTTTCTCTTGGCATGAAAAAACCCCTTGCACCAACTGCAGACAGACTGCTGTCCAAAAAGGACAAAACTTGGTAGCAGGGAAGTCGACAGCCTAACTCTGCCAAGACAGGGTAGGTAAGTCCTTCATAATCCCGGCTCTACAACAAATGTCTGTCAGAGAAACAGGACCCAAAGGCTGAAGATTGATGCTGGAATGTATGGAGAGAAAATGGGAACTGTCCATGCAGTCATTGGTATGTTCTTTCTTAGTTTTGGAAGCTGCAGGCCCTGCACTTTTATATAAGCAAATATATTTATCCCTCTCAGGTCTCTGAGGTGGTTGAAGAATAGACAGCTAGAGTCCCATAGTTAAATTTTGAACTGTTTAGGAATCAAGAGGGTGTTATAGATCTAAGAAGATACTGTTAAAAGTGTGTTGCAAGATAGTATGAATGTTGAGTCACATATAGACCTTTAAACTCATGGAATTGGTTAGATAGTAGAATGTTAAAGTCAGGGGCCAAATATGTATAAACTGGACATTGGGAAGGTATACTGGGCAATTTAACTCTCATAAATGTGGCATATTTATATCTATTGTTTTGTATAATACTTACTGTTATAAGAGAAGGAACCATCTGTTGGACTGAAAGGGGAAACTACTGGGGGGAAGAGGGTGGAAGGGCGGGATAGGAAGGGGGAATAGGGAGGGGTTTGTGACTGAGATGTAACTTGAAGAAAAAAAATAAAGTATTTAAAAAAAAGACTTTTATAGACAATACATTTGGAAAAATACTTTTTACAGAGAGCATGTAATTATGAAAAACAAGAATACAAATTGTCCTTCTAGATAGATTTTCAGGCTGCTAAAAATCTACTGTGAAAACCTTAAATTAAAAAAAAAAAAACTTGTTCAATGTAGCGTCATGGGTTAAACAGTTACGACTAATATAAATTTAAGGTGACATATTTATGTATATATGATGATATATATTTACACAAAATAACTTTTTTCCATATATATACATTTATAACATAATTTGTATGTCTAAAATAAAGAATATTAACAATGTGTGTGGTTCTGTAAGCTCTGCTATTCATAAAATGCAAACTGTCAGTTTTAAACATCAAAAGTCATACAGTCAAGTGACCTTTTCCCCATAGTACCTCTGTACCATCATCTACTTTATACCTGATTATGCAGGATGAAGTTCTAAATACTGTTTTGGAAAGCTATCCTGAAAATGATCAAGAAGATAAAGCTAGACAGCCATCATATGGATAATTAGGCACCATGTGGAGACTACCTCATCACAGTGAGAGAGGGTAATCAGTTATACAGCTGAAGCATATCCTTGAGAAATTGTTTTATGATGAAAATTTTTGAAATATTTTTTCTTAGTGATTCTGTAATGTTCATTATCAGATACTCTTTTAAATATACTTTGCCACATCTCAAGGTGGAAAAACCCTAAATTGAAATAATTTCCCTGTAGACATAAATTTTCTATTCTGCCTACCTAGAGTCCCTAATATTCTCTCTTCTAATTCTTTGATTTCATCTTAGAATTTACCTGAAATGTTATGCCTGGAGACTATGAAATAGGTAGACATTCAGAAGGCTGAATGAAGGATTGTGGGAAAATGTGAATTCCTTGTTCTAAACTTTATTTAAATATATGAAGAAGAGGATTATTGAGCAAAAGTAAGCAAAAGAAAATAGGCAGAAGATTGGAAACTAAAGACTCAAAACTCTGACCCAATGAGTCAAAACACATGCAAACAAGCCTGATGACCTAAATTTGATACACAGAATCCACATGTTGGAAGGAAAGAATTAACTCTTTTTTTTTAGTAGTAAAGACTTTGTCATTAAGAAAACCTATTTGTTCATTTATTCAAGTTACATCTCATTCACAGCACCCTTCCTCCAACCCTCCCAGTCTCACCCTCACATGCTCTTCTCTCTCCTCTCCTTCTCAGGTGAGGAGGGCCCAATCCTACTAAGCCCTCTCAGTTCATCAGTCACATGAGGGCTAAGAGCTTCCTTTTATACTGGGGTCCAACACGGCAGCCCATTAGGGTAAGGTGTTCTGGTAACAGGTACAATAGCTTATGACAGACACTACCCACCACCAATTGCTAAGGGATTTGTCTATAATCTATATATGTATAAGGGGCCTATGTCTGCTCTATATATATTTTTAAAATTTTTTTTGGTTAGTATTTCAGTCTCTGTAGTCTCTAGGGGCCTAGATTGGTTGGTTCTGTTGATCTTCACATTGTGTTCTTGACCCCTCAGAGTCTTTCTATTCCTCTTCACTCTCTTACACACAGCTCTTAGAGCTCCACCTAATGTTTGGCTATGTGTCTCAGCATCTATTTTGATCCTCTGCTGAGTGGAGTTTCTTGCAGGATAGTTTTGCTAGCTTCCTGTTCCTTTGGGTTTGTGCATTGTAAGATAGTTATCTTGTACTAAATGACTAACATCAAGTTATAAGTGGGCACAAGCAATGTGTGTCAGTCTGGTTCTGGGTTACCTCACTCAGGATGAACTTTTTCTGTTCCATCCACTTGGTTGTAAATTACATGATTTCCTTGTTTCTGAATGTTGAATAGTATGGCACTGTATGGATATACTACAGTTTTTTTTTTTTAATCCATTCTTCAGCTGAACATCTGAGTTGTTCCCAGTTTCTAGCTATTATAAATAAATCTACTGTGAACATAGCTAACCTGATGTCCTTGTGGTTTGGTTAAGAATCTTTTAGATATATGACCGGGAGTGGTATGGCTGAGTCTTGAGGTGGAACTATTCCACATTTTCTGAGACATCACCAGATTGATTTCCAAAGTGGTTATACAAGTTTACACTCCCACCAGCAGTAGAGGAGTTTTCCCCTTTCACCACATTACCCCACAATATGCTGTCACTTGAGTTTTTGTTCTTAGACATTCTGATAGATGTGTGATGGAATCTCTGAGTCCTTTTGAATTGCATATCCCTTATGATTAAGGAAGTTGAGCATTTCTTCAAGTGTCTCTCACCCATTCAAGATTCTTCATCTTTGTGAGTTCTTGGTTTAGTTCTGCACCCCATTTTTTGAATGGATTATTTCGTTTCTTGGTGTTTAATTTATTGTGTTCTTTATATATTTTGGATATTATTCTTCTGTTGGATGTAGGGTTGGTGAAAATCTTTTCCCAATCTGTAGGCTTCCATTTTGTTCAAATGACAGCGTCCGTTGCATTACACAAGCTTTTCAATTTCACAATGTCCCACTTTTTGATTGTTGGTCTTAGAGCCTGAGTTATTGGTGTTCTGTTCAGGAAGTTACCTGTGCAAATTAATTTGAGGCTTTTTCTTCCTTTCTCTTTCATTAGATTTAGGGTGTCCAGTTTTATGTTGAGGTCTTTGATCCACTCAAACTTAAGTTTTGTGCAGGGTGATAAGCATGGGTCTATTTTCATTCTTCATGTTTTCATCCAGTTACACCAGAACCATTTGTTGAAGATAATTTCCTTTTTACATTGTATGTTTTTGGCTTCTTTGTCAAATATTTTGTGAACATAGGTGTTTGAGTTTATTTCTGGGTCTTTATTTTAATTCCATTTATCAACCAGTCTCTTTCTATAGCAGTATATTTTTCTATTACTATTGCTCTGCAGGTTTTTGTTGCTATTGTTCTGTGGGACAACTTGAAATCAGGGATAGTGAAACCTCCAAATGATCTTTTTTTTTTTTAAATACTTTATTTTTTTTTCTTCAAGTTACATCTCAGTAACAAACCCCTCCCTATTCCCCCTTCCTAACCCGCCCTTCCACCCTCTTCCCTCCAGAGGTTTCCCCTTTCAGTCCAACAGCTGGTTCCTTCTCTTATAACAGTAAGTATTATACACAACAATAGATATAAATATGCCACATTTATGAGAGTAAATTGGCCCAGTATACCTTCCCAATGTTCAGTTTATACCTATTAGGCCCCTGACTTTAACATTCTACTATCTACTCAACTCCATGAGTTTAAAGGTCTATATGTGACTCAACATTCTTACTATCTTGCAACACACTTTTAAGAGTATCTTCTTAGATCTATAACACCCTCTTGATTCCTAAACAGTTCAAAATTTAACTATAAGATTCTATCTGTCTATTCTTCAACCACCTCAGAGACCTGAGAGGGATAAATATATTTGCTTATATAGGAAGTGCAGAGCCTGCAGCTTCCAAAACTAAGAAAGAACATACCAATAACTGCCTGGACAGTTCCCATTTTCTCTCCATACATTCCAGCATCAACCTTCAGGCTTTGGGTCCTGTTTCTCTGACAGACATTTGTTGTAGAGCAGGGATTATGAAGGACTTACCTACCCTGTCTTGGCAGAGTTAGGCTGTCGACTTCCCTGCTACCAAGTTTTGTCCTTTTTGGACAGCAGTCTGTCTGCAGTTGGTGCAAGGGGTTTTTTCATGCCAAGAGAAAGGCTTGCCACTAATTCAACCATCTTACAGTGGAGGTTCTTCGATGCTTATCTTCTACTTGGAGTAGAATAGGGGGTGCTGTCAGGCGCTGATATGTCTCGATATCAAAAAGAAAAATCTTGATTTAAGATAACATCTTTGAATGCCATATTCTGCAGATCTCTAGTGGTTTTTGAAGATGCCCTAACCATCTCTTGTATTTAGATAAGCAAATGTTCCTTGTCTCTTAGCAACTTGATTACTGGGTAGTTTAGAGAATATCTGTGATAGACTGTCATAGTAGCTAACAAAGAGACATGTTTGCATGACTAGGAGTTTGTTTTAACTATCCTAGACCGTTTTAGACGGTTGGTATCAAGAGGTCAGAGCTTCACATTTTATTATTAAGTATCTCTAGGTATGATAACATTAGGAAGCGTTACCTTTAAATTTGTATCAATATACAAAGATCTATTCAATTGTGGTTAAATATACTCTTAATTATGTATCAGTATACCAAGATCAATGCCTATGTAGCCCAATATAATCTTAATATTACGCCCATATGCAAGGGTCAATACCATTGTGGCCAACTATAATCTTAATTTTGTATCAATATACAAAGATCAATACTGATGTAATCCAATACAATCTTATTTTTGCACAATAAACAATGGTCAATACCACTTTAGCCAAATAATCTACTAATTTTGTATCAGTATACAAAGGTATAAGGGCATATTCAATAATCTGCCTCTTCTTCTTGGACCTTCCTGTGCTATGTCTATATCTCATTTTTCTCAAGCCCATGCACTCCTACATAGGAGAGGAAGAAGGATACAGAAAAGGAAAAGTAGGAATTCCCTGGGGCTAACCTCCAAAACCCATTAAGACAGGATCATTTATCAGCTTGTAGTCTCTTCCCCTACATAACAGAGTTTTCAGTTAACCTTCAAATAACCAAAAAGAAGGGCGGAGAAACACCTTCCCCACCCTCTGGGCATGGGACCTCGCTCTCTTAAAGTGACTTCCTGCTGATTTGGGTCGTAGTAGACCTGTTTGGGGCCCCAACCCAAATGGGAAAAATTATTAAAAATGTTAGTACAATCCTTTTATGTTCAGTCCTTCTGTTCTCAGCTGTTTAGATGACCTAAGGGGTTTGTAGGCAGAAGCTGATCTTGCAGGCTTCACTGAGGTTCCGGCCGGGGCATTGTGTAGAGCTGAACGGTCCCAGCGACACTGGATTGCAGTGGTGGTTGCTGGCCCCCGATGGAGACAACTATTGAGGAAGTCTGCCAGGCAGAATCAACTGGGTCACTCATCCTCCTTGGTGCCTGATTCTGCTCTCTGCTGAGGATTCCGCTGTCCGCCGTCCCCAGGCTCCCCTAATGGACACTTGGATTCTCCTGGAACGATAAGAACAGAGCCCTGCCCCAATCCCATCCCTAGGACAATTGCCCTCTTTTTTTTTTTTTCTGGGGGGGGATGGGGGGGGCTAGGTAGTACTTCTCCTGAAGCAAATTTGGCCTTCTGACAACATACAAAGCGTTATCTTTCAATCCGGGTTAAAGAAGAAATCACTCTGTCACCTTGGAGCTAAACCAGCTCTAGTGTATATATTTTGAGATCCCAAAGGACAATCTGCCTGCATCGAGAAGGCCTTTTGTAAGTAGCCTCCAAAGGATGCACATGGCATCTACTCATTTATAGTAGGATTTTAACTATATCGTACAGGATATCTGTACTACAACCAACACATCAAAAGGAAGAAGGACATAATTTTTTTTTTATCTTTTTCTTTTTCCTTCTTTTTTTCTTTTTTTCTCTTTCCTTTTCCCTTCTCTTTTTCCTCTCTTTTTTTGTTGATATTCTTTGTTTTTGTGGGTTTGTGTGTTTGTTGGTCTTTTTTTTTATTATTCCCCCAGTAGCAATGAGACACCATTCACTGGCAGTACTGCCTCGTAGGCCCCCGGTGAATGAAGAGGCTCTTGGCCCTCATATGACTCCTGATCTGTGGTGAGAGACTGTTAGGCAGGGACACTCCACCCCAGAGGAACAAGACGGAAGGGTCAGGGGGTAGAGCATGGGAGGGTGGGGCTGGGAAGCGGGAAAAGAGGACAATATGATAAGGATGTAACCTGAAGCAACAAACAAATAAATTTATTAACTAGAAAAAAAAAGGCAGGGGGCAGGGCTGAAACACTGTGAATGGAACAGAGGATACAGCCATTCGGCCTGGATTTGCAGACCTCCAGGTGTAGAGAAGACGTGGAGCTAAGGTAAAATACAAGAGAATTGTGGTATTGGCCCATGCCTTTGACTTCAGGGGAGACGGGGGGGGGGGGGGGGGGGGGGGTGGGGGGGGGGGGGGGGGGGGGGCACCTTAGAGTTGGTGGTCTTATGTCCTCTGGAGTCATACGGAGCGGGGTGGTGAGGGTGCATACTCTTGGTCCCACCATTCAAGAAGAGTACACCCTTGATCCCAGCTCCCAACACACTGGAGACAGAAACTGGCAGATCCCGGAGCTCAGGGTCAGCCTGATGCAGGGCAAACTCTAAATAGAGAAAGACTTCGATCCAGGAGTGGTGGAACACATCTTTGATCCCTTCAGATGAGAAACACAGGTCCCTGTTCCCAATAATGAGAGTTCAGAGACATACACATGGGATTTGGAGGGATCCAAATGATCTTTTATTGTACAGTACCGATTTAGCTATTCTGGGTGTTTTGTTTTTCCATATGAAATTGAGGATTGTTCTTTCAAGGTTTGTAAGTAATTGTGTTGGTGTTTTGATAGGAATTTCATTGTATTTTAATACTACTTTCAGTTGGATGGCCATTGTTATTATGTTGGTCCTACCTATCCATACACATGGGAGATTGGTTCATCTCCTGATATCTCCCTCAACTTCTTTCTTTATGGACTTGAAGCTCTTTTTTAATAGGTCTTTCACATGCTTGGTTAGAGTTACCACCAGATATTTTGTATTATTTGTGACTATTGTGAATCCTAGTAATTGGCTTGGTTCAATTATGCTTTTGTAAAGAAGGGTCACTGATGATTTTTCATTAATTTTGTATCAAGCCACATTGCAGAAGCTTTCTATTAGCTGTAAATGTTCTCTGGTGAAATTTTTGGGGTCATTTACGTACACTGTCATATCATCTGTGAATAGGGATACTTTGACTAGTTCCTTTTCATTTTGTATCAACTAGATCTCCTTTAGCTGTCTTATTGCTCTAGCTATAACTTCAAGTACTGTGTTGCGAAGTTATAGAGAGTGGCTAGCCTTGTCTTGTCCCTGATTTTAGTAGAAATTCTTTATGTATCTCTCCATTTAATTTGATGTTGGTTATCGACTTCCTAATTACTGCCTTTATTATATTTAGGTATGGACCTTGTATGCCTGAACATGAAAGGGTGATGGATTTTGTTGCATGGATTTTTGGCATCTAATGAGATGATCATGATTTTTTTTCTTTCAGCTTGATTTTGTGGTGGATTACACTGATGGATTTTCATATGTTGAACCAACCTTGCTTCCCTGGGATAAAATCTACTTGATCATGGTGCATAATACTTTTGATGGGATCTTGGATTCAGTTTGTAAGTAATTTATTGAGTATTTTTGTACTGATGCCCATAAGCGAAATTGTTCTGAAATTCTTTTTCTTTGTTAGGTCTTTGTGTGATTTAGGAATCTATGGCCACTTTTTCTATTTTGCAGAAGATTTTGAGGAGTATTGCTATTAGCTCTTCTTTGAAAGTCTGGTAGAATTGTATGCTAAGACCATCAGAACCTGGACTTCTTTTTGGTTGGGAGACTTTTAATGACAACTTCCATTTCCTTAGGGGTTATAGGACTGTTTAATTTGTTTATATGATCTTGATATAACATTGGTACAGGAATCTATCAGTAAAATTGTCCAAGTAATTTAGGTAATCCAATTTTGTGAAGTAATGCTTTTTAAAATTAGACCCAATGATTCTTTGGATTTCCTAAGTGTTTGTTGTTATTTACCTCCTTTAATTTTTGATTTTGTTCATTTTGACATTTTCTTTCTGTCTTTTAGTTAGTTTGGCTAAGAGATTATCTATTTTGTTGACTTTCTCAAAGAACCATCTCTTAGTTTGGTCAATTCTTGTATTGTTCTCTTTGTTTCTATGTGATTTCAGCCTTGAGTTTGATAATTTCCTGCCATCTGATCCTCTTGGGAGTGTTTGCATCTTTTTTTCTCTAGAGGTTACAATTGTGCTGTCAAGTTGCTAATGTGAGCTGTCTCCAATTTCCATTTTAAGGCCTTACAGCTAAGAACATTCCTCTTAGCACTATTTTCATTGTGTCCCATAAATTTGGTATGTTTTGCCTTCATTTCCATTGAATTTTAGGAAGTCTTTTAATTTCCTTCTTTGTTTTTTCTCTGACCCAGTGCTCATTGAGTACAGAGTTGTTCAGGTGGCGCTCAACATGGGGCTATTTTACCTGAAACTGCAATTTAATTAATTATTATATTTATTAGTAAATATAAACTGTAAGATTAGGCTGGTAGTGTAGCCGGCAGCTTGACAGAGGAGCAGGTGGCCTGGTCGTGTGCCTTAACTGGTTGCCTAACTTATCCTGGAGAAAGAGCCCCTGGACCAAGGGTGGCCTACACCACCTGTAACCTAAACTCTGTTAATTAATATAAGTTGTTATGTTAGGTCAGTAGAATTACCAGAAGCTTGGTGGGAGCTTCTCCTGGGCTCTAGGTGAGTCCGGGAGCTGGAAGTCCAATAGCCTGGGACTGCTTGGATTGAGGGCCTATAAGCCGCTGCAGTCTTTTCCCCAATAATTAAATAACCAAGACCTTTTAATGTTTTAACATTTAGCCCTTAGTGGACAGACTCTCAACTAGCTACTGTAAGTTAACCCGGATCACCTAACCCAAACCACCATGTGCCTGCAATTACCTTCCAGTGTTCTCAAGATGCCTGTCTCCTTCTGTGTCTGAGCAGAAAGAGGGGTTCTTTGTGAGTGCTCAGGGTTCCTGTCAAATCTCAGGAAGGTCTGCCTTCCTATACTCTTTCTGCCCAGCTAATTGGCCATGAGCAACTTTTATTAACCAATTAAGAGAATGCCTCAGAAGAGGTGGTAACCAGATCTCAGCATTGAATTCAACCTATCAGAAGCAATGGTATTAGACCTTCCCTCAATATCTCCCCCTTAAATCTAACAAAAGGTGCCTTTTCTTAATAACAATAAATACAACAATAAACACAACACAGTAAAAATAACAATAAATACAATAAAAACAATTAAGAAAACTAAAATGTGTGACATACATTCTCAATGTGTAGTCCATATGTATTTGACTAGTCAACTAGGAAATGTATTCTATTACATATGTCTCTTGATGAGTTTAAAGATCTATACCTAATTCAACTTCCAGCCTAACTTACATTATTAAGCAAATCATCTTAAACTTAAAACATCTTTTTAATTCATAGACGGCCTAAAACTTAGTGTGAGGCTATAACTATGTAGTCTTCAATCACATCAGAAACCTGAGAAGGATAAATTTGTCTGAATAAATAGGAAGTGCAGAGAAAGCAACTTCTAAAACTATGAAATGACAGAAAACTGACTGCCTAGACTGTCCCAAGTTTCTATAATATTGGTGCATCATCTTCAGCCTTCTGGCCAAGCATATCTCACAGACTTAGTTTTGGAGCAGGAAATAACATTATCAATTATGTCTTTGCAGAAGCAGGCCATCGATTTACATGCATTGAGGCTTTGGTCCATCTTTGGACTGTTTATAGTCTGTTGAGAGAGCAGGGCCATTTCTGCCCAGTACGAATTATCTCCTGATTGAGATTTTTTGATGCTCATCATCTCCTTCCAAATACAATGGGAAGGAGCTGACAGTATCATGTCAAAGAATTTTTAAATTAAAAAAATCTTTAAATGTCATATTCTACTGATATCTTGAGGTTTTTGAAGAGCATCTATCCATATCCATTTAGTAAGCAAATGTTGCTTGTCTCTAAAAACTTAACATATGATTAACTTAGAACCTCTGAGATTAACTAACTTAATTATCTTAAGTTTGTTTGACTATCATAAGTTTGAATGACTATCAACTTGCATTCCTTAATTATACTAAACAGTTTGTTATAGTTGCTGTCAAAAGGACTAGAACTTCATATTGTAATTTTAAGAATTACATAGATACAATACCTAATCAAAATATAGCCTCAATTTTGTTTCAATATGCAAAGATCTATAGGAGTAGATTCAATAATCTATCCTTTTTTCCTATGATTCTCATATGTCTATAACCTTAATTTTGTATTAATAACAAAGATCAATAATTTATCCTTTAATCTTATCAATTCTATATTATATATCCATATTACCCCTCTTTTTTCTTTTCAAGACTTCTTCCCCTATAAAAGAGAGAAAGAAGGATAAAGAAAGAGAAAGAAATCCCTAAGCCTAATCTCCTATACCTTACTTCACAAGACCATATAACAATTTGTAACTATTCCCCCTAAATGACATTTATAACCCATCAAATAAGCAAAGAATCATCTACCCCACTTTTTGGGAATGGGATGTTGCTCTCTTAAAACTGCTTCCTGCTGAATTGGGATGCAGAAAACCTGGTTAGGGGCCCAAGTAAAATGAAAAAAAAAAAGATTAATCATTTTTATAATAACATTTGTTGTCCAGTCTCTATGTGCTCAGCAGTTTGAATGTTCTGAGCAATTTGTAGTTCGAGAAGGACTTTGGTAGGAAAGTTCAAGGCTTTATTTAAGTTCTGTCTGGAATAGTCTTTGAAGCTGGGCCATCTCAGCAAGTTGTTTGAAGTTGTTCTTGATGCAGATTTTTGAGGAAACAGTTATTGAGGTTGTCTATGAGGCTGGATCTTTAGGGTTACTTGTCTTGTCTTCTTTGGAATCGGGTCCCATTTTTCTAAAAATATATAATTTCTCACAAGTAACATATAGTTCTGCAATTACCAAAATGCCTTGGATGTGCAGGATGCACAAATAAATTTAGAATATTTTCTGTTCTTTGAACAGAGGAAAGAAATTTGTAAGTCTTAATTCAAGCCATAAAAAGATGGCATGTAATATCTTTCCTAGGGCAAATTGTTTTTTTGCAATAGAAGAAAAAAATTTTATGTTTTAAAAGAAATCTTGAAAATTTATGTTTAAGTGTATAAAGAACATAAAAATATTAACTTTCTATCAGTATCTATTATAACAAACAATCTTAAATCTCTATCAATATCTATTAATATAACAGTATAATCTTAAACAGTTCAAAATTTAAAATTTAACTATAAGACTCTAGCTGTCTATTCTTCAACTACCTCAGAGACCTGAGAGGGATAAATATAATTGCTTATATAGGAAGTGCAGAGCCTGCAAGAGGGTGTTACAGATCTAAGAAGATACTCTTAAAAGTGTGTTGCAAGATAGTATGAATGTTGAGTCACATATAGAGCTTTAAACTCATGGAGTTAGTTAGATAGTAGAATGTTAAAGTCAGGGGCCAAATATGTATAAACTGGACATTGGGAAGGTATACTGGGCCAATTTACTCTCATAAATGTGGCATATTTATATCTATTGTTTTGTATAATACTTACTGTTATAAGAGAAGGAACCAGCTGTTGGACTGAAAGGGGAAACTTCTGGGGGGAAGAGGGTGGAAGGGCGGGATAGGAAGGGGGAATAGGGAGGGGTTTGTTACAGAGATGTAATTTGAAAAAAAAATAAAGTATTTAAAAAAAACAATATAATCTCAAGGTTTTTTGCTTTTTATTTTTTATTCTTTTTTCCTCTTTTTAATAATTTATTTATTTCTTCAAGTTACATCTCAATCACAATCCCCTCCATACTCCCCCCTCCAGTACCACCCTCCCACCTTCTTCCCCCTCAACCCCCCAAACTCTACCTTTTTCTTTTTAGTTTAAGGTATAAGTTTTCCCCCCAACAGCTCCCCCTTTCAGTCAAAAAAGGTTCTTTCTCTTATAACAATAAATACAATACAAAACAACAGAAATAAATAGGCCACAATTATGAGAGTTATATGACTTAGCATACATTCCCAATGTCCAGTCCATATGTATTTGGCACCTGATTTTAACATTCTACTATCTAACCATCTCCATGAGTTTAAAGTTCTTTATCTGACTCAGCTTTCATACTAACTTGCCAACAATTTAAAAAACACCTTCTTAGATCCAGAACACCCTCTTGATTCCTAAACAACTCAAAATTTAACTATGAGACTCTAGCTATCAATTCTTCAACCACCTCAGAGACCTGAGAGGGATAAATATATCTGATTATATAGTAAGTGGAAGGACCGCAGCTTCCAAAACAAAGAAATGACATATCGGTGGCTGCCTGGACAGCTCCCATTTTCTCTCTATACATTACAGCATCGATCTTCAGTAGCTTGGCCCTGTTTTTCTGACAGACATTGATTGTATAGCAGAAATTATGAAGGACTTACCTACTCTGTCTTGGCAGAGCTAGGCTGTCGACTTACCTGCTTCAAAGTTTTGTCCTTTTTGGACAGCAGTCTATCTACAGTTGAAGCATGGGATTATTCTTGTCAAGAGATAGGCTTGCCACTAATTAAACCATCTCACACTGGAGATTCTTCGATGCTCATCTTCTACTTGGAGTAGAATAGGGGGTGCTGTCAGGTGCTGACATGTCTCGATATCAAAAAATCTGAAGTTAAGAAAACAGCTTTGAATGCCATAATCTGCAGATCTCTTGAGGTTTTTGAAGGCTCCCTAACTATCTTTTATATTTAGATAAGCAAATGTTGCTTGTCTCCTAGCAACTTAATTTCTGAGAAGCTTAGAAAATAACTGTGATAGTCTGTCATAGTACCTAACAAAATGACAGGCTTGCATGACTATTAGTTTGCATTTCTAAATTATCCTAAACAGTTTATGACGGTTGGTAGCAAAAGGCCAAAACTTCACATTTCATTTTTAAGCATTACTAGGTACAATACCTTTAAGAAGCGTTACCCTTAATTTTGTATCAATATACAAAGATCAATAGCTATGTAGCCCAAAACAATCTTAATTTTGCATCAGTATACAAGGGTCAATACCATTCTGGCCAAATGTAATCTTAATTTTGTATAAATATACAAAGATCACTGCCGATGTAGTCCAATACAATCTTAATTTTCCATTAATATACAATGATCAATACCAATTTAGCCAAATATAATATTAATTTTGTATCAATATACAAAGGGCATATTAAATAATCTGTCCTTTTTTTTCTTGATCTTTCCTATACTATGTCTATGTCCCATTTTTTTCTCAAGTCTGTTCACTCCTACATAGGAGAGAAAGAAGGATACAGAAAAGAAAAAGAGAGAAGTCCCTGAGTCTAATCTCAAAAGCCCATTTAACAAGACCATTTAACAGGTTGTAGTCTTTTCCCCTAAATAACAAAATTTTCTATTACCTATCAAATAACCAAAGTGGGGGGAACACCCTCCCCACCTTCTGGGGATGGGTCGTTGTTCTCTTAAAATGAATTCCTGCTGATTTGGGACGTAGTAAACCTGTTTGGGCCCAAATAAGAATGGAAAAAATGGTTAAAAACGTTAATAGAACCATTTGATGTTCAGTCCTTTTGTGCTCAGCTATTTAGATGTCCTAAGAAGTTCATGGACAGAAGCTGAACTTCAGGCCTTTACTGGAGTTCTGGCTGGAGCAGTCTGTGGAGCTAAACAATCTTAGCAATTTTGAGTTGTTGTGGTTGTAGACTTTTGAGGAAACTGCTATTGAGGAAGTTTGCAAGGCTGGATCGTCTGGGCCACTCGTCTTCTTTGGTGTCTGATCTGTTTTCTGCTGAGGTTTCCCTTGTCCAGTTTCCCCTAATTCCTTGAATGGATGCTTTAAATCTCCTGGAAAGATAAGAACAGAGCCCTGCCCTAATCCTAACTCTGGGACAATTACCTTTTTTTGGTGAGGGGGTCTGTTTTTCGTGGAGCAAATTTGTTTTTTTTTTTTTTACAATATATAAAGTATTATCTTTCAATCCAGATTAAAGAAGAAATTATTTTGATATTTTGGAGCTAAACAAACCTTCAGTGTATATATTTTGAGATCTCAAAGACTTCTATTTCCTTAAGGGTTATAGGACTGTTTAATTTGTTTACCT
>CAJQZJ010027447.1:94863-104909 GCA_907164525.1 Lophiomys imhausi | reverse complement strand
ATAAATAAGAGTTAAATAAATAATAATTTAAAAGTTCGGTTACACATACTAGCTATACTTTAGAGTCATAGAAATTCATCCAATTCTAAGACTACAGAAAAGACCATATGCTAGGTTCTCTCTCATCAAACTCTGAAATAAGAAAAAAGCAGTCCAAGGGTAAGGAGAAGCAGTTCTGATTCTCCACCCCAGGGATGTTGACTCCAGAGGAGACAAGTGTCTGGCTTTCCAAGAGCCCTGATCCCTACCTGGAACTTGCCTCAGCCAGATCAGAACCAGGAGAGGGATCTTGTCCGGGCAGAACAGTGTTGGCCAGAGATGGTCTGGAAATGGGAGTGCAGAACACATCAGAGCGACCCACTAGTTGTTCTCTGGGAAAGAAGGAATGTAATATTTGAAAGATAAGTCCCCTTTCTCTTTTGTTCAGCCACGAACAGTTAGCTGTTCAAATCGCCAACACCACAAAGAAGGGTAGGCTAAACAAGTTAAGCCTAAATAGCCAGCCAGAAATTTTTAAATTATATTTAAAAATACATAGGACTTTCACAAACAGGTGGAGATCAGCCTTTCCCTGATCTGCAGCCCCCATCTGCCCCGCAGCCACACGTGGTCCTCGCTAACAACCGTGCAGCCAGGCTGGTTCTAGGAAGACCATGAGGAGTTTATATGGATCATGCAGCCCTGCCCCACTGGTGTGGGGTCTTGAATATTTTTTCCAAATGAGATTGGTTGATAAGCCAGCCAACAGTGATAACAGAGCTACCCTTCCTGCCTGTCCACCTACTCTGAGTAAGGAAAGTCTGCCTCCCATTTGTCCATTCTCCCTAGGGCCACTTTTACTGTGTCAGGCTCATCTCACCAGAAGGCTCACAATTAGAAGAACCTCTGCAGGTATACAACAGTGTGGAAGGGATCAGGCCGGCCTCTGGGAGCCCCAGGATGAAGAGCAAGGCCAGGGGCTTGTATATCCTCCAGCCCTGGAAGCTAGTCCTAAGGCACAATCGGTAACAGCTAGCCTCCTCAACATACAGGAAAACAACCTTAGATTCACTTAGAGTCAGCCCCAGGCTACCAACTCAACTAGGCTAATGAGATTTTAGCCAAAAGCAAGTCATCATCCATTTGTTTTCTAATCTGTACGTAGCATAGACTTATTAATGGGAAGGTCAACCTGCTTGGACAAGGGGGCCACAGTAGCAGGGATTTTTAACTGGAAGACAGGTTGAGGGGTCACAGGTAGAGCACCTATTTGAAAGTTTTACTTGGGGGAGAAGTCATCAAGGCCTAGTCCCTAACCCCTAATTTCAGGCAGCCTGCAGACTCCAGGCTCTGCAAAGACAGGGAAGTTGCTTCCCAATTCCCTGCCTCTTGTCTCTGGGTTCCAGGAGGAACAGGGATCAGGTTAGCTATGCCCAATCACCTGCTTGCATGTGAATGTCTGACTGCTCATATCCCTAGGGAGGGATCTAGTCCCCAGTCCTGTAACAGGACCTCAAGGTTAATGTTGGGAACAAACAGACCACTTTTTCTGAAAGGATTCTGAGCTGCCCTGAGAGCCAGCCAGATAGATCCACCTCCCAGCAGTCTTCCTCAGGACACATCGCCCTCCCTTTGGGTTTCCTGTGGTTTTTGTTCACGGCAAGAACATGGAAATACTGAAACTGAGGCCCTCCCTGGAGACAGAATTCTGTTGGTGGAAAGAATGATATGACTGTCCTCATTATCCAGGTTCCAGTGTCAAGAGAGGGAACTACCACAGACCCTCTGTGCTTGTGACCAGACACGTGGATCAGCACCAAGCTTTCTTCCTTTTATTATACCAGGTCTTTCAGGCTGGGGTAGGAGAAAAGGGGTCATAATACCATGAAGACCTTATAAAATGTCCCCAAGGAGGACAATGCTGGTGGAGTCCTCAATAGGACACCACAATAAACATGTAACAGATACTATATGTTGATAGAATATTGGCTTCAACGGTCACCTGACTATTGTCTCTATTAGGAAGGTAACAGCAGACAGCTTCCCGGTCTAGGACTCACAGCTGTAACCCTCAGCCATCGTCCCTGCTAACAGGCATGCAGTGAGGCTAGTTGCAGGAAGACCATGGAAGGCTGTATTGATATGGCTCACCCAGCCCTACAGCACTGGTATGTGGCACTTGTGGGGTCTTGGACTTTTTCTAACTGTGACTGGTTGATAAGCAAGCCCAGATTCCAAATGACAATAGAGCTACCCTTCCTGCCTGCCTACCTCCCCAGGACTTAGTGAAGAAAAGCTGCTTCTCACCAGAGCAAGCCTGGATCTCTGTCCTCATCTTGATGTCTTAGTACTTCTGATGGTGAGCATAGTTTAGGTTGCACTCCTTTCTACGATCTATGCTGGGGGCTGAGGGCAGCAGGGATTTCCAGGAGACCCTCCAACCAGGTTCTGTGGCTCCAATGTGTTTTCTGGAAAGTGCAAAGCAGAGCTGACCTCTGGGGAGAACAAGCAAGTGGCCAGTCTATCTGATCAGGATGATACTTTGTCATTATCCTAAGTCCTACTGGACAGTGAAAGGCTTGAAGCTGCTGACCGTGATTTTAACTGAAATGCCCTGTCCCTTGGAGTGCCTGGAAGCATTGAAGAAAAGACATGGATTGAGGAGGTCAAGTCCATGAACTTCGGATCCAAGATGGACACAGGGTAAAGTGGTGAACTCTATGGACTTGAGACGTGTGCCTATTCCCTTATACCTTGCACTGCTCTCAGAGAATAGAAACTCTCCCTGTTCCTTCTGTGAAGCTTGTTGGATTATGTACTTAGCCTCAAGCACCCGCTAAGCACCTGGTAAGTACTTGGAAGAACCCATTAGCATGGCAGGACACACTCTACCCAAGAGTGGTAAGGTCCCTGAACAGTCAGGCACATAAATAAGGAGACATTCTCCATATGAATGAAGAATGTCCCAAACGGTTCTTCCACCATTGAGGAGAGGAGGCTGCACAAAGGGCCCTGCCACATGCACATGATCACTGGGTAAGTCCCATGTACTCTGGCAGGATCTAAGGGCACAGCCTCCATGCTGGCTGACAGGGCAACACCCTATCACAGACACCCCTGGGTTTGCAGCGAGATAGCTAAGACTCCAGGGACACAGATGTGTCCTGGATGTGAAGCACATATCTGTCAGCTTTCTAAGCAAATGCCACACTTTCCAGGTACAGCCTGGGTCATTGCCCATTCCCCAAAGGCTGGGGCCCATCCATCCAGCAGATTGCAAATAAATGACAAGAACATTCTCAAAACGAAACCCCAGGCCACGGATATTGCCATCCTAGAGTTCCTGCCTGAAGCTTAGGGCAGTTGACAGAAAATAAACAGTTTTCCTCATCCAAAATCAGTAGCCAAGCTCAGTAGAAGATAGCTCCTCCATGGTGCAGAAGGCATGTGACTTGTGCATGCCCTCCAGAAGTTTCCATCCTGAGATCCTGAACAGCCAGCAGATCTGAGAAGTTTCCTGAGAGTAGATTAGTCCTGCTAGTGAGTTAAGACCCATAGAAAACCTAGGGATGGATCCCTCAACTAACATCACACTTAGCACAGAAAGTCTACCAGAGTCCTGCTAGTCACAGGTCAGGGGTGTGAGATCTGGTGGGCTCGATAGACTTACAAGAACATTTTTGCTGGCATTTTTTCTGTATTGTGGGTAGGAAATAAACTTCTGTGGGGAGGCTGAGTCTGAAGGATGTCTCCGGCCCAGATAGGAGCAAGTAGGCCTTCCTGCTTTTCCAACTTTCTAGAGAAAAGAAACACCTTCCAAATCTGTAGGGCCACAAACTCTGCACTCCATTTAGACTCATTATTATGCCATTGGCAACCGGTCATTTGATTAGTGTACACAAGTTGAATGTGTGATGACACGAGTCCCTGTGGAAAGCAGAAGAACCATGTGTCTTAATCAATCCAGTTAAAAAATCAGAGTGCCTAGTGTTTATGAAGCAAAGCTCACACTCTGGGTGGCCCTGAACCAATGCACACAGTATCCCTCTGCCGTTGTGTATCTTTGCCCTAGAGACTCAGAAAGACACAGAGAGAGTGGGAGTAAAAGAAAAGTCCCAGTGTAGGAAGTGGGGAGCTATTTGACTGAGGCAAGGCTCTCACAGAAGGATGGAAGGAAGGAAAGCCATGAGCTGCAGGGATTCAGCCAGGGGAAGGCTTGATTGCCTGCTGCATATGGAATGTGTAGGCATTGTGACTGGATCTTCTCTAGGGAGCTAGTGGCACACAAGACAGAACTGTGTGGAGAGGAGGTGAAGCGCATCAGGAGCCAGCTCACAGCACGCCCTGTGGCAACAAGCAGCTGCCGAGGACTGACGGTCTATGATGAAGAACTTCAGGTGGCCCATGCTGGTGATGGACTGTGGAAAACAGCCAACGGCCACACAGAGGAGCTCAAGTCCTCAGACCTACTGAGATTTCAGAACTATGATCCCTGCTCTGCAATTCCTCAACTGCAATGCCATGGTGGGAATGCATTCAACAGCAACCATAGGGAGATATGAACCTAGTTGGCTAATTTTGGTTGTCAACTTGGCTACATCTGGAATCAACTAAAATGCAAGCAGCTGGCCCTAACTGTGAGGGATTTTCTTAATCAGACCCTGCAGGTGGGAAGATCTACCCTAACCCTGGGCCACACCTGTTGATGACAGCCCATGTAAAAGGACTTAGAAGAAGGAAACTTTTGCTTCTTGCCTGCTTGTTCTCACCCTCTATGAAAAGTTTATCTATCCTGCTGCTGGGGCAGTCTTTCACTGGTATTAGAACCTACTTTTTTGGGCTTCTAATATACTCTGAAGATCAGAAGCTCTACAAATCCTCCAGAACTACAGGTCTAGATTGGGACTGCTGAGACATCCAACATTTTGGCCTAAACAACTGTTGAATTCTTGACCTTTCCTCTGAGAGACAGCATTGTTGGACTAACCAGACTGCAGCCTGTAGGCATTATAATAAATTTCCTTTTAATAGATTTTTATTCTATCAGTTCTGTTCCTTTAGAGAACTCTGACTAATACAGGGCCCTTCCTAACTCAGTGTCTGCAGTTCACCGCCCGGCCTTGAACTGGCCCAAGGCATTGGAAGTGCTGACCCTCTCCTGTACAGCCATGACCTGTACCTGCCTCTGGAAAGGTTCAGAAAAGCCCATTTCAAGACATCAGCAGGTGTTGCCTCTCCCTAGAAGGTTGGAACATCAGGAAGGCCCACCTGCATCCAGACAGGCCAGAGAAACCCTTACTGACTCAGCCCCACCACAGTGGTTTATTTTACATCCACAATGCAAGAAAGGTGCCACCAAAAGTTCTTCCTGTGTGCCCAGTATGAACTCCAGAGTATGAGCAGAATTCAGTTTCTGTCCTTGAGTAGACAGATATTTGGAAAGTTGAGAGAGCACTGGCTACATTTTCAAAAGGGCAAACTGCTCATCCTATTCCCAGTAGATGAGATTGACAAAAACAAGCAAGAGAGACTACTCAGAAAGGGATGGGGTACACAGGGAAGTCCATGTGGAACCAAGCTGGAGAGGTGATGTTAAAATGGCTGATAGCATAAATGGCACAGAGCAGGCCCAGAAGGATGCCACACCAGAAAGAAAGGGTCCCCAGGAAGATCAGGCCATCCACTTATGTCTTATAGAAAGTGGGATCTGTTGGTTTTATTGGGTACAATGTTAGGTGTTGGGGAGAGGCAAGGGAGAACATGTAGGGTGTGTGAAAATGGAGAGTACCTGCCCAGGCTGGCTCTCAAATAGCAGGTATAGAGTGTCAGCTCCATACTAAAGCACCCAGAAGTGGGAGACTCCTCCATTCCCTTCAGGTTCCTCAGGTCAAGTGTGTGCTCCTCAAATGACTTTTACCAAGACTGGCTTGAGTCTCACCTTAGAGCAAGGCACTGAGGAATCGAGCCTCTGTGTGCAAGAAAACAATCCATCTTCTCCTCCAGCACCCACTTAGGACAAGATCTCTCTCTCTCTCTCTCTCTCTAATTTATTTATTTTTATTTTATGTACATTGGCATTTTGCCTGCATACTTATCTGCGTGAGGATGTCAGATTCACTGGAACTGGAATTACAGGCAGCTGTGAGCTGCCAAGTGGGTGCTTGGAATTAAATGTGAGTCCTCTGGAAGAGCAGCCAGTGTTCTTAACCGCTGAGCCATCTCTCCAGCCTGACAAGATCCCTTTTTATAGCTCAGGCTAACCTCAAACTAAGGTCTTGGCCACATAACTCTGTACCATCATGCCCTGTTGCTGAGGCTAAATTTTGAGTGCAGAAGTCACTTTACAAACTGAGATAATACACACGTCCAATCTCTCCTGCTTGCCCTTTTATATTTATTATGTCATAGCCTGTCTTCTGCCTCAGCATCATGTCTTCTGAGACCACACCTGAAAGCTGGCACTCACACGTCCAGAGTCTTGATGCTGAACCCCACTGGACCCAGCTGACCAGTGACCAATCCTGTCCCCTTGCTCCTGTTCCATACTGAAGGAGGGCTTGTCTCAACACTGAAGGATGGTTAAGTTTTAGGATAGCCAGTGGAATAGGGAAGAACATGACCCACCTACACAACAACTCCTCTAACACAGGCACAGCCCTCAGCCATGTGAAGTCCCCCATTTGGTCCTCTGCTCCAAGGGCTTATAAAGATCCAAAAAGATTTTCACCCCCATTCACCTTCACACGGAATCAGCCTTCTTTAGGCTTTCTCCTACCATGCCCTTCTCCATTTCAGACTTCTACATGAACTGTACCCTTCCTGACCCTACAGCACACGGGACCCAGCAGTTGATTCCAGAGGTACAGTCCAGGAGAGAGAAGACCAGCAACAGCCACAGGTAAAACTGGTCATGTTGGAAACTCACTGTTCTCTGATGAGCAAAACTAGACTCACCACAGCTGGGGTAGCAATAGTATGTTTTCACACTCCCACTGTGGACTTGGCCATGTATATATAGTCACTATGAAACTTTTAGCCCAACCATGGGCTGAAGATCCACAAATGGAAACCAAAGACTGAAGGCACAAATTGAAGTGTGGGGCAGAGGGTCAGCACACAGTGCCACATGAAAGAAACTCCTGTGAAATGCACTTTAAAACCAGGGACCACAAAAGTACAACCTGTCCTGAGAGTGGGTATACAAATGGGAGCAGGTGGAGAGCTCTACAGAATAAAGAAAAGGGATTCCAGTTAGTGAGTTTCAGACAATAAGGAAAGTTCCATACCAATAGGAAGCTCATAGCTCCACTGACTGCATTTCCCTTCCATGGCTTCTGTCCAGCAAGCACCAGAAGCCATGGAAGGGAAATTCAGTCAGTGAAACTATGAACTTCACACCCGCGGTCACACCTGACCTTCAGCAGAGGCAGGATGTCATGCGCACGCGCTTCCACAACATCTGTGATAACGTCAGGAAGAAACAGAGCAAAATGCGGCTCCTGGTGCTCACTAGAGAGATGCTTAGGTTGGCAAATTTGGTTATGTGCATGTTACCACAATAAAAATGGAGGGAAATATAGTTCACTCAAAGCTTTGATAAGTGGAATTTGTATGACCTTCTCCTCCCCAATTTAAAGTCAATAATTCCCCCAAGAGTGAGTTGTCTCACCCTGCATCTCCATAGAGAGGTGGTGCTGTTTTAAGCCCATGTCCCCACAGTGTTTATGAGGCAAGAACCCACCAACCTCCAGCCACAGCCTCCTTTCTCATGGCAGAAAAAGAAAATCCTGTCAAGGCCCAAGCAATGATGGGCCCACAGGCACCCAAGCTCATTAAACAATGATCAAGACAGAAAATGTTGCTTAGGGTTAATGAGGGGCTGGTGGCTGAGAATACACAGCTGACAGCCTGGGACCCCTGCCAGGTCCCACCCCAAGGCAGTCAGTGCTGTTGTCAGCAAAGGATCCAACCCTGAAGGGCAAGGATCACCCCACCTCCTGGAGGCCACCCGCTCCCTTTCCTGTCTGCAACAGCTCCTCACTTTCCAGCCAGGCCCAGCTGGGAACCGCAGCCTGCCTGCATTCCATTCACTGAGAGCCTCTCAGCCCCCTTGGACCCACGGACACCTAATTAAAACAAATTAATGATCTGAGGCAGAAACTGTGTTTAATGAAGCCTTGCTTGGTCTGCACAGGTGCCAGAGCTGTTTGTCTACAAACAAGGGGCACAGCCCTCCATGGGGCACAGCCCTGGCCACCTGCTCCCTGCCTGCATGCTTCTCGGGGCTTCCTCACCTTCAGTGTCCACACCGCTTCACATGCCACGGAGTGGCCTGGCATGTCCACCCACTGCCCGACCATCTCCTCTGCTCAGTTGTGGCCCTCAGAGCTTTCCTTTTTCAAGTTCCAGTTAGCTTGGGCTTCGGCTATCTCCGGGTTAACCAGCAACCAAGGTAGGGGCTTTGATGGGTACACCAGCCCAGGTATCAGTAAAAACAAAAGGGTTTTGTTGCTGTTGTTGTTTTTCTAAAACTGAGATGGATCCACCTGGGGATTGCCTCAACATTCATTCTACCTAGTACTATTGTTAATTACATCACTATTATGATGAAGAACAATCTTGCTTAAAAAACAAATCTCTGTTTTGTCTCCCAGGAATGTCAGGAGCTACACCCATAAAGTTACCATAGACACCCTAGCAGTGGTGAAGTTGCAGAGGTGGGGAGGTGGAGGGTGTTTCAGGGGGGAATCCCAGAGGGCCTGGATCCTATATAAAGAGCTACTGGCAACTAAGGAATTCTGAGAGCAAGAGAAATAAGTCTTCCCCCAGGAAAGAGCAACCAATTGGTTGTTCAAAACTAAATGGTCAGGTTAAAAAAAAAATCATACAAGTAACATTATACAGACTGAGCAGCTTGTATTTATATGTGTGTATGCTATGTAATACACACACACACACACACACACACATATATTAGAAATTCATGAAAAAAGGTCATGAATTTGAAAAAGACCAAAGACAGGTGTATGGGAGAGTTTAGGGGGAAGAGGGAAAATGATGTAATTATATTATAATCTCAAAAAGTAAAAGAAATAACTAAAATAAGACAGAGAATTCAAGTCCTAATACTAGGGCACCCTCTCAGTGGTACAAGGGACCATGTTAGGAAAATTTTTCTGGCAGAGAAAACCCATTTTAAAACTTGAATTTCCTAGATTGACTGTTTTCACACATCTGTAATAGATATACAGTTAGACCAAGGTGGTCTTATGTCATTAACTTAGGAGTGTTTTCTGGGGATCTTTTAATAAATATTAAGTTTTAATAAAATGCAAAACATTGATACATTTTGAATGAAATATAAATAAAAAATAGTAATGAAACTATCTTGTACATAAGTTAAAAACTAAAATTTTACTGTTTTGCCTTTAACATAAAAATACATACAAATTAAAAAGTAAAATCAAATCTCTGGATAAAAGAATAAAGAGAAAGAGGGAAAGAATCTAAACAAGAAGGCAAGAAAGATGACAGAGGAAGGGGAAACAGCCACATCACAGAGGAAGCAGGAGAAGCCAAGGGGCCCCTTACCTCACGGGTCTCCAGTGGTTCTCCTCAGTAATAGCAGCCTTACCTCACGGGTCTCCAGTGGTTCTCCTCAGTAATAGCAGCTCTGGCGGTGCAGGAAGCTCTCCCTGTTCCTTGCTTCTGGCAAGCACTGTGTGCTCCACACCTAGACCCTTCACACACTTGAGTGTTCCACACACCTAGACCTTTCGACGCCTAATCTCTCACACCTAGACCACCACACACCTGTACCCTCCCCTCCACACACCTATATCCTCCATTCCTAGACACTCCATATCTGGGACCTCCATTCTCCAGCCAAAGGTGGCCTTAGCACTTCACATCTGCATGACGTAGCTATTACAGTCATCGGAAAGAAGAGAGGTATATAAGATAACCCAAGGGCACTCTGCTTTTAAGGGTCAGACACATTCAGGAAGCTGATGGCCTCCCTGTCGCGTCCCTCTCAACCAGCAAGAACGACGCAACTCGCAAAAGCT
>CAJQZJ010027447.1:63145-88649 GCA_907164525.1 Lophiomys imhausi | reverse complement strand
TTCTTCTTCTTCTTCTTCTTCTTCTTCTTCTTCTTCTTCTTCTTCTTGCCATTTCAGTTCTGACTTCCATGAAAAGACCGCAACCCGTACAGCCTTAAGAAAGTTGATTTTCTACAGATGGGCAGGTCCAAGGTAAAGTCAAGGACCAAGAGTAGTCCACTGGGATACCCCACACAAGCAGAGCAACTTCCACTAATACATACACAAAATGTCTGAAAAGGAAATAATTGTTATCTAAGCAGCTGATTTAATCATTTCATACCGGCTATTCCAAATTTATGCCTGCCCCTGTACTCTGTCATTGTTTAAAGCATGAACCCAAGCCTAGACCCACACGCCCTCTATTCCCTGAGATGAGAGAGCTCTTCTATGGGTGGGCACTGTCCACAAGCCTTGGCAGGGAAGGTGCGTGGTACAGACTCTGGACTGAATCCTCACTTCCAAAACTTCCAAAATGCCACCTGTGGTCCCAGAGTCTCCAGTAAGGTCATTTTGTGTGAGGGAATAGCAGGAGTTCCAGAAAGGCAATGAGAAGGGTGAAGGGCTTCACTGGTATTCATCATTGGTCAGTCCTGAAGACACACCAGCTGGTCGTGGACTCACAAAGGTCCAGGCCTGACAAGCATACTGCAGAATTTGGTCTATATCCCCTCCCTTCAGGCCTAGTGGCTCAGAATGGAAAGGGGCCGGCAGCTGGCAGAACACCTAACTGGATGTAAGGAATGCCCCTGAATAGCTGGTGTCAGAGTCAGATGTGGGGAATCACAGCATCAGCCACAGCTCTTGTGCGCTGCTGTTCTCTAGAGTTCCCTCAGCACAAACACTGACAGAGAGTTATTGTAGATTTTTAACCTTGGACTTGCCCCTTTTGTCTGCTTCCAGAGCAGGACAGGCTCAGGACACAAAGCCAGACTAGGTAAAGAACATAGAGTCAAACAAAAGGAAGATCATGAAACCAGCTTAAAGAAAACTGTAGTGTCAGACAAGGAATGATGACAAATTCAGACAGGAAGAGAGCCAAGGAGGTCAGGTGTGAAGAGGACCACCATGTCAGATATGGAGATCACTGGGTCAAATACGAGAGAATCTCAGGATCAGACATCAGGAAGAACAGTCAGTAATAGAGATGATTTCCAATCGAGGAAAGACCACAAGGTCAGACACAGAACGGACCACACAGTGGGACATGGGAAGGATCATGGAGTCAGACATACTGAGGACCACAAGGTTAATCTCAATGAACACAACCTTGTCAGACACAGGAAGGATTGCGGGGTCAGTCACAGCCAATATAGTGAAGTCAAGTCACAGAAGGGACTGAAGAACCCTCACTGCATGGCTCAGCAGACCCTTTATTTGGGTGCAACTTTAAGTTTTCTATGTATTTTCTTAGATCTGAGCCCATATTTTTTGCTGCATTGGACGAAAATATCAGCTTTGCATATTACTTTGTCCAAGCCCATTTAAAAATATCATTTTCAAGCATATTTTTCTTTATTATTATTATTATTATTATTGGTATGTATATGTGTGTGTGTGTACATGATTGGTGGGAACAGCACCCATGTTGGCAGGCATGTGGAGGTCAGAGGATAACTGTGGAATAGGTTCTCTCCTTCCAACTTTACATGGGTTCTGTGAACCAAACTTAGGTCGCCAGGTTTCCACAGCCAAATCCCCCACCCACCCAGACACACGTGTATTTTAGTCATTAACAGAAATCGACCAGGCAATCAACTTACCAAATCTCCTAATTCAGAGAGCTCATTGTATGGTAGATTTCCATAAATCAAGCTAGTTTTTTTTTTTACTTCTATCTTTGGAGATTCAAATAGAGAATGTAGAGAAGAAATACCTCTCTTTTAATGTCTGGATTTTCTTCTCCCACTCAAGGAATCTTGGCTCACCATTGTGCCCCCTTTGCTCTGAGATCGGAGAGACACAGCTACCTTTTGGCATGAGCAGCATGCTTGCTAGCATGAGGTCTCCTGAGCTGCCAGCCAACCCAGCTGCTCACCTGGGGCAGCGACATTTGCTCCTGTGCTTTGTCCTTCATTCTGTGCTGGTTTGAAACATCATTCTCCTGACCAAAGGCCCTTAGCATTGAACTTTCAAAATCTTTTTAATGTAATTGAACAAATTTATTAGCAAAATCATTTGAATTCTTCACTAAATGTTTCTTGCTAGTGAAGACACTTCTGTTTAAAATTGTCTCTAAAAGATTAAATACACATTCTGATAGAAGACTTTGAAATCTATAAAGGATTTAATAAGAATTTTATCCAAAGTAAATGACAATTCCATTAAGAACTCCAATTAGCAAGATATTTAAGAAAAAATGTAGCAATGAAAATGTGTATTTTGAGGCAAACATGAGATTGCAAGTAGAAGAAACAGCCATCAAAGCCATTGGGTTTTTTGTTTTTTTTCTTTTTTCTTCACTTACACATCTTTTCTGCTCTGTTTAAAAAAAAAAAAAAAAAAAACCTGCCAATTAGATGGATTTAAAATTCAACCTAGGCGTGATTTTATTCAAAGGAAACCATTTTAGCTTGTGAGAGGATCTGAATACGGAGACTCCCTGCTGGGCACTGATCAACTATTGATTAGGTGGGAGGGGGGGTTGCCAAACTGAATCATCATTGCGAAATAATAGGGCCTTCAGCTCAGAGGGCTGGGCCTGAACACACTTGCTATAGGAAAAGCAAAGCCAGCCTTTTGTGGAGAACCAAAGGCCCTGGTCTCTCTGGAGGGAAAGAAATGTTAATTGAAAAATTCCTTAAATAGGTGAGAGCTCTGAAGTCTGCTCAACATAAAAGGTATGAAATCTCCATCAGGCTGTAAAGAAAGGGCCCTGAAGTTTAACTGGGAGATTTCCCTCTAATGGTGTTGATTAATTCCTATTCACGATGATGGGTTGGTGGAACAGGCCCTTGACATCTGGACCTCGTGCATAGGGAGGCCTGAATTAATTGTCTCCTTGACAGGGAAAATTAAAACAAAGAGACTTCCTATTAGATATAAAGAAACAAAGACTTCTGGGGTTAGGAAATATCCAACCCGTGGCCCTTTTATGAAAATGTGTGAATTTGTCTGAAAAATCATCGTTTTGCCATCATGACTGTTTTTCACCATGACCCTTAGCACCATGAGTAAGGGGCATTGCTCATACCGATAACCTTTTCTCTTCCTAATACACAAAGTGGAGAATGTTGTAGTTGCACTAGAAAGCCACAGGCTAGAGGACAGTGACCTGGTGGGAATGGGCAGAGGTGAAGGGGGTGACCATCAGCCCTTCTCTACCCCTGTCACCCCTCTTCCCCTATCGTCCATCTCAGAAACAAGAAGGGACCTGGTGTGAGGCTCTCTGCTCTTTCCTTTCCTCCCTCCTATCCTGCTTGGCATTCTCATCATCGGCCGAGGGAGCCAGTGACCTGCTGGCCAGAGTGAGCAGAAAGAAAACACTTTAATTCCTTTTGCCTTAAGCAACAAAGCCACCCACAAGGAAAGGGGTACAATTGCCAGGGTTTGAGAGCATGAGCTAGGCTACCAGGGTGGCTGGACATGGTGCAAGGACAAGCACAGAGACCCAAAGTACCTAGAGCCAGACGTCTTCATGCCCAGAAAGAGCCACAGGTGAGGTGCCTGTGGCGGAATTTAGGCCTTTTTAAGAGAATTTAATAGTTCAGATTAGCATCTGGCGTCACATAGGGAGGAGCTGGGCTTCACTTTATTTGTTGATATGGACGGAGCCAGTTTCGGCCAGACGATATGCCCTGTTGCTAGGAAACCTCGCAAGTCACTCAGACTATGTGATTTGCCATGAGAAGCAATGGGAATACTGGTAGATCTAGAGACCCTCCACTGAGAACCACGAGATTCTCATCGAGGGAGTGATTTATAAGCTAGAGATCCACGCAGTCTCTCTCCTGCCCTCACCCACTGAGAAGCCACTGGCAAGAAGAGGATGGCAAGGTATGCCATTAACAGAATTTAGACTGCTTTAGCCCAAGGCAAAACCTGCTGAGGGAGAGTCCTTTAAAGGCTTCTGCCTTGAGACCCCAGAGAGCCGGAAACATTAGTGAAACAAGTAGTTAGAAGCTATTTGGATAAGCTTTCGGCCTTGAGACTTCTGGGCCAAAGAGACCATGGAGGTGAGTCTTAGCTGATTGAAAAATCCGCCCTCAGTTGGCGGTTGGAATAGACTAATTTTATAAACTGGCCACAACCTGGTGGTGGAAATAAACTGGCCTTACAAACTGGCAAAATAAGGCCCAATGGTCTTTAAGCTTAAAAGATATTACCTGATGGGACTGCAGTAAACTAAACCATCCTGCACAGACCCACACTAAGAATATTAATATCCTTTTAAGAAACTTAAAATAGTGATAAGTGTTTTTACATAGGTGTTAGAGTGTTTTTAGGTATTAAGGTATTCTTAAATAGATTATAAATTTTAGGTTTTAGGTTATAGAATTTAGGTATTTTATAGATACTTGTTAAGTATTAATAAATATCAGTGTTGATAAATAAAAATATTCTGTTACAGGTGCCCATGCCAACTGCTGTCACCAAGTGTGTTCATCTTATTTACTGACCATCCTATGTAGACAACTCTAACAGTGAAAGACACCTATAAAACCTGAGTCACTAACAAAGAGCAAGCATTTCCTTGATTGTTCCTCTCTCCTGCTAAACGAAGAGCACATGAAGAGATTCTCATCACTAGCCAGCCTAATCTCTGTTCCCTCATCCCAACCCCCAGACACTGGCAGCCAAGCAGCTACCCAGATACCTGGTCTAGGTTGGTAGGTGGGGCAAATAAGTCCAATGGGATTTGACAACAAGGAGCTCATTATTGGGACACTAGAGGAAGGATCCACAACCCTCTGTGTTTATAGAGAAGGGTCCACACTGCTAGGAACACAGCTCACATGGAAGTTAAGCCCAGAAATGTAAGTGGACATTGCAGGCTATGCTCATTCAAATGAGCTTAACTTCTCAGCATGATCAACGGCCTCTCATGGCAACTCTGATGCTCTATGTTCTTGAAATCAAACAAGACAAAGTCCCCTGTATCTGCAACACTCCTTCAGGCAAGGTAACCTGGAAAAGACACACAACTTTGTCAGTCCTCTAATAAATACTATGTATGCTTCACATAAAGAGACACAGTCGGGGCTGGGCTTCACGGCCAGACCTGAGAAAGGGAGTGGAGGAGAGAGCCATCTCTAACTCATAGGAAGTTGCTGAGAACACAACATGATGTTTGTGAGATGGCTTCCAAGGCCTTGTGTCTTTGCTCTTGGCTTTGAAGGTCTCACTCCTGGGCCTGTCCTGGTTCCCAGTGCTTAACTTGGATGTCCCTCCTTCAAGGCAATGACCTGTGACCACCTCTCAGTCAGGTCAGGGCTCACCTACAGTTTTGCATGATCGTCTACCCAGTCCTCCTTGCACACAAAAAGATCTGCTCTTCAGCTAATGGTGTTCTTGCTCTCTAAATTCTTCATGTTCCTGGAATGATGTGGACACACCAGCTAATTAGAAGTATCAGGATACAAATAGCAGAAAGGGCTTTCATCTCTGTACCCTCACACAGGCCTGTCAGTGGAAACATACTGGTTCTGCACCGTAGAGGGATCAAGGGCAGGCACTTGGAAAAACTAGCACATACAGAATCTACACCAACATTTACTGAGATCTTTCACGGACAAGGAGATAAATTCTCAGTAAGGCCAGGTGTTTGTTTGTTTACAATTGAAGAAAGGTATTTATTGGAAATGAGGATACACACATATGTAGGAGGCACACAGAGAAAAAGACCCTCTGCAATGCAGAGGAGGGACTTGGAAAGCTAAAAATTCTAGTCTCTTCTTGGGGGCTGGGAGCTTTTAAAGCCTCTGAAGAGTTTTCCTCCCTTAATTTAGGGTTGACCAGTTTGAAGAAATGTAGGATGGTTGGTTGGCCCAGAACCGTTGTGTGGTATGACCCAAGCAGGCCTTGAAATTGCTGAGCCAGTCCATCATCAGGGGGCCTGTTGGTCAGAGACAAGAGCCTACAAGGCCTTTGTTTTAAAATGCCAGGCTTTTGTCTCAAGTCAGGAGGGTGAGAAAGAAGCAGGCCATCGTGGAAACTCACCACCTTTATTATCTAACCATGTGAAGGAGTATGGGAGAGATGACTGCTCTTAGCAGTTTCAATCTGACAAAAGGTCAACAACGGGGGTCAGCAGTAAGAGTCCCTCAGATGAAGGTCTATCTAAGGGGCCACGACAAAATTTAAGTGATGGTAATGAGGCAGAACATTAGACAGCTGTTAGGTGATGGTCAGGTATCTCTGCAGCTTGTCCTACAAGTGAACTACCATCTGTATCACATAAGACATGAGACTATAAGTAGTCCTATACTTTCTACTAAGAATGTAGATAGAAAAATAGCTGGGTCAGTGTTGCCCTTATTAGAGGAAGAGAACAGGCAAGAAAACCCTCCAAAGAATCCTTCACAGGCTTTGTCATAGGTATCTACAAACCTGATGATTTCTCTGCTGCCATTGTCTGCCATAAGGTGAACACCATGCAGAAGGCCATTCATCTGATTTAAGAGTTCAAGGAGCCTTTTATTAGTCAATTTAAGTTTAGAAGCCAGCCATTGGGTTTCTTCTCTTGTAACCTCATGGGGATCAGTAAAAGAAAAGGTTAATGAGGAAAACCTTTTCACATCATAGGTGTTTTGTTTAGGTGAGCCATAATCTGGGAGTTGGCTAGACTGTGTACCAGAAACATTTCTATCAGAATCCTGCAGAATGCCTGTTGGCAGTGCCTTTCCAGTAAGGGATGCCTCTGTCCAATGGTAATATCCAGTGGAGCTGGACACTATGAGCTAGACCTAAATGAAATCCAGATTTCATTTGTCAAAGTCATGATTAGACATCAGCATCTATGAGTTTGACAACAGGGTATCTGTCAGCCTCCTTTAGTTGGGGAACATGATCAGTTAGAAAACAAAATATCATGTTATAGCTATGAGAAGTGCTCTCTTAGAAACAGATAGTGTTATCAGGAAAAGAACCACCAGTGGGAAATAGTTGTCCAAATAACATCTCATATGCTGTGTACAGTGTCTGAAGACTGTTAAAGAAACAGATATTGGCCATACTAATCAAAGCCACACTTTCCTTTTGTGTGTTCAGGACCATGTAGGTGGACAAAATTAATAACTCTCTTTTGGCTTTCAAGGGCAGTTGGAGATCTGGCCCTCAGGGGTTACCCGGACTCGGGAGGAACCTCTCTAACTCCTCTGGTCTCTTTTTCTAGTTAATCCATCTGTGTGAGGATAAGTCAAAGGCTTTGCTTGACCAAGTGTGAAGAAATCTTTCCTCTTTATAGACCCCCCCCCTTACAGACTGGAGACTGACTAGCGTAGACGGTGGCATCTCCATGGCTTTCCCTGAACAAGGAACAGGTGACTTCCCACAGTTATAGACATTTAGAGATGCCCCACAGTTCTCTGGGACAAGGGGAAAATATTCCCCCTTTTTATTCTTCTGACCACAACAGCATCAACCCCCAAATATGGTTATTGAACATCCAGAGGCCCAGTTGCACCAGTTTACTGTTTTTAATTAAGCTATAATGGCTAAGTGAAGCTTGAGCAGAAACTAAGTGTGTTTAAAACAAATTTGATTAGACACACCAAAGCTAGTACAGCTGGAGTCTGTGGGTCCATTAGCAAGTGTTTAGCAAGATTTGGATGATCCCACAGTTAAAGGGAAAGCTATGCATAGAGGATTTTAGGGGACTTTTCCCCTAGTTTACAGAATAACTCTGATTGAAGGGTGGTATTATAATTAAGAGTTTCTCCTGGGGACCACTTTTCATTTTTTTTCCTAGAGGATATGTAGAACATGCAGCTGCTATCAGGATGGCCAAGCGGTCTAAGGTGCTGCATTCAGAACATGCAGGGGTTGAGAAAAAGACTAAAGCTTTCTTCCTAAACACCATAGGTTCTAACTTGTTCCAATTGTCCAAGAGGCAAGTCAGTGAAGGACTTCACTTGAGGGAATCTTAGAGGATTCTGTAAAGTGAAAACAAGACTGGGAGACTAAGAGAGGTTCACCTAATCCTCCTCCTTGGGTCTCTCAGCGGCACATCTAGAGAAAATGACTCCAAGTCTTAAGGGGCGGTTGGCAGATGCAAGACCCAAGCACCCTAGGACTGATGTTTTCTTCCCCATGCCTGCAGTCCAGCACCCACCAGTTTCCACTTATATCCCATGAGGCATTATTGAGAGACAGACATTAGCTCCCTCCATATCTCCTCCTTAAGACAGACCGATGAGCTTGCCAGTTGATTCCTAGCCTCCTCTCTAGGACAGACAGATCAAGGTTAGGATGACAAGGAGTCTGAGAGATTGAGCTCACCCCCTCACCCTAGATCTAAATAATGACCTATTTTCATTATATTTTTGAACTTACATAATGAAACTTATATAAACTTACACAGCCCCTAGATTTTGGCAGGAGGACAGTAGGGCCTCAATGTATCTCAAATAGTAACAAAAACACAAAGAGCATCAGTTGCTCTGCCTTAGGGTTCCCCAATCTCATGTCCATTTTGTAAATTTTTTAAAGTATTAATATTTTTTTCAGATAGGAATCAAGTATTTTATTTTGCTTCTGACTTTTTAAATTTAAATAATATTATATAATTTAGGAGGTTTTTTGTTTTTTTGATTTTTTTACAGTTTACCATATGTAAATTGGGTTTTAGTCCTTTTAATCTAAGTTAGTAAACATAGAAAACAAAGCAGAGGTGAAGGACACTTGAAAGAACTCAGGTGATGATATTAGGTTGTTGTTGTTGTTAATTCTTGTTACTGTAACTGAGAGGCTCAGATTAAAACAAAACAGAACATTAAGGAAAATAGAAAAAACATCTTGGAGGTCTAGTGTTGCCTCCTTAGTCTAATAAGAACAAAAAAAAAAAAAAGAAGATTCAACAATAACCAAAGGGCCCAGTAGGACTAAGAAGTGCTGCCATATTGGTTTATACCATGTAGTTATACATTATCTGAGATGGTGGTCAAGTAACATGGCTGCCTCCATCTTGATGACGTCACCAGCAAAGATGGTGGCAAACTATGTAGCGGTATTTTTTTTTCCTCAAGGTAAATCCCAGCTCCCATCAGGCATCAGCCTATTAGCCTATCCTACAGATGAAATCTTTTCTTTTTTTTTTTTTTTTTTTGGTTTTTCGAGACAGGGTTTCTCTGTGTATCCTTGGCTGTCCTGGACTCACTTTGTAGACCAGGCTGGCCTCGAACTCACAAAGATCCGCCTGCCTCTGCCTCCCAAGTGCTGGGATTAAAGGCGTGCGCCACCACCGCCCGGCAAAATCTTTTCTTTAAACAGACACTTTAATTAGCATCAATAAAGGAGGAAGCAGTTTCTGTGGAAGGCCCCAGTTAGCAAAGTAAAGAAATCAGAGGAAGGAATTTCAGTCAGAGTAACTGTAATCAGTTTGGGGTCTCTCAGATAGCTTCTAGGGAAAGTGAGCAAAAAAATTTTAACCATCACCCAATTTTAGTTTTAAACAGTAGTTGGCCTTTCTCACTCTCAGCATTGCAGAAGAAACAGGAGATAGGCGCTTTGAAAAATCCAAAGGTCTGTCTGTCTCCAGGTAGAAAGGTAGCTTTTAAATTTTTCCTAAAGATGTCTCTCCTTCAGGAACCCAGATCAGGTTAGACCCTGACCAGAGTGAGGTAACATTGTCAGGCCAAGTTAATAGTACAGGCTTAGTACCTGTAAGTCCACAGGCGGTTCCACTATAGCCTGACTTCAGGGCTCCTTCAGACTCCTCATGGCTTACATCATTAGCTGCTGCACGGGATAACAGCTCCAGTCCACCACTTTCCCGGTCTCTTTCCCCAGTTTCTCTTTCCCAGCTTCTTCTTCCGTCCCCCTCGCCCTCTCTTTCTTAAACCTCTCCCTCTGTCCATGGCTCTGCCCTTAACTTTGTCCTGATAAACCCTTATGTTAAACCTGATAAACCCTTACGTTAAACCTGGCACAGCGTGATTTCCTTGCAATGGGCCTGGCATAATATCATAATAGTTCTTGTTTATAGCTCCATAGTCACCAAACATTTTAACTGGCTTTCTAGGATACACAGACATTAGAGTTAGGAGATCCGAGTTAGAGAGAAGAAAATAAAATCAGCAGTCTGGTTCCAGGATGGGGGAAGAGCGTCGGTGGAAGTGAAACCTATCCCGTTAGGATCTGGCCTGATTTCTTACCTTGATGAATGTGGAGAGAACCAAAGTGGCACGTTGTAGAGGTCTGGATCAAGTTCACTTTCTCTGCCAGCTAAAGAATTAAAAGGCAGGAAAATCTGAAATGCAACAGGTGACAACAGAGGAACCTCGAACACCATAGACAAAATCATCAGGTGTTCATTGACGGCGAGGAAAACAACAGACACACAGAGAAAAAGACCTTCTCGGGCTGGAGAGATGGCTCAGCTGTTAAAGGCTAAGGCTCACCACCAAAAATGTAAGAGAAAAAGGCCTTCTCGGTGAGACCAGTTTTCCTGAGTGCCTGCCCAAGAAGGTAAAAGGCCCCCTCCTCCAAAAAGCAAAAATATGAGGGGAAGGGTGGTTTGGCTGGACAATGGGGTTAGCTGGGCTGTGATGAATCCTTGGATTAATCCTTGATGAATCAAAATGTGACCTGTGATGTCATTATTGGGAAGTGGTAGAAACCTAGTAGGACCTGTTGTGAGAAGCCAATCGTGGGAGTGGTGGGGATCCCTTTGAAGGATCTCTCTGTCTCTCTCCCTCCCTTTCTACCTCCCTCCCACCCTTCTCTTCCTCCCCTTCCTGGCCATCATGAGGTGGGCAGCTCTACCTCACCTCAAACTTATTTTGACGGGACCAAGCAACGAAGCACTGAAACTTCTGGGTCTATCAGTCAAAACAAATCTTTCCTCTTTTAAGTTGATTTGCTCAAGTATTTTGTCATAGCATTGAAAACTAACACAATCAGTTAAGCATATTTTAGAGTATGTATGCAATTGAACACTCAGTAGGCATTATAAAATCATATTTAAAGAGTGTTCAGTGACAAGGAATACCACATAGTAAATTAAATGATAGCTTCATGGTCTAATAGTCTATGCCTGGTTGTACTTTTGTCCTATAACTATGGAAATTTCTGGGGCTAAAACATATTTTTCTATTGGTCTGTTTTTAAATTCCTTAAAAAGCAGAATAAGCTGGCCATGATGTCACACACCTTTAATCCCAGCACATAACAGGTAGAAGCAGATAGAGTTGTGTAAGATCCTGTCTCAAAACAAACAAAATAGGAGGACCCACATTTTCAAAGACTTATATAATATAAATATGCGTATCAGACTCTAAGGGTCCCTAATTGGCAGTGGACTTGCTGGTTCTCCTCCTTCAGCCCATGTGACATCTTTCCAGTCTATCCACCCTGTGTGTTCCTTCTACAAACAGGAGAAATGGAAACTACTTTCCCCTTTTCTGCATCTATTCTATTGTTCTACCTCTGAAAAACTGGCTTAAGGAAATACACTTTTTCAAAACAAGTTCATCCCAGCATTATCTGTGAAGGCATCTTAGCATTTCAAATATTTAACTAATATTAAGAAGAAAAAAAGTTAAGTAACAAAATCTATCAAATCGATAGACTATTATAAGCCAATGTTTACAAGACAGAGAAAGGTACCCACAGCTATGTAAATAATGCCAAATACAGAAGTGACATTGGTTACATAGTTCATAACTCTCTAAAAAACAATGGCCATACATACAGGACAGCACAGGGACAGAGCCACAGATGAAAACCTTCACTTTTGTGCTTGTCTGTGCTACTAAGTTGTCATGAGAAGTTTCAGATTTGGAACAAGCAATAAAGTTTCATTTGTATGTAAAAACTAGTGTCAGGTTTTCCCTTGTTCTGGGAAGTAACCTTGAAACATGAAACATACATCGTTCATGTTTCATGTTTCACTGTCCAAGTCCTAGAAGTGAAACAAGCTTGGAAGAACCTCTCAGCTCATGTTGGAAACTGTTTAAAGCAGTTTTAGGGTCAGCAGCTCAACAATAAAGGTCCTGGCTGCCAAGCTACTAACTAGAGTTCAGTCTCAGGAACCACAGGGTGAAGGAAAGAACCAACTCATACGAGTTGTTCACTGACCTCCAAGTGTGCAGCATGGCACACTTTATCCCCAAATAAATAAATGTAAAAAAATCCTTAATTAAAAACCACCTTTATTTTTTGAGCTGGAGAGATGGCTCAGCAGTTAAGAGCACTGGTTGCTCTTCCAAAGGACCCAGGTTCAAATTCCAGCACCCACATGGCAATTCACAGCTGTCTGTAGTTGCCGGATGTGGTGGCGCACACCTTTAATCCCAGCACTGGGGAGGCAGAGGCAGACGGATCTCTGTGAGTTCAAGGCCAGCCTAGTCTACAAAGTGAGTCTAGGACAGCCAGGGCTACAGAGAAACCCTGTCTCAAAATAAATAAATAAAAACAAAAACAAAACAACAAAAAAAAACTTTATTTTTGATAAGATCTGGGCATGTCCATGTTTTCTCAACTAATACATACATACCCATGAGGACCTCAGCTGTTCATATACATCCACACTAGACACCACTCCAGCCACACCCAGACAGGTTCTAAGGAGCATGAAGAACCATAGCCTCCTCCCATGTTCATGGTCCTCCCCATAATCTCTGCACCTTCTACTGAAATAAAGCAACCTATAAGAAAGTCCCCAGTGGAGAGTTTCTAATCCCAGAGGGTCATGAAGAATTCGATTCTGTCTTTTGATCACTAGCCGTTCAGGTAGGAATCTGTAGTTTAAAAGAACGCCCTCAAAGATAAAGGTTGCGAAGGCTCCTGAGCACTCGTCCTATGTTGAGAACAGCCGTCCGTGTACAAAGAGGATAGATAACGTATCAAGACCAGCACGCAAGGCTTTTTAAACTTCACATTTGGTATTGAGCACCATCAATTATTTAAACGCAGACTGAATTAACAAAATATTCAACATATGTTCTTTTTAGATTCTGCTAAATCGGATGAGGCTTCCAAAAGCTGATTCAGGGGTCAACTGTTGAAAGAGAGTGCAGGATCCTCTGGGAGGGGTCACAGTAAAAGGCAAAGGAGGTGGTCAGCTTAATGCAGCACAGGACACCCAGCTCCCAGAGGAAGGGTGATTAATGCCTACACCTAACCCTGACCTCATCAAACCCTGCTGCCACCATCTGCCGGCTTAATTCCTCTGCAATGCCTGTATTTGCTGCCTCCTCCGACAAAGGGTGGGGGTGGGGAGAAAATGCTCCCTGCTCAGCACCAGCTCCCTGGCTGGCTGGCTGGCCCCAGCAGAAGGCATCTGTTGCTCATGGTCTGGCAGCATCTGCTACTGTTTCTCACTTTCCCTCCCATGCTGTGAGATACGGTTTCTCCCAAAGGTGGCCTTTCCCTGCACGTTGTCAATCCTGGCATTGTCTGTCCCTCCTGTTCCCACGGTGCTGTCTCCGCTGCCATGCTGCTGAGAGCTTTGCTGTCTTTCTGTCTAACTGTCTGTCTGTCTGTAATCCAAGATATTATGTGATTGATTCATGTCATTAGCCCTTCACTATGCGCTGGGACATTCAATTAAGCTCACAGGCAGGCAGCTCTGATTTGGGAGGGTTTCTATCCCAGAAAGCTTGAGTTGGTCCACAGGGTGCTGGCACAAACTAAACATCTCCAGAAAGAAATAGCCTTGGCAAGCCTCTTTCACTTCTCTGGATTTTGTCTTAAAATGCTGTACAGGATGCATCGGTTTTCTCAGGATTCTGATCAAGGTGTTGAGCATTGTTACAAGTACGTATGAATACTATTATTTGTGTATCTATTCTTCAAACACCTTCTGTTGACAGGATGCAGCTTGACTGATGATGCACGCAGCATCCCAATCTGTCATCTTCCTGTCTACTCCAGCACATCCACTGCTTCTGGGGACTCTCAGGGCTGGCGTCTGTCCTTCCTCCCAAAGCTATTTCTAATTCTAATGCTATCTTTAGTCATATAATGAATAGGGGAAAATCAAGAACATTGGGTTCTCCTATTCTGGATACTTTAAGAGTTTAGGGGAGGTTCCACACCTCAATGCCACTCTCCCTGTGTTCTGTGTTTTGAACCCCTGAAAGTCACAATGTAAAGAGGAAGATATTGACCAGATAGAGTGTGATCTCGTGTGTGTGTGTCACACTTCAAGGCTCTAAAACCACCCAAATGTTTTGCATACAGTGGAAGACCACAGAGAGAGTGCTGAAGAGGAAGTTTCTAGACCAGACTGAACTACACAGGGAGAATTTTTTTTTTAAAGTACTGATTTCCTTTAAAATAATTTAATGTGGGGAGAGGATTTAATGTTCAAAGCAATAATATACCACGTACTCAGTAATTCTTGGATATCATAAATTTGTACATAAGTAGCAATTTGTTGACATAGTATTCACTCAGTCTCCACTGACCTCCATGCAAATAAGAATACGCCTTGGCAAGGCCCTGGCTGTAGTTTGCGCTGCACTGACAACAGACAGACAGAATCCATGCCCTGCCGGAGCTACCAAAGCATAGTGGCCACAAACTATAGAGTAAAGGTATTTATCTTTATTCATCTCTCCTGCACAACTTGGAAGGAGAGAGCCACAACTCCACTGCACTCCTGGGGTGATCAAGAGTGTGAATTTGTTCATCCTGACAGAGCAGGTTGAGACTCTGAGTCTAAAGCTACCATGAAGGGCCTAGGAATGTCCAAGCTCGCTAGAGCATTGACCGCTTCCTATGGCCTTTCCCAAGCTGTCACTCCGCCCAGGGAATCTTTTTTTCCATTTTCAAGTCATTCAAGTTGCTTCTGAGACATTCTCTGACCACACATCCAAAACAAATGCCATCCAATACCTCATAGAAGCCTGAGTACTCATCCACTGGGTATTCCTGTTCCTGCTTCTATGTGAATGACAGACCCTTGCAGGTCTGTGGACCAGAGAAGAAATAAAAGCAAGGAAGGAAATACAGATTAGGAATCTGCTGATGCTTGAGGCATCTATTTGCCTTCAGGACTAGGGTTAGATTTAGGTTTATGGTCAGCGTACCCAGCACTCTGCACCCAGGACCTATGCAGGTGCTCATCTCAAGAGTATTCCTGCTGAACTTGATTCATCGTTTAACACAATGAAGTAGGCTAGGCTGTCATTCAGAGGAAAGCTGTTCATAGCAGTCAAGGCACAAGCATGCCACATTACAAAACAGGCAGCTTGTATAGTGTGACCTTTTACAGAAGGAACCTCCGTCTTCCTGTTCTCTTCTGGGAGTCACCCAGCTCTCAGTGGATCCCTGCAAACAGAAATCCTGCTCCTTATAGCTACCAGGAACACTATGAAGAAACCAGCAATAAAAACACCTTAGACCACCGAGCAGTGGTGGCACACGCCTCAGGAGGCAGAGGCAGGCGGATCTCTGAGTTGGAGGCCAACCTGGTCTTCAGATTGAGTTCCAGGATGGCCAAGGCTACACAGAGAAACCCTGTCTTGAAAGATCAAAAAGCAAAATAAACAAACAAACCACCTTAAACCACCAAGGCCTTCAGCCCTCTCTTGGTAAGGAACGGGTAGCATCAGGGTGTGTGAATGCCCAGAGAAGCTGTACCATGATTAATAGGACAGGACTCAAGGAGTGTATACACACACTCCACATGAGGAGAGGTCCAAAGAAATCTGTGTGGGTCACCAGGTTTGTCCTGCAGCTCTTATGGGAAGAGATTAAATTTGGACAAACATTGTAAAACCATGTCACTATGAAGTATAGGGTAAGCCCGGAAGACCACATTTCTGTGGATGTTAGCCTCAGTAGTACTAGGGCGCCTCTCATCATGGGTTATACAAATCTCCCTTGTCTATAACCCTCACCCCCAGAGATGGGACAAGAAGGAGGCCCAGCCATATACATATATTCTATTGTAGCCACCAAAGACTCTGAAACAAGTCCAGGCAACCTCACTTTAGGGACAGGGACTTGACAACCCTGGCCACTCAAGTTCCTCTTGGGCCATGCTGAGAAGCAGGAGTAGGACAAAGGGATAAGACTCTCTATAGGGATTAGACGGTTGGACATGATGTGGACACAAGGCGGGCTATGCCTACAGGAGACTGACGTAAAGTCTGTACAGAGCCCATCTTCTCATTTTACTCTGTATCAGGCCTAGAAGTCTACCTTCCCTAGGGGAAGGCAGGCAAGAACGGAGATGGTGAGCTATATACCAGCTGCTACCAGTGGGCATGTCAGGATCCTCGTGGGATTAACAGTCTGTCTTCCTTTGACTCACCTTTCCTTACTCTGAAGCCTCACCTAAAACAGGTCTGTTAGGAATGTTCTCCAATTTTCCAGGGCCCCAAGGCACCTCGCGGCAGCAACTTTACACAGGCTGTTCATTATTCACTAAACGTGTGAATGCACTAGACATCTTGATCCTGACAAAGAACTTTGGTGGCTAGTATAGAACAAACAGTAAGCTCCATCCTAGCCCTTCAGAACCCAAAGAGTCACTGTTGGCCTTGTGGCCCCAGAAGAAATACCTAGAGGTCAGAAGGAAGTGGCTGGAGACATTGCAACACTAGAAGAGCCCTATGAGTGTGGTAACCCCTTATACACCTAAATGCCAGACCCAGAAAGCCAATACCATAAGCTCTGAGCCTGGCTACAGGTTAATGTTGGATACATTTATCCATATTTTCCCCTTTTTTGGCTCAACTTATGCTATTTATAGAGCTCGCCTATTCCTCTCACTGCATCCTAAGAGAAGGTGGAAATGGATTTATAAAGGCAATGTTTGAGAGAGAAACAAAGTTACAAGGAGACTTTTAAAGACCTGGTAGAAAGTCAGGTAAGAGAAGAAAAACTTTTGGATTCTTCAAAACCACGTGCTTATAATTTTGAGCATACTGTATTTTAATTAGGAAGTCTCCTGATGTTCCCACTAAACAATGAGCCCTTATTCCAGCATGCTAGGACAAGAGGTGACAAGTCCTACTCAACAGGGCCATTGTGTTTAGGTGATTGATTTGATGGGCTGAAAAGTCTAAGGTAAAAAGAGAAGGAACAAACAAAATACACTGGGTGCCCACTGACTGGTTTGTAGCTCCCAGTGTAGACTTTCAGCAAAAGGCAAGTTGTGGTCCTTAGGACTCAAAGAGATTCCCAAAAATCATCCTGAACCTCAGGCAGGATCCATCCCGCTGCCCCACTCCACCTTGTCTTTGATGGAGATTCCTACAAAGCTGTATATTTACGGAGCCAAGTCACAGCGTTGAATTTTGTTACAGATGAAAGTGCCTGTGAGATGTTACCAGTGGTAAGAGTTTTGTTTATTTAAAAAAATAGTTATGAGAATGTTTTTGTTCAATCTCAGGTATGGGGCTGCATCAGTTAGTCCACAGGTGTAATCCACATGTGCCTTGCATGCTAGCAGGGGGGTGGCTTAGCCAATTGGAGGAAGTTTAACTCCTTGGGAGAGGGATAAAAAGTCAAAGCCCGAAGAGAAGGAGAGGGACTCAGAAGAAGGAAGAGGTTGCTGTTCTCCCTGCTGCTGCTGCTCCCCCCATCCCCCCAACTACTGCTGGTTTGTCCTGCTGCTCCATTTCCTGGTTTGCTGGTTTGACTGCTGGATATCCTGACAATGAGTAAGAACCTAAGGACCAGAGTTTTCAGTTATCCTTCAAATAACCAAAAAGAAGGGAGGAGAAACACCTTCCCCACCCACTGGGCATGGGACGTCGCTCTCTTAAAGTGACTTCCTGCTGATTTGAGTCGTAGTAGACCTGTTTGGGGCCCGAACCCAAATGGGAAAAATGATTAAAAATGTTAGTACACTCCTTTTATGTTCAGTCCTTCTGTTCTCAGCTGTTTAGATGACCTAAGGGGTTTGTAGGCAGAAGCTGATCTTGCAGGCTTCACTGAGGTTCCTGCTGGGGCATTGTGTAGAGCTGAGCGGTCCCAGTGACATTGGATTGCTGTGGTGGTTGCAGGCCCCCGATGGAGACAGCTATTGAGGAAGTCTGCCAGGCAGAATCAACTGGGTCACTCGTCCTCCTTGGTGCCTGATTCTGCTCTCTGCTGAGGATTCCACTGTCCAGCCGTCCCCGGGCTCCCCTAATGGATGCTTCGATTCTCCTGGAACGTTAAGCCTGATATGTAGGGGAAGAGACTACAGGCTGATAAATGGTCCTGTCTTAATGGGTTTTGGAGGTTAGCCCCAGGGAATTCCTACTTTTCCTTTTCTGTATCCTTCTTCCTCTCCTATGTAGGAGTGCATGGGCTTGAGAAAAATGAGATATAGACATAGCACAGGAAGGTCCAAGAAGAAGGGGCAGATTATTGAATATGCCCTTATACCTTTGTATATTGATACAAAATTAGTAGTTTATTTGGCTAAAGTGGTATTGACCATTGTTTATTGTGCAAAAATAAGATTGTATTGGATTACATCGGTATTGATCTTTGTATATTGATACAAAATTAAGATTATAGTTGGCCACAATGGTATTGACCCTTGCATATGGACGTAATATTAAGATTATATTGGGCTACATAGGCATTGATCTTGGTATATTGATACATAATTAAGAGTATATTTAACCACAATTGAATAGATCTTTGTATATTGATACAAATTTAAAGGTAACACTTCCTAATGGTATCATACCTAGAGATACTTAAAAATAAAATGTGAAGCTCTGACCTCTTGATACCAACCGTCTAAAATGGTCTAGGATAGTTAAAACAAACTCCTAGTCATGCAAACATGTCACTTTGTTAGCTACTATGACAGTCTATCACAGATATTCTCTAAACTACCCAGTAATCAAGTTGCTAAGAGACAAGCAACATTTGCTTATTAAATACAAGAGATGGATAGGGCATCTTCAAAAACCCCAAGAGATCTGCAGAATATGGCATTCAAAGATGTTATCTTAAATCAAGATTTTTTTTGATATCGAGACATATCAGCGCCTGACAGCACCCCCTATTCTACTCCAAGTAGAAGATAAGCATCGAAGAACCTCCACTGTAAGATGGTTGAATTAGTGGCAAGCCTTTCTCTTGGCATGAAAAAAAAACCCTTGCACCAACTGCAGACAGACTGCTGTCCAAAAAGGACAAAACTTGGTAGCAGGGAAGTCGACAGCCTAACTCTGCCAAGACAGGGTAGGTAAGTCCTTCATAATCCCTGCTCTACAACAAATGTCTGTCAGAGAAACAGGACCCAAAGGCTAAAGACTGATGCAGGAATGTATGGAGAGAAAATGGGAACTGTCCAGGCAGTCATTGGTATGTTCTTTCTTAGTTTTGGAAGCTGCAGGCCCTGCACTTCCTATATAAGCAAATATATTTATCCCTCTCAGGTCTCTGAGGTGGTTGAAGAATAGACAGCTAGAGTCTCATAGTTAAATTTTGAATTGTTTAGGAATCAAGAGGGTGTTATAGATCTAAGAAGATACTCTTAAAAGTGTGTTGCAAGTTAGTATGAATGTTGAGTCACATATAGACCTTTAAACTCATGGAGTTGGTTAGATAGTAGAATGTTAAAGTCAGGGGCCAAATATGTATAAACTGGACATTGGGAAGGTATACTGGGCCATTTAACTCTCATAAATGTGGCATATTTATATCTATTGTTTTGTATAATACTTACTGTTATAAGAGAAGGAACCATCTGTTGGACTGAAAGGGGAAACTGCTGGGGGGAAGAGGGTGGAAGGGTGGGATAGGAAGGGGGAATAGGGAGGGGTTTGTTACTGAGATGTAACTTGAAGAAAAAAAATAAAGTATTAAAAAAAAAAAAAGAACCTAAGGACCCTAATCAGCAGGAAGTAGCTCAAAGAGAACTCCATCCCTTTTCTCTTCAACCTTCTTTCTCTCCCACCTAGTGTTAGGGAGTTGGAAGGAACAAGGGTTGGAAAGAGAGGTAGAGGTATTAAGTATGGTAAAATTAATTAGAATGGAAAATAAAATAAAGACACATTCAACAGTTACCTCTCCCAAACCCGCAGCTTGATTGTTGACAGATCTTATTGCCTTGGGTCTGGTGAGGGGCCCTTTCCTGAAGAATTAGGCATGTGCTTCCAGGGATGGCTCTGAGGAATGTCCCAGTATAACTCACAATTCTCAGACGACGAGGATCCCTGCAGCCACAGACCAGTCCTTGGTAGGCCCCTCGTCCCTCCAATAGAGCTGACTCCAGCATACACGATAACATGGAATTCTCCAGCACAACCATTGCTCTCTAGAAGCCCAGGCGGACCTGACTTTGGACCCTAGAAAAACAGAAGTTATTTCAACAACATAATTGGGGCACCTTTACTGAGAGGCAGGTGGAGAACATCACAACTCAGGACTGTTCACTATTCACTAAGCATGTGAATACACTAGGCATCTTGACCACGACAGAGAAGGAAGTACAGCCCATATACACAGAGGTCAGGAACTATGCAAGTCAGGTCAGGTCAGGTCAGGCTTGACCATTGTCATAACCCAAAGCAAAGACTTAAAATTTTAACCCTGTATGCTTCCGCATATTCTTCATTGAAATTTACAAAGGAACCAAGATATAATGTCATCTATTTGTGTACTGCTTCCAAACTATCGTATAGGAAATTACATGGTCATGGAGCCATGTGTCACCTGTGAGTTTTCAACTCCTACTACCTTTGGTATCCAGCCATGAGTTTTGTCAGGTAACCATGGCAAGCCAAGAGCCCTGTAATTATCCTTGAAAATTCATAGTAATAAGACACTCATTTGTCTGTGGCAGCGCAGACACCACTGAGACACAGGTGGAACCACTGTTAGCTGAGCAGCTGGGACGGACAGGGTCACAGCAGTGTGGCTTGCTCAGTCTGTGGAAGCTAGAACAGCATGGGAAATTGCCCTGGCCTTCTTAGAAGCCGGTTCAACATAGGATAGAGGTCACAGATCTGACAATGAAAATTCCTAATACATAGGCTAACTCAGTAATTCTATTATCTTTTATATTGGCTCAGCACATGCCAAATGAGTTCCAAATATGCTCAAGAACTGTTCTAGACTCAGGAAAGAGATGGAAAGTCATTCAGCTCTGGGGAAGAAGTAGGAATACATTCTTCAGCCTTACTGGAGGAACATTAACCCCACACTGTAATTGGGTAGAGGCTTTCTGGAGGAACAGGCATGGAGGATAAATGACACTTCCTTTGGATCACAGCATGTGAGGTATATAATCTGTGCAACAGAATTGTTGGAGTTATCTGGAGCCAGCAGGTCCTGTCCAGCCAGTGTTTGAAGGTCAGCTAAGGAGGCAGGCAAGCCAGGGCGAACAACTCAGGGTAACCATGCGGGGCTCGGTATCCATCTCCTGAGGACATGCAGGTCACCAAGAACTCTTCTCCTTCACTAACTTAGTCTCTTGCCAAGAATGCCACAGACTAGCAAGGCCAGTGTTCTGGTGGGTTTTGGAATAGGGGCCATGTAAATGCTAAGCCCTGGAGGACGTTTCTTTGTGCTTCCCCCATGGAAACCACTCCAGGATGGGAATGCTCTATACCAGGCTGAAGAGAAAGCCTGGGCACCATGCCTCCAGGAGAAACACAGCACTCACAGTGAAGGCTAAGATCTCAAAAGGAGATCCAGCTGTGGAGGGCCCTAGGTCCAAAGCCGCCCAGAATCTCTCTCTCTCTCTCTCTCTCTCTCTCTCTCTCTCTCTCTCACACACACACACACACACACACACACACACACACACCATTTGGAAGCAGGGAGCTATATGCTCCAGCATTTGTACAGGAGATGGACTACATAGGTCACACCACTCACCAGCAATTGGAGAAGACCCTGACCTAGGGCAGGAGTCCTTAGCACTTTTAGTGTCTGGTCCGCTGTCTCGTCTCTCATTTCTAGTCCCTCCCACCTCTGTCTCTCCCTCTCCCTTTCTCCTTCCCCCCCTCTTCACTACTTTTTCCATATGCCTCTCTGTCCCTCTCTGTATCTCTCCATCTATGTCTCTCCATATCCCTGGTCTGCTGACACCTCAAAGAGCTTCACATCTCATTTTTCTACAATGATCCTTCCTATGGAGGCTGATATCTTTCTTGGATCTACCCTACCTACCTAGGGAAGAGAACAACCTTACCATACAGTAGAGATCAAAAGGTGCTTCGTGAGGCAAAATGAACACCTTAGCCAATGGAAGCATGGTCCTCTCTAAATTCTACCACAAATAAAAATGTATATTCTCGTTTCATCTTAAAGATCCTCATTCTGGCAAACATGTGACATTTACATTAATAAGGCTGGATATTACTGCTGAGAAACATTTCTGTTTCTAGTGGGAATTAAGGTCTATGAGTTCTGGGCACTTACCTAGAAGAATAAACCAGGAACAGACTCCTCAACACCATTGTTGGCAGGGAACACTTTCCTCAGTACCAGAGACTATTAAAGCTGTTGTCCACCTCATATCTGCTGTGTACAGAGTCATGACAGTGACTATCCTCACGAGCATTTCTGTGAAATGACTAGGAGACTATTGACAACTTGGACAAGGACAGTCACCACCTACGGCCTCCCATACCTGTCGCTCACCTTCCACCTGCCTTGCAATATGATTTGATTAGGAGTGTCACACACTGACACTCCACACATTTGTCAGGCTGAGCTCCAAGGATGCATCACGGGGTGCTAAGGAGAGAGCTGTGATAGTAAGAGGCTAAGTGAGCACAGGCAGCCTGTGGTTGGCTAAGCCTCCAGAGAAACTCTCCCTCCCTGCCTGGGTTGGAAATAACAGCTAACCCAGGACTGCTCAGACTTCAGGGAGCAAGGCTTCAGACAGCACAGATGAGCTTCTCAGACACTACACACCAGACGCCAGGGCAGGTAAAGTGCACACTCAAGCTCAGTGAGATCCTAGCGACAAACTGTGGTTGCAGTGAATTGATCGCTCTCAAGGAAATCTAATACTGACGGTACCTGAGACCTGACTGTCACATGAACATCCTGGGCTGTGGAGCCTCTTGGCTGGGAAGTTGTAATTATGACACATGGCCGTTTTCAAAGTGCTGACTGTATTCCCACATTTCTGCACTCAAGGACACAAGATGAGAAAGAAGAAACAGGCTCACTTCTCGTCGTTTTTTTTTTTTAAATCACTTTATTTTATTTTATGTGTGTGAGTGTTTTGCTTCCCTATATGTGTGCATACCAAGTGCATGCTGTGATGCCCAGGGAAGTTCCTAAGATGGGGTCAGACCCACTGGAACTGGAGTTATGGATGGTTGTGAACCATGTAGTTACTAGGAATCGAACCTGGGACCTCTGCAATAGAAAGTAGCGCTCTTAACTGCTGAACGATCTCTCCAGCCCCTCCCCCCACTCATTCTTAATTCTTGACTCTTTTTGGAGCAGAGTCTCGCGTACCCCAAGTTGTCTTCAAACTCACTATGTGGGGGAAAGTGATAAGTTGTTAATTTTCCTTCCTCCATCTCCAAAGTGCAGAGATCACAGATGTTCACAACTCACTCTTTTATTTTGTTTTCTGCTTCATTCCACTTTGTATAAAACTGCATGTAGTATATGACCAGTCCCTAGCTAGGATCTCACTGGTGACAGCAAGTTTTCTTGGGGCTAGCCTTAAAGGGCGACAATGCTAGCTTCAGATATCAGCCACGGGCTTCTGGAGTGATTTCACCCCCTGAAAACTGAGGTTCTGTCTCCATGCAGCCAGCTGTCCCTGTCGGCCCGGGGCACATGGCACTTTGGGGCCTCCCCAAGGCTGTCATCAGCACAAAAGACATGGGGCAAAAATAAACCTCCATGCCAATAAATGAGCAAGTGAAAATAGAAGTTCTTTTTTTGGTTTACTGCTGCCACACACAGACCTATCTTGGGGATGATCAGAGCACTTGGCTCCACCCTCATGTGACTCCTGGGTAGCTGAAAAGGTTGACAAACACCAGCACATTCCCACATTCCGTGTTCAGTTGCCAGCAAGTGATGCTGCTGCTGCTGCTTGCAACAGCCCTCTCACAAAAGCAAATCACCACAGCTACTCCTGGTCATCGATACATGGCTCCTTTCTTAGAACAGCTCTCAACCCTGTCTGGCACAAACATGCTTGCTCAGTTGGGCACAGATGTAACCCCTCAAAGAGCTGAAGGGAAGCAGGAAAGATACATGCCTAGGACAGTGGGTCCCAACCCTTTTCACAGATCAGATATTTACATTACAATTCATAGCAGTAGTAAAATTACAGTTATGAAGTAGCAATGAAATAATTTTATGGTTGGGGGGTCACCACAACATGAGGAACTGTATTAAATGGTCCAGCATCAGGAAGGTTGAGTGCCACTGTCCTAGGACATAAGTTAGCTTTATTACAAGTTTATTTACATCCAAAAATGTTCTGAGCCATAAAAATAAATTATGACCAAGATATAACACTTTTTCTGGAAGGAATAAATACAATGGCTGAGAATTCATATAGAGTATGTCTCTAACTTCAGACATCCACTTATGGCATCACACTTCCCTGAAGCAAATAAAATAGGAACGCCTATCCCTACTTTTCAAAGAGAGTGAGTATTGCAGAGTCAGACAGAGGACTAACATGGGGCAAATGATGGAGCCCTCTTAGAACTCTGTTGGCCAAGACCTGAGCCCTCACCAGAATCAAAGTTACCTTGCAATGCTACTGAAAAGTTCCCACAGCAACAGAGAAGGGGCACACAATTCTACCTTCTCATCTCAGATGGCTTGGTCCCCCTCCAGAAGGAAATTCTAGGGCAAAGCCATGTCTTCTGCCCTGAGCCAACTGCCCATGATTGCCTTGACACATAGCCATCAGCTTCACAAAGGTGTTCAAAGTACTTGCTGAATTTCTCTGGCACGCATTTGTTGCTGAGGAAAGTGGATCCCTAGACAGTGTATCTGGGCCATGATGTCCAACCTTGAGTGGGAGATTCTGATGAGCAATCGTGAGATCTCAAGTAGATGCATGTGTGTGACCTCTTCTGAGACTTCTCTTGAGTCAGTGAACAATAAGGTAGAATCAGAAAGGACCTGGGCACCTTTCCTCACCAACTCTGTCACCAGGGAATAAATATTCTTTCCTCTGTGAGTTTCCAGTCCATGCACCCACAATTAGCAACACCAGCCTTTAAGAACTGCCTTGGAGGACAAGGATAATATGTAAGTGACTGAACTAGCCACGGTCACACAGCTAGGCAGGCACTTGGCTGTGACTGGCATTGGTCTAGTTCTCTCCACACACTGGGTACTGTAGGAGTTAGATAAATTAGATTTAGAAAATATATAGGAGTTTCTGATACTGTCTCTTAATTCCGGGCCTGAAAAGCATTATCAGCATGAAGTCAGCAAAAACAGGAAAGACTCAATAGAC
>CAJQZJ010027447.1:47608-62745 GCA_907164525.1 Lophiomys imhausi | reverse complement strand
TTGGCCTGCAGACGGCTGGGGTCTCCCACAGAGAAGAAAGCATGAAGCCTTATTTAAGGTGAGACTGCAATAACCAACGACCCTGACGAACCTGCATCTGAAGAGATCCAGAAGAAGGACTGCTAAGTGTGTTAAAGAATCTACAACAAAGACTGTGTTCCTGACGACTGAGGACCTGCCCCAGAGACTGTATCATTCTAAAAGGTTATGAAAGTAGTTGTTATGATTATCAATAGGTTTAGTGGATAGGTTAAAGGGGTTGTAGGAATTTATAGGATTAATAGTTAAGAAAATGTTGGTGTTTGTTATAAGTGAATTTAGTAATAAATAAATAAGTGTTAAATAATAATTTAAAAGTTCGGTTACAGGGTACAGATTATTTAGGAATTTTTATGTGTACAGGTTAAAGGATAGAGCCAACCACTCCTCCTTGACCAAAAACCACTCCAGGGAGCTGAACCAATGTCTTGGAGTTGATGGCTCTGGGTGGGAAGCAGATCATGTGCTGAGAATTAGAAGCTGATATTGAAATTCCTGACCTGTCTTCCAGCTTCCACTACAGAGAAGAGCTGTTCAGGCCCTTCTGCTATGACTAAAATAATCTCTGAGACATCAGTGAATGGGTCATCTACCCAAGCTAAATGTACCTTCGGTCCACGAAACAGTAATACATATCAAAGTAGAAATAAGCAAGGTTTTAGGAGGAAACTAATTTTCAAATCCTTAAGAGTCCTGACACATTCTGATGAGAGTTCCACCAACATTGAAGAGAAAAAAAAAGAGTATTTATTATGTAGTAAGTTCATAGGAAAACCATTACTATGCTACTAGACAGTACGGAAAGAAAAATAATAACTCCTACAGCATGCTTAGGAACAGCCCACTGGTGTCATCATACGCAGGGTCAGAACACGGAGGGAAGCACACTGGGGAAGGCTCATTGCCTGCAGCACACTTAGGATCAGAACACTGGGAGCAGCACCCTGTGGTAGTACACAGTCGGGAGCACACTGGGGACAGCACTCAGGTATCCCACACCATGGCAAAACACACACACACACACACACCACCTTGGACACAGCAAACCTTCTTAGGCATTCTTTCCAGATCTCCTTGGGCCTGTCATGCTGGCAAGCTGCTTTTGAGGGCTGAGTAGGAAGCTCCAGACGTGCACCTTGTCCAAGTTCCCCTTGGATTAATTCCTGAGCCACCCAGGGATCAAGGTGAAGGATAACAAGGACAGGCTCCTGAGTTCTCAACCTGTGGGTGATGATCCCTAAAAGACCATCAGAAAACACAAGTATTTACATTACAATTCATAACAGTAGCAAAATTACAGTTATGAAGTAGCAATGAAAATAATTTTGTGGTTGGAGTCACCACAACATGAGGAATTGTACTAAAGGGTCGCAGCATTAGAAAGGTTGAGAATCACTGTTCTGGAATATAGGCTGTGAAGAAAAAGGCAGGGAGTGGTGGGCTGAAAGATGAATGCAGACAAGCAGCTCTAACTCCTACAGTCCTTTCCTGTGGCCTGAGAAAAGTAGAAGGGAGTCGGGTCGGGATGCAGCAGACTGCTCACCATCTAATCTGTATCCACTGACATCCACCCACCTGTTATGATCTGGGCTTTAGTGGCTTGAGACAGGCATTAACTTTCCTTTTTGTTTTTCAAAGAGGTCAAACATTTCAGGCTAAGATGAAGACGCCAGAGGCTCAATGTGGCTTCTTAGAAAACAACCCCCTACCAGGCGAAACACTTTTGTCAGAAAAGTCAATGCCAACCAGATGTCACTGGCTTTTTTTTTTCTTCACATGTTTCCTCAACAGCTGGCAAGAATATCAGCTTAAATTAAATAAAATTTCACTATGAGCATACACTTTCTATTTGTCTCCAGATAAAGGGATTTAAACATTGTTTGCCAGTTATGGGTGGAGAAAGTTATGGAATGGACTATTCTAGATAGACAGTACATGATTGGTTCTCCACTGCCCTGCATCGTCTCCAGCCGTGGCTGCAGCTCCTGTGGACCATTTCCTGGAGTAAGCAGGCTTCAGCAGACCCTGCCACTTGTCTACACAGCTGCATCGGCTGATAGAACCAAAAATTGATATTTACCCGTGGGTTTTGCAGTGCCTGTCCCACTTGGCATCTGGTCTAGAGTGTTCTTGGTTGGTCACAGGAAAAGCATCAGCCAGCACATGTCTATCTGAAGAACATTGCTGCACCTTTGTTCACTTCCCTGGATACACTTTAACACAGCAGTCTCAGAAGTCACCTGCTGAGGAAAAGCCTGGGTCAGAGGAGCTTGTGAGACCTTGGTTGATGATGGTTATGATGCATCTGTAGAAGATATGATGAGGTTTCTCAAACTTCAGTTCACTCAGGCCTCACCAGAGAAGGGTCTTTGCTGTAGTAATGAATAGAGGGGAGGTCAGGTTGGGCCCTAAATACAGACCGAGGTATATAGGACACAAGAAAGACAGAGATAGGATCCATCTACACAATGAGATAAACCAAAGCCTAGAGTATCTGCAGAGGCTCGGGATGCCAGGAACCAACTCTCAGGGGAAACCCGTCCTGCCTACCAGATCTCAGACATCTGTTCTTTTCAGTTGTGAAAAAGTGAATTGTGACCCTAGCCTACCCAATTTGTGGTGTTAGTTATAGAGATTATAGGAAGAGCCAAAGACAGACATATTGGTACTAGAGTGAAACATTCAGGATAAAGAGACTATGACGAAGCCCCCAAATAGTCTGGCTTCCCCTCGATAGAGGCCATCTGCAGCAGAATAGAACCCCTAAATTAATTGATGCCATCAGGAGCCATCACAGAAGGAGTCTACTACAGAAGACCAGCTTTATGAGATGAGTACCTCAGCCATGTCCTGGGAGGGAATCTCACCCTAGAGGAGCTTCCAGGAGCTTAGTCACTGTTCTATTGCTGTGAAGAGACACCATGACCAAGGTAACTCTTATGAAGTAAAACATTTAATTGGAGGCTGGCTTACAGTTTCAGATGTCCAATCCGTTATCATCGTGGTGGGAAGCACAGCAGGCAGGTGCTGCAGCAGTAGCTGAGAGCTACACCCTAGTCTGTAGGCAGAGAGGGGGACACTGGGCTTGGCACTAGGTAACCTCAAAGCTGCCCCCCCCACCCCTGTGACACACCTACCAATCCTTTTAATCCTTTCAAATAGTGCCACTCCCTGGTGATTAAGTATTCAAATACATGAGCTTTCTCATCCAAGCCATCACACCTGGGCCCTAAGAAGTTCACGCTAGCACTGGGCTAGTGTCTGTCGGTATAGGAGAGAAAAGGTGCTTGTGTCCCCTTGAAGTGCGATGACTTTCAGAGTAGCTTCAGAGGTGGCACTTAGACTTGCCTAGGTGGTTTCCCCTTTTACTGTGGGATTATTACACCAGAGAAAGTAAAAGACCAGAGCCCATTCTTCCTACCTGGAAACCAGGAGATTGTACCTAAAACTGAGTAGTTGGTTAGTTCTGGGCTAATAAAAACTCATGGTTGTAGCTTGTAGCTCTAAGTTTCAGCTGGGGTAGTGCACAGTATTATGACACACTTAATGTGCCTTCATGCATCAGGGTCAGCAGGGTCTGGGTTCTTGAAGACAACATCCTTTGTCAATTCTGAAAATATCTGTGGAACTATTTATTCTCAAGGCTCTGACTTGGCTCCCTCCCGAGAGTTGAACGTGCAGCACCTGTTTTTAAGGTTCCAGAGCAAAGCCCAGTTTCCTCACAGTCCTCCAGCCTCAAGGCTGTAGCAGAAAGCAAGGGTGCCTGTATCATCAACGTAGAGAAACAGGGTCATTGAATGGAAATCAAGATTAGAAGTTGTTGATTTGTTTGTGTAGTCTAAATGCTGTGAGGGCCTAGGACCAGGCTCCAGCTTGCAGGCATGGGGCCTCATCTTGCCTCCCATGTTCGCTAGACACATTGCACATCTGTCCTGCGGGCCATAAGTGTTCTGCCGTGAGCAAGCACAGGCGCAGTGCCAGGTAACTCAATAAATATTTGTGGAGTGAGCGAGCGAGTGCAATTACAGCCCGGGATAGCCCCTGTGCTCTGGTTTCCTCACAGGACAGACAACAGTGCTAGAAATGCTGCAAGCAGTAGTGCAGGAGATGTCTGCCAGAGAGCAGACCAGCTCTAGCTTGGTCGGTCACATGCCTCCTCTCCCTTGTGCCTTGGAGACATTTGCACAATTTGCACTCTCTCTGAGAGCCTGTAGTGACCTACCTAGGCTTGCAATGGAGCCAACAATTAGTCTCAGAAAGAGACCAGTGAAGAAGCAAATGCTGTTACAAAGCAACTGCAAGGGGTTAGTGATTGAGGTTTTCCCTCTGACCTGCAGCTTCCCAGGGTCTGTCGTACCTCCTGACTCAGTTCACAAATACCAAAGCTGCTGCAACAGGAAGAGACAGGAAATAGCCCTGACCAAAGAAAGCACCTCTGAAAGCTCTTGGTTTCTCCACACAAAATATATTTGAAAGAAGAGCTACTAATCATCAGCAGCTGCTCCTGGCACCTGTTATTTGTGCCCATTGTTGAAGTTCTAATGTCATTTTGGAAAGAACTGTGCATTTTTGCCAGAGAAGTACCCTGGGCTCTGAACCTCTTCTAACTGGTGGTGGAGACAAAGGGGCTGAGAGATGGATCCACAGCAGACCCAGTTCCTGCTCCCTTGTGTTCTCCCTCACTCTTTGTGGCTACTCTGCAAGGCCACAAGTGTCCTATAGAAGAAACAGAGATGGCTAGACCGGCCTCTACTGTCATGAATGTCTGAAGTCATAGAAACTTTCAAGGCACAAGAAGTAAAATCCCAATATCTTAACAGACTGCATAAGATGCTGAGCAAAGAACCTGCTTTGGAAACTTCCATCTGCCCATCCATAGTCCCTCCCGAGGAGCTGCCCTGTATGTTAGTTTCCTGGCTGCTATGATAGCATATCATAGCAATGACTTTAGTAGTACAAGTTATCACTAGAGTCTGAAGGTCAGGAGTTGAACTGGGGCCTTACTGGACTAAAGTCCAGGGGTCCTTAGGGAATCTTACCTCTTGAAGTCTTCAGAAAGAACCTATCTCTGTTTTATCTCAGCTCCCAGGAACTACCCAGTGGCTCATGGCTTCTCTGAAACCTCAGAACACTTGACCTTATCTTCCATACACTGCATCACTGGCCCCTGTGGCTGCCTCCTTCCCTGACTAACCCTTATGCCTACCTCTTCTTAGGGTCCCTGGTATTTGGGGGACTGAAGGTGCTCTAGCAGGCCCTAGAATAGCAAACATGGCACTGGTAGGCCTTGCCCTTCCCCCTTCTCTCTCCCTTGCTAAACTGTAGATTACATCCCTGAAGCTAGCCACAACCACGCTAGCTGGCCAAACCTATCTCCTTGTTTGGCCACTTCTTCCTACTGAAGCTGATCACCAAAGACAAGTTATCAAAGTATTGAAGTGCAGCAATCAAAGCCCCCCTTTTGGTTACCTTACTTATCATGCCCAATCAAAACAAACCAACTCGTCCTAACACAGGGTTTCCCTTTCCCTTTATAAACTGCCATTTGCCTATGGGCCATGTCTGTCCCTTCTCTATCCAGAGGCAGTACTTTGTCCCTTGGGCAAATACTCCTTCTCCTCTCCCTTGTTCCTTCTCCCTTCTCCCTCATCCTTTGTCTCTTATTCCCTGCCCTTTGTCCTTCTGGGGGAAATAAATCTCCTTTGTGCTGACTGAGAAGTTGGTTTTGGTGCTGACTCTGTCCTTTCAGGGATAAGTCCCTGATTTAATTGCATCCTTGGTGCTGGAGAGATTGCTCAGTGGTTAGGAGCACTTGCTGCTCTTGCTCTTGCAGAGGATCCTAATTTAGTTTCTGGCACCCACATGGTAAGTCACAATCATCCATACCACCAGCTAAGGGGGTCTGATCCCCTCTTTTGACCTCTGAGAGTAACAGGCACAGTCTGCACATGCTGGAAATATGCTACATACCTGGAACCTAAACACTCATAGCAAGAATTTTTTTTTTTAAAGATTTTTATATCTGCAGCAACCCACTCCCATATGAGGTTCTAGGATTAGGACAATGGCATCTGAAGGGATTATTGTTCTGTCTACATTATTAATACCCATATGTTTAGTGTCCAGTTCTTGTCGCTCCATGCCACTGACCTCTTTACCCAGTCTTTGACGTGGCTTGCAATCTTTGTGGATTGTTGTTAACGTGAGACAGGGTTTCTTTATATAGCCATGGATGACCTCAAACTAAGTAATAGCAGTCCTCCTATCTCTCTGCCTCTCAAGTGGTGGGGTTAAAAGCGTGAGCTGACACTCGACCTTGGGTTGTAATCTTTAGAACTCTATAGAATGGGTGCTAGGCTGGGATGGGAACAAAGCTCCTTTTATCTTTCCCTTCCACCAGCAATCTACCCAGCAAACATTGGTGAGTATCTATCACACAAGACTCCATTCTGGAGACACAAGAAAATAGCAGATTCCAGGATGCATCTGAGCCAGCTACCACGGAATAGAGTGTAGCCACGAAGAATAGGACCCTATGGACATAGCCTGACATTTCTGCTGTAGACATAAACACAGAACCAAGGAGTCACCATAGAAGGACTGCTGTCTTGCCCAGTAGGTCCTGTTTTCTAGGTGAAAAAAAAAAAAAAAAAACCAACATAACATAACATAGACCACATTAACCTGAATGTCTTCATGTGCTAATTTAGGATTTTTACTTCTTCGGTAGGTAAGAAGAACAAAGTGTGAGCTAGAGATCTGCTTAACAGAGGGCACAGAGGAGACGGCTTCAGATTCCAAAGAAGCCACCACAAGTAAGAACTGTCTACATCACCCAGGGCTCCGACAGCCTAGGTAAGTATGGCTTATCGTTTGCTTCACGCTTGCTAGTTATGTGGCCTGCAATGGGTGGCTGAATATCTTGGCACCTTGCTTTGGGGGTATATAAAATGTGAAAGGGCAGCAGGCAGATACCATGGCTTGGATATGGTTTGAATATTCACATGGCTTTCTTCAGTTAGTCTCCGTTGTAAAGGTTAATACATTAGGCACTTCATCTGATTGTGGTAGTCAAAGGGAAAGCTTGTGGGAGGTGGTCAGATGAATAAGACACTAAGGTAGGTAGGACCTGTGACTGAATCCTTTGGGAACTGTAAGGAAGGGGAGACTGCTTAAACCTTCCCATCCTTCTATACATCAGAATCTATCAGCAAGAGGCCCTAGCTCCTCATCACACTGGGGACATGGCAGGTACTGGTAGAAGCTCCTCTCAGGTAAAATCACCTAACGAGGCTGATGTGACTTTGATGGCTGCAAGGCTGGGATCTCCAACATTGTCCAGGAGAATCTCATGAGGGTTCTGGAGGATCATGTCCAGCAGCAGCAGCCAGTGGTGTCCAGCTGAACAACACACTATCTTTCTATTCAGATAGTTGTCTATCGTGTGATATCAGAAGATAATTTGTAACTACAGGCTCATTTGACACACATGACCCACAGATCTGAACAATGATACTGATTTCAGGTTCCAAATTATTTTTAGTTTTTTCAAGTTGAATGGATAACTAGCTAAACTCTCTCTTGCTTGGTATGAGAATAGATGCTGAGATGTGGTTAGTGAACACAAATGGTTAAGTTCTGGCTCAGGCTTTGGAAATGTTTGGGAGGCCACACTCCTGATGAGAGATCTTGGGAGATAGTGGTACAGAGGTAGGGAGGAAATCCAGGTCCTGTGTGTTTCCCATTCTCACACTAACAAGTCTCTAGACCCCAAGTCATGTCCTACAGCCCCTAGGTGCCCAACCCTCTACCCTGCCTTGTCCTCAAGTCCCTGTCCTAGGTGTCAGCCTGAAGAGATGGTTTAATCTGACAAATAGTGGGGTGGGGGAAGATAGTGGTTGCTCTTGCTCCTTCTTGAAGCCACTGGGAGAGCCAACCCTTGCTATTCTAGCCCTGTCCTTCAAACTTCCTAGAATTGCTGACACATGAACACATGCCCAAGACCTTCAACTAGGGAGCAACCTCAAAGAAACAGAATGGCCCATTATGCAAAATCAGCAGATTTGGGAGTTCAGGAAGTGGGACAGGGAGCTAATCAATGCTATTAGCATAAATCATTGGGAGCTACCACAAGACAGATATTAGACAGATTGAGCAGAGAAGCCAGATCCCATCTTCTCATGTGAGGGAGGAACGGAGGATAGGGCCCCAAACATCTGTCCTATGCATGACAATTTTACAATTCTACAGAATTGCTAAACAATGTATTAACACAGTACCAATCCCTACCAATGCGGAAGTGTAACTTAGACACAAAAGAGAAAAACCCCACATGTCAAAGCATATTTAGCTGGTCATGGAGGTCAGATCTGTGGTCTTGATGGCAAGGACTACCCAGAGATCTCAAGGGTACCCTAAGTGCAATGGATAAGTTTTGTCTAGGTCACAGAGTGGGTCTCACAGTGCACATGACACATGTGCATTTAACTATATGCAAATCATCGAAGATTAGCTCCCTTCACTGTATGTAAACCATAGACACATATCCAACTCACAGTATATAAGCTATTGATATACTATACACATTGCTGTATATAAACTATTGATATATACTCGTCTCACTGTATGTAAACCATTAGCACACATCCACTCTACTATGTGTAAATCATAAATACACATCCACCTCACTGTATATAATTCATAGGTACACAGTCAATTAACTGTATTAAAATCACAGACATATATGTACCCATGTGTATGTAAATTATTGACAGTTTGTACATCTCTATGCAAATCAATGATATGTATAGGTATATGAGAATCATATATGAGAATCAAGCCTAAAATAATGCTTGTTTTAAAAAGAAGGACCAGTCAAGTGTCTGTAATCCCTGAAGTCAGGAAGCTGGGGCATATGAGGATTGATATGAGTTCAAGGTCAGCCTGGGCTGTATAGCAAGACCCTTTCTCAAAAAACAAACAAATAAATAATAAAAATAAAAACAAAAAATTCATGAGATTAAATAGAACCACAGCAACAAAATGTTAGATAGATAGATAGATAGATAGATGGATGGATGGATGGATGGATGGATAGATGGGTGGGTGGGTGGATGGATGGATAGACAGATAGACAGATAGACAGACAGACATACAGACAGACAGACAGATAGATAGATAGATAGATAGAGCCCAAAGCACAAGGAAGAATTTTCAGGCAGAGTGTCAAACGGTTTATAAAAGAATTATTTGAGCCATCAGGCTATGTTAAAAAGAATTAAAAGAACCATGTTATTTTTAATTTCTCATAATTACAATTGAACTTTTAAAATCATAGTATCTCTTTGGTGAAAGAACAGCTGGTGACATTATGAATTGATATGAATTTTCTGGCAGGAGTCCAGAAATACATAACAACATTCTTTAGAATGTTTATTCCTCTTGACAAAACAATTTCACTGCTAGAATTTCATTGTAACTAAAAAGAAGACAATTGGTGTGTTAAGTGTGTGATTTCTCAGTAAAATATTATTAGACTATAAATACTTTTAATTAGTCTAAATAGAGGAAATATTAAAATTTGTTACCACACAGAAAGCAGCCTGCAGTAAACTTTCCACTTGAGTTTTTGCCAGTTGCAATATAAATGTTGGGCAGGCCTGCTTACTGGTTTGTTGGCTGGTTGGTTGACAAGTGCTAAATCAGATTTAGCACTGTGTGTTGTACCCAACAAAAGATGCCAGGGCTTTAGGGGTGAGTTAGCCAATAGGGCCCAGAACATAAGCTCAGCAAAACTGCTCGAGTCCATGTGAACCTTCCACAATAGATCCTTGGCCTGGGTGATCACATGGTCTCATGCAACCCTGAGTTTGAAGGAAGCATGACCTGTATGCTCCCAAGAAGAACCAGACCCCGAGGCACCAGTCCTGTGTACTGTGAGTCCAGAGAAATCTGTGCCTTCAAAGCTAATGTGTGTTTCATTTGTTATTTACCTGCTGAGGAAACCCATAGGACACTGGGTTCAGTAAATACAAAAATTTATAAGCTGCTTTAAGGAAATACACTTGGTCTAGAGCATGAACATATAGTCCTAGCAACAGCACCTGGGCATTTGTGTGGGAGATACTTCTCATTTCCAACAGTCATGTCAGATGTACGGCCTTTTTTTTCTTTAATTTCTATTATCACACACACACACACACACACACACACACACACACACACACACACATATAAACATATAAATACATAAATACAACCTGCTCAGTCTGACTTTTAAAATCTTTCACATATTAGTTAATTTGGTTTGGTTGTATAGTCTGGGAATAAACTCAGGGCCTGCTGAGTCTGTTTAGTGCTGTTTGTCTGTGTAAAATTTCTGGGCTGACCACTTGGTGTTAGATAACCAGTTTGGGGCTCATTCCTGGAAAGACTAATCCTCCTTCCCTTGGCATTCCTGACTTGGCTCTAGTTTTTGTCTGGGGTGAAGCCCATAAGATTTTCCCCTTTTCATGTTAGCATGCCTGTTAATGTTGTCCTTGCTCGAGTCTTGTTTAAGCAGCCAAATTGCTGAGGTCTCAAGGGTGAGACTCCCCTGTCATTTCTAGGAGACGCAATCACACAGTACAATTTCTGCTCTGACTCTTACAGTCTTTCTACCCCCTCTTCTGTGATGTTCTCTGACATCCATGCAGGACTTGTGATTTAGATGTACGCTCTGGGACTGGGTATCCTATGACCAGTTCTCTGAGTCTTGACCAGTGGTGGTTTTCTGTAATGGCCTCCATCTTTAGCAAAGAGGAACTGTTTTGTGACGGGTGAGAGCTACATTTATCTTTGGTTATAAGTGTTTGTAATGCAGTTAGGAATTATGCTTGTTTAGTACCATTCTAATTCTTTTTTTTTCCTTTCCTTTTTGAGAGAGGGTCTCTATGTGGCTATCCTGGAACCTGCTAGACTAGGCTTGCCTTAAACCCACAGAGATCATATATGATGGAGGTTCAGATTTCTTTGGAGGCACAGTAGTGTTGAATGAATATGTTTTTCCCTGAATGTATACTTTTATACTATTTTTAAGTAACTCTAAACACCTTCCAACCTACCAATCCAAGGCACAAAAGAAAGTATATAGACCTCCTAAGTCACAGGTCTTTGGAGTAAATTTTCAGCAGTCCAGCCAAATCAGCACACACAGGAACAGATGCAGTCAGCAACAGGAACACAGCAAACAGCAGGAACAGGAGCACAGCTAACCAGGAACACCAACAAGGACAGTCAAAAAATCAGCAGCTTTCCAGGCCCAAACAGGGACAACCTGGGCTCAGCTTGAGCCAGACCTCCATCTTCAGCCAGTCTTAGCAGCAGCAAACTTTGGCAAAGTGCTGTCTGGAATCCTTCAAGCAAAGCAGCAATGAAAAGCGACAAGAAGTAATTCCAAACAAAAGCCACTTTGTGTCTCCAGGCCCTCCTCTTTATACCTGCAACAAGGATGCCTTCCAATTGGCCAACTTCATGCCCTCTGAACAAGGTACTTCCTGTTGACTAAGATTAGGAGCTCTCCAAGGAGTCGTCCATCAAAGGTTGTAAATATGTTCCCCACACATGACAGTTTTTCGGCTGGCAAAACATCACATGCTCTTTATCAGGATGGTTTGTATGCCTCTTTCATGAATCTGTTTTTTCAGTGGTGTACAAAGCAACCCTATATCCCAAAACAAAAACCACATTCATGCCTCCAAAGAAATCTGAACCTCCACCACAGAGATCTGCTTGCTTCTTCCTCCTAAGTTTTTGGAGTAACGCTATATGTCACTACCCCAGTTCAATTCAAATTCATAGAGAAATGATGCTTATTCTGTAAGTGAGAAAACACCCTGGGAGACTAGAAATCCACCTATTCTCCCTCTTTCCCTCCCTCCCTCCTTCCCTCCCCATCTTCCTTCCTGTTTCCCTCCCTCCCTCCTTCCTTCTATCTCCTCCTCTACTCCTTAGGATGGTGTTCAGCAAGAGAGGAACTCAGAAGCAATCTATCCTATCAAAGATGCATCTCAGGTTACTTTTTTAAAAGCACAAAGATACTGAACATGCAGAGCAAAGCAGGACTCACAGTCTGAACCACCATTGATATCTGCAGTGTCCACACAGAGGTTAGCCTGGGTCAGACACTGGGCCAAAAAAGTAGAAAGTCGCAGCTACTGGCTCTGCTTCTGGAGAGATTTTTAACCCATCAAATGAAGCAAGACTCACTGAACTGTCCAAGTTTCATAATACAGCCAGGACCTCAAAACAGACACCTCTAGTCTTCTCTCTTAATAACTTTGAAGCTCAGGTTAACATTAAAAAAAAAATTACAAAGCTCTTCCTCAATGTTGTTTTTTGGGGGTGGGTGGTAGGAACAAAGACAGAGAAGCTTCGGGACCTAAGAAGGGCCATGCATGGCTGCCATTTCATTGTATGAACATTGGTTCAATTTGAATATTCTGCTGAAAAGTCTCCCATCTCCTGGCCAGCCATGTATAGTGACTCTGCAGCAGGAGATCAGCCTGCAATCCTAAGCAGTTTCCTGTCATGCAGCTTCGGTTTCTCTGTTAAGAATTTAATGAGTGACACCAGTCCTCACATTCTTCCCATCTGTGCTTCAGGAAGATATGACACACCCTACAACATGGTTCCATTCTGGTTGCCTCCAGCACCCAATCTCATTCCTATTAAAGTTGAAATATTAAGAGTAAGTATCCAGAAAAGGCTGCCTGAAGAGACGTGGATGCTTCCTAAGGGGCAAGAATAATGAGAGTGTATTTCTTTTCAAAAGTCCTCAGCTGTCAGACCTAATGATGGCACCAACTTCCTCATCGGTAGTGATGTAAGATGAAAACATTTGTTTATTTGCACAAATGAACATAAATACAAGCTGTTGTGATTTTTTTTAAAGATGCTAATATTCTTCATGGGCACATGTACTCCTTAAACGTCATATCTGATTTGTTTTCAGATGACAAATGTCAGAGATGTCAGGGAATCTTCAAGTATCTTGCAGTTGCAGTGGAAAAAATTACCATCAATACTCTCTCATAGCATACCTCCTGTGTGTGAGTCATGTTACAGTAAGAGTAGTTCCCTCTTTCTGCAGATTTCTAGGTATTCTGGTGCTATTTAGGAAAGCCATTACTTCCCTGATGTTTTTTCATAAAATTTATAGACCGAGAAATAACTAATTTTGCTCCCCTGATACCAATTAAAAATTCACTCACTCACTCACTCACTCACTGTGTACTTGGTTTATATCTCTATAACCCGCTCTAAGAACAAACACAGAGTAATAATAGTCATACGTTCAGGTAATTTCTGTGTTTGGATTCATGTTATGGTTACAAATTCTTGGAACACTGACCATGATCAAATGTGTTCAAGGAAGCCTTCTTGACTCTAGGACATTTTGTAGGGAGCTGATCGGAATGGCAGCAGAACACAGCAGGCAAGCAGCTGGAGAATTACTTGCAAAGTTCCAGGTTTAGGGAACTTCCCACAGCCTTTTCAGCTACAGCCAAGGGCTGAAAGGTCAAAGGGAGAAGAGCATGAAATGAAACTCCGGGGACAGTGAGGAGCCAGATTACACAAAGGCCCAAGAGGCCAAGCTAAGAATTTGGAACCCTACACTGAAAGCAGTCAGAAAATATTATTCATCTTAGCATATGCTCAGATTAGTGATTTTAAAAGCACAGTGGGAGCAGCAAGAATAGGACCTTCAGCAATCCCACACATGCTATCACTACTGCCTCACTAGCTCATTGTAGGCTCAGTGGAGCAAACAGAGCATCATTCATGTGCAGAATTTAAACCCAAGGTTCTGGTACCAAAATCCTTGAACAAACTGCTCTCTGCACCCAAACATAGATTGATTACTTTGAATTTCATATGATTTTTTTATCTGAAAGATGCATATCAAGATGGAATACCTCAGTTAAACTCGTCATGCCTGTACCACCTGTTACACCATCCCAGCCCACAGAGAAGCCACTGAACACATGTTCATCAAAAAGTTCATCTTAGAACTTCTGCTTATGGGAAGTCTCAAGCAAGCAAGAAAGAAGTGAAACTGAACCTTTATCCAGCTTCAAGCACTTGGGGAAGATCTTGTTTTGTCTGTACTACCACTTGCCAGAACATCCCATCTGGGGGATTAAAACAAATTCCCTAGCTCTTTTTATTTCATTCATAAATGCCTCAGAGTTTTTCTCTGAATGATAAGGACTTTTCTGTGTATTGAATTCAACAGTATGAATGCATCATACCCATATACTGAGCAAGTACACTTTTTCAACCATTGAGGTAACTGGGCAGCATGTACATTTCCCCAGTTTGTTCATAAATTTTTAAACTGTCTGAAACAGGAACCAGATCTAGACACTGTACTCAGTTGATACATATCGGACCCTTTTAATTTGTCAGTTCTTTATCAATTTCTTTGTTGTCCCAGCAGCTTATCTGACCTACTTAGTACCCAGGATGTTGAATGTAGACCCTGCTGTCCTTGAGGATGCTCTTAGTCACTTGTGATCCTCTGCTTGGTCATGAGATTGGAACTGCTATCAAATGCAGGTTCCATTTGAAGGGAAAAGTACTTCGTCCCTGGCATTGTGGACCAGTGTTGAATGTACACTCATCAGTCCACAGCAGGAGGTGCACCTGCTCATGCCCTGAGCCCTTGAAGAAACATTTGCCATGCCAGCACACTTATGTTTTTGGTGTTACTTTGCCTGCCACTACTTTGAACTTCATAAACACACAAAATTAACAAAGTCATCGTTGCTCTTCCTCCACCAAGAAGAACCATGGATGCTGAAGAAAGGCAAATGGCAGGAAGCATATAGTAAGTCTTCAAAGAAGAAAGTGCTCAGAGCACATCTTGTAAAACCGCCCTAGCGGAGAGGCCAGTCCCACTCAACGTCATTGCCTCCCCTGTGATATCAAGACAGATGGCCACAACTTTGTCCACTGGGTGACCACCACCCAGGAGCCCCTGCAGCTGTGAATGAGTGAAGATGTCAGCTCCACTTTTCTGTGAAGTACCTGATCCGTGCGGAGAACGGCGAAGTGGA
>CAJQZJ010027447.1:0-47598 GCA_907164525.1 Lophiomys imhausi | reverse complement strand
TTTCTGTGAAGTACCTGATCCGTGCGGAGAACGGCGAAGTGGAAAGCACTCAGAGACCATGACTTTAGTAATAAATTTTTCCCAGTATTCATACATTTCTGGAAGCACAAAGTTAAGTCCAAACAAAAAGAGAAAGGAAGAAAATCTGTAAACAAGAATATGTCTCTCCCCTCCCTTGCGACCTGTGGTCTTACTGAAATCCACAGATACTGGCGGCTATGGGATTTGACAGGAGGAAGTGGGCAGTGGGGGTTGGAGCCTCCTGTTCTGACCACTAGATCCCTGCTGGTTCATGTCTTTCCTACTATGCTGGCAGTCAGCCATACTCCAGCACTCCTCAGAACTTGAAAAATACTGAGATCCAGATCTAGTATTATTCCCATTGAAAAGGATCTGCTATTTTTACACCATCATTTTAAGTGTATGTATTGTTCCTTCCTTCCTCGTTCCTTGTGGCATACTTGGAGAGAAACACAGTGCAGGCCTTGGCAGGCATGGCCAGAGGCTAAACATGGCTGGGCGCTGTTTGGTGTGGTGAGTCACCACTGGCCCACTCATGACTATGCTTTTGTATGGCTGTTTTTAACTGATGCACTTGAATTTCCCACTGCAAGTGGTATCCACTCAGACTCTGGAAAACCACCTGAACACAGGCTGTTTAGCTTCTAGTAGGGTGCTGGATTCACAGCCAGAAGTTTTAAGCCACCTACTTTCTTGCTTTCCCTAGATGAAAGATGAATTATCCTTTGGTTTTACAAGAAGGTTGGGAAGATGAAAGTGATGTCTGTTTGAGCACCGTGGTAGACGAGGCTTCACAAGAATCTAGCATGTTATACACTGCTGAAGCTGGTGTGATGAATATGCCAGCCACCATGAATCCCTGGCCACTTATAGAAGAAAAAAGTCCCATTACCCCTCCCTAGGACCCCGGATCCAAAGAGTCCCTAAGTAAGCAAGAGAGAGGCTGGGGGTGCAGTTGGGTGGGACTGGGCCCTGCACTATTTCACTAGAGTCTTACCCATTATGAATTATTCCAAACTAACAGCCAAGGTGGTCCTCAATACGGACAGTGCCTGGTCATGTTCAAGACAGAAGAATCTGTGCACTGGGCCTTCTTAGCAGTGTCCAGTCACTTAGCATCAACCATGCTGGCCCTTGATATAAAGACTGACAGTGAACTCTCTGTCTGCTCCCTCTGGATAGCCACAGGAGGCTTTCTCCCACTACCTGCCTTCTTTGTACACAGGACTAAGACCCCCCTTTTCCTCAATGTGGACTTACCCTCTGAGAGCTGAGTCTGTACTGATTCCTTGGAAGCAGCAAATCGCACAAAGGTAGATACTAAATTTCCAGATCATATTTGCCTGGATCTTAATGTTGGTCTGGCATTTATGAATCCACAGCCAGTAATTTACCCACAAGCTCAATTTTCCTTGCCTGCATGCTAGGACTAATGATACTAGCCTCACAGATGGAGCATAATGAGGGCCCAGAATACAGTAGGTGCTCAATAAAGACCTGTTTTCTTTCCCACCATGATTGAGCTTGAATTTAGCTGACAACTTTTTCAATTAACTAGAAGTGAACTCACTAACAAGTGATAGGCACTGTTCTAAAACAGAACACACCTTTGCCATGGTAATAACATAAAAGTGACTGATGTCTGGCAGCAGTAAAGCTTTGTGCCAAGTCTTTAAAAACATAAAGTTTGGAAGAAGCCACAAGCTTTCCAAAATACTTCAGTACCACAAAAGTGTGGCGTTTAGAGTGCAAATGCTGCTCTAATGAAGCCGCTCATGATGGCCAATCAGGAATTCCAGAGAAAGCAAAACAAATGCTTTCTGTGCACCGCTGAAAACCAGACAAGGCCTTCGTAAGGACACTAACATTGCCCCTCTTCTCATCATCTTGTGAAATGGATGCATAAGGAGGCAATGACTAAAAACTACACCTGAGGCTGTAGTTCATTATATTTATTTTGGAAAAATATTTTTAAAATGAATTTCTTCATTAACGAAACAGTAAAAAACTCAAATAACATTTGCACAATATTCCATAAATACATTTATATACAAAAAATATAGTCACATAGACCCGAAGTGCCTTTGTACATATTTACCAAAATTTAAATTATAAAAAATGAACATCACAAAATACTCAAGCTTTACAGATATCATGAAAAATATTTTTACAAATCCAAAAAAATAACACACGTTTTTTTCCACCTAGAAAAAAACACATTTCAGTATCAAAAAGGACAATAAAGGCAGTTGTGTTTCTAGTTCAAGGAAAGACTGGCTCATAGTAATCCAAGATAGACATGTCAGCAGTGCGTGTTTCCCATATGTATCAAGTCAGTCAACCACTTAAACATATACTCTTCAAAGCAACTGTCCGTAGTGCAATGGGAGCATCCAGCAGGCAGTGCAGCGGCAGGCAAAGCCCGGCCTGGCAGTCTCGGCGCCCCTGCCAACTCCGAGAGAACCAGCTCCACCTGAACCTGTTTCTCAGCAGCAGTCCCTGGGTCTCCCTTTCCTCTTTCAGCAGCATTCGTTGGGGCTATATCCTTGGAATTTTATTTAAGAGAAATGGGAATTTTGCCACATTACTTCCATCTTACACCTAGAAGAGTCCAGGAGACAGGACAGGAAGTTAACTTCAGACAGAAACAGACTCTCTCCAATCACCCGTGTCTGTGACGACAATGACCCACACTGACCTCAGTTGCTATGACACACTCGTCCTTTTCTGAAGACAGAACATATACAGACTGGTACTTGGTATCCTTTGAAGTAGAGTAGACAGACTCAGGCCTTTTTCTGTCAGGGACCTCCCCACTGAAAGGAAAATTAGAGAGAGCCACAGTAAACACACAGGAAAGTGGTTGAACAAGGACATATCCAGAACATGAAATGGCCTTCCTGCCCCCCTTGCCCAGCTCATAACACACACCCCCTGAGTGTTGAGGTGCCCTTCTCTTCTGCAGAGCCCTGTGACTGGCACTTGGTGTCACGTTTGCTGTGTGCATCCCTGATGGTGGCTTCATCTCCCTTGAGGTCTCGAACGAGGTTATAGTCCACAGTGGGGTATCGGGCCTTAAAGCTGCTCTTGTCAGCACCATGGTCCCCATGAAAGTCCGCCTTCTTGTTGGTGTTCTTGATCTGTGTAGCCCCAATGATGCTAACAGAAACATCCTTCTCACGCTGGCAATTGGCTAGGTTGTTCATGGTCTCTGTCTCTCCCCCGCAAGGATCAGGTGGGGGTTGGTGTTTCTGTAGCTTCAGCCGGACACAGACCACCGCTGCAGCACAGCCCAGCAGCAACATGAGGACAAGCACCACCCCAGCACACACGGCCACCCAGGGGAAAGGGCCACCCTGGCTCTCCATTTGCCTCTCACTGAGGTCCACCACCATGGGGCCCTGTGGTGTCTCAGGGAGCAGGAACTGGCAGTTGGGGCCGCCATAGCCCTGGGCGCACTCACACACGTAGCGTTGGCCCCTCTGGTGGCAGGTGGCCCCATTATGGCAGGGTGCGTGGTCGCACCTGCTAACAGGGGCACTGCAGTTCCTGCCCGTGTAGCCAGGTGGGCAGGTACAGGAGAAGTCATTAACACTGTCCCGGCAGGTGCCCCCATTTACACAGGGGGAGGAAGCACAGTCATCCACGTTGACCTCACAGTACCTCCCAGAAAAGCCAGGTTGGCATCGGCATAGGTAGGAATTGCCGAGATCCACACACTTGGCACCTGGAACACAGGGCAGGTACAGTCATATGTCGGCACACAGATTCGTTCACCAAACACACATGTCGGTGTAGCATCTGTAAGTCCATAATTTGCCCACACCACAGGTACAATGATGGTTTAGTTTTGTTCTGCATAGCCTAGGTTCTCAAGTACAAAACTGTGAGGAGAACTCCAGGTGGAGACCTACACGATAGAAATAATAAGTGCTTTTTTTGCATATATTAGACAAACTCTCTACATCACCAATACCTCTGGTCCCCACGTTTCTGCCTCAAATGGGGTCTTGCTAAATTGGGAAGGATAGCCTTGAAATGGATTGTCCCGTTACTCTGGAGTAACTGTGATTACAGGCCAGGGGCTGTAATATCCTGACTCTAGGGCAATGCTTTCATAGCATTTTGTGAACTACTTTGCCTGATCACTTCATTCACCTCTCAACCACCAGACAAGGGATAATACACTATTAGATTCAAGTTGCCAGTGGAGAAGTTAAGGATTAAAGAGAATGTCATGATCACTGACAGCATACTGTTAGTGAGAAAAGCAGGTCTGAGAACAGTCAGAAAGGAGGGAAGATAGGTAAGTATGAAAAAGTGAGAAAGGGAGGGAGGAAAGACAGAGAGAGGCAGGAGGGAAGAAAAGAAGGGCAAGGAGGAAAGAAAAAAAGAAGAAGGGAAGGAGGGAGAGGTAACTACTAGGCCCAGCTTCCCTCCTGGGTCTGTTTTAGACACCCTGGCCTCTCTCTCACTAGCGAGAGGCTCATGATACACAAAGCATGCCTCCTCATACTTGATACCCAAACTGCTATGTGGAGCTAGACTTCCTCCCAAAAACACCATGGCGGTACCTCCTGTATCCAAGCAGAGCCTGCAGAGCCATGGATAGTGACATGCACCGAAACACTGCTGACCAGGGCACTCCTTGCATTATGAACGTAAGACTGACCCTCATGAGTGTCTTCCTTCTTCCTGAATCATCACAGAATTGACTTGGGGGAACCCACAAACCCAAGATGACTCCAAAGCAATGTGTTCCCCTAGGAAGAATGCATGTGCTTTTAGAGCCAGTTCCCAGACATGCCCGTCGCCCCTCACCGTTAGAACATGGGGAAGAGCTGCAGAGATCCATCTTCTTCTCACAATTGAAGCCAGAGAAGCCCACAGGGCAGCGGCAGGTGTAACCTCCATCAGGGTTGTCTGAACACCGTCCCGCATTGAAGCAAGGACCATCAGCGCAAGTCATGGCACTCAGCTCACAGACCTTGCCATAGAAGCCGGGAGGGCAGGTGCAAGAGTAGCTGTCCTCAAGGTCCTGTAAAGGAGACCACATGAGGCTTTCTTAAGCTGTTCCAAGAACCCAGACACTTTATTTAAATTCAAGGATCCTGTCTTCAGACAGAAAGCACAGTGCACCTGACTCACCGTGCAGCTTCCTCCATTCCTGCAGGGGCTGGGGGCACACTCATCGACCTCCAGTTCACAGTTGGCACCTGTATACCCAGGACGACAGGAGCAAGTGTAGCTCCCCTGGCCCGTATTGGTGCAGGTGGCTCCATTCCGGCACGGCTTATGATGAGTGCAATAGTTCAGATCTAGAGACAGGAAAGGGGACAGGAAGCCCAAGGTCAAATACAGGAAGAATCTATTTTTCTAGTGGGCATTGGGCTGCTTTGAGGGGACCTGACAATCATAGAGAAAGGGGCTTACCTTGGTTGCAGAAAAGCCCCCCCCAGCCTTCCTGGCAGTTACACTGCCAGGGCTGCTGGCAGGTACCATGGAGACAGCCTGGGTATCTGATACACTCATCACAGTAGCGGCCCTGCCAGCCAACTCTGCACCTTGGGAAAAGCAAAACATAGTCACACCACCTGCTAGATTCACAATGGTGTTCTCGAACACCAATAAACATCCAGCAGCACCAATAAGCTATCTGTCCTCAAACAAGGCAAGACATTGGGCCATTTAAAAGCTTAAAACCCCTGAGCCATCTTTCACAGTCTTTGATGAAGGGCACAGAGGCCATCCTGGTTGCCTCTAACATCTACAATGTTAAAATGTGAAATACCGTTTTCCATACAAACTTTTTAACTGAGGCCTGTATAAGTTCATTAAGTATGAGCTTCAGTTAATGGCAATCTATTCGTACACATTCGTACACCTTTATTAGAGCAACAGCTCCCACTCAACTGGCTCCCTGGAGTGTTTTTGCATACTATATAGGAGAAGAAAAAAAAAAGGAAGAAGAAAAGGTGAATCAGACACAGTGGCTTTGGGTACCCTGAGGAGAAGGATTATGAGTTCAAGGCCAATCCAAGTTACATAGAAAGACCTCTGGGCTACATAAAGTCTCATAGGAAAAAAAAAAAAAAAGACAAGAACAACTTTGCAAACTTACTTGCATTCCCCTGGCTTGTCACAATATCCATGTTGGTCATCACACCCTGGCAGACAGATTGCTGCAAGCAAATAAGCATGGGTTGGATCCCTGCCCCAAGGATTCCCCAGCATCACCAGGTGGCACTGAGGCAGAATTAGCAGTAGCCACTCTGCAGGTTCAGGCTGAGTGGATCCCAGGTTGCAGAGCCTGGCCCACCCTGGCTGGTGGCTTTGGACTTCATTCAGGCCTGGGATGAGCATTCTTTTTAACATAGTGCTTCCAGGACAAAAGGGCTCTCAGAAGCCCCCACTCCTACCCCTGTCCCTTTTTCTTCTAAAAAGAGGGTCAGAAGTCTTCTCCCCCTCTTCCCCCACTTCCCAATTCTATGCACAAAGCCCCACCTCTTAATATCCCAGAAAGTGTGTGTGCAGATAAGAGTGGACAGCTGGTGTGCAGTGTGCAGGGCAGGACAGCTGCTCCATTGTCTCTTGCCTCCCGCAGCTGCCCCAGCACAACAATGCTGCCCCCACCCTACCCCCAGTCCTAGCATGTGTGTATGCACCCACATACTCTTCTACCAATGGGAACAGCCAGGGCCCCCACCGCCTATCCTCAGAGATCTAATCTGTGGCACGTGTAAGCAGGGGCGGGGAGAGACCTCAGTGTTTGAATAAGATGAAAAGTTTAGATTTCTGGATAGCCTAGAACTATTGGCCCTGAGAGAGGAAAGCTATGGTGGGAGGGATAGAGGTGCCTGAAGGGGTGGTGGGGGCACAGGCTGAGGCTTTGAGCTGGCTCATTTCCCCAGTTATGAAACTCATTAATGATCAACAACTCCAGTTCTTAAGAAAACAGCCAGCTCTTGGCCAAGGCCGGGCATCAAAGGAGCCAACTCCAGAGTCCTTAAGGATACAGGGAAACTGGGCAACAATGACATCACCTCTCACTGAAGTGTGGACCCCCTTCATCCTCAGGCAAAAACTGAAGCTAGAAAGCTACTTCATACCCTCCCCCACACCTCCCTGGGGCACTGGCAGAGGGTTCTGGGCCTCACAGAGTCCAATGTTCAACTGCCCCAGGGCAGGAGAACAAAAGTTCACCAAGCCCTGACTTTGGAAGGAAATGCCATTCCTACAGGTCGGGCAGATGAGGCCTCAGAGAGCTGGAGAGAGATCCACTGAGGTGCACATGAACCATAACCAGAGCAGGGGTCCTCCCTGTGGCTCCAGTCCCCTCCCTGGTTTGCAAGAGGATTACAGGACACCAGCTACTTCACTTCTTCAAAGAGAGTGTGCTGTAAGCACTGAGACAAGACAAGGCAGAGATCAGGTGCCCTTCAGCCATGCAGCTCTGGAGTCTGCCTCAGCACACCTGCTGGCTTTCCACAGCTTCAATTCTTGAAGCCTTCCTGCAGTACAGGGCACACAGTGTAGTCACAGGAATCTTTGGAAATGGATTACTCTTTAGGCAGGTCAGGTACCCTAACTCTGTGGAGGAAAGGGAGGGCTTCCCAATGAGACATTGTTGCAGCAAGGAGAACTGTTGGAAAATGAACCCTCCACATCCCCTCTCTGTCCCTCCCTTCCTTCCTCCCTTCCCTTTCTAATACAAAGGCCCTAGGGAGAGCACAGCCTTACTTCCTGACCCCTGGCCTTGTCTCTGAACTCCTCCCTGCAAAGAAAAGCAGCTTACTACAGCGGATACAAGGTCTTCCTTGTTAAAATGACTGAATTGAGCTGGACTGCCACTGACTGGCAAAACACTCCTCTTTGGGCCTCAGTTTCCCCACTGGAGTCATCCGCCAGAGGACTCACGTTCAGTGCAGTACTGGCCTTTCCAGCCAGGGTCGCACACCTTCTCCCCTGTCTCCCCGCAGGTGAAGTGGCCAAAGGCATCGTCCCGGGGTCGGCAGAACACAGAGCAACCTTCTCCGTAGTAATGTTCATCACACACAAAACGGTAAGAGTACCGGAGGTCGGTGCGGCCACTGCTGTGAAGGTCCTGAGACCACTCTTCTCCCACAGTCAGGTGCCTCTGCGTGGTCAGGCGGCTGATGAGTCTTTCTGGGTTTTCTGAGAGAAAAAGATGCTCAGGTTGACTTTGGTAATCCCCAGAAGCTAGGGACTGAAGGAGTGGCATGGATGTTGTCAACATAGTGTGGAAGCCAACAAACCTTCTTCTCTGAACTCCAGGTGCAGAATGAAGATACCAGAGGACTGGGATGAACCGGGTAAAACAGAATGTGTATCAACAAGGAGTAGGCGTACTGCGGGCGTTTGGAGTCTTACCTGTTGCGAGATCATCAGGAGAATCTGTGTGGAGGGCTTCAATGATCAGAGAGAAGGTACCCTAGGAAAAAGGGGGAGGGTGCTTGATAAATATGGAGGAGGAGGAAGAGGAGGAGGGGAGGAGCTGAGGAGGAGGAGGAGTTGGAGGAGGAGAGGCCTTAAAGGAAAACAAGTATGAAGGTCAACTCCTATCACTTTCCTTAAGAAAACAGAAGAATTTTAAACAGTGTTTTCCCCATGTGTGTGGTTTGTAAAATATGTTAATACAGGAAATTGTGTTTTTTAAGAAGGGTGAGAGTACTGGAGCCAACAAGGTTGGGTGGTGGAGAGGAGCGGACAGCTGTCATTAGTTTTCCGGGAATGGGACCTCAAGGGTGGAGAGCGGTCTCACAAACGGAGACCTAAGAGCTAAGGAACAAGAACCCTCCCAACTTTGGGGGGTGGGGAGGAGTATTCGACCCTAGAAATGAGTACGAGGTGCATGAAAAACGCCCTGGGCTTGCAAAAGTCTCGGTGTCCCGCAGCCCCTCCTCAACCTCCAGAGACTACCGGTCAGTTCCCGGTCAAAAGTCAAGACCGCAGCGTGTCTTTGTGAGATTCCCCAACCTTTATTAGTGCCCGTGCCTTCCTCCCACTGCCAGCCACCCGCCTGCTACCCCTACTCCTCTAGGCCCAGCCGGGAGCGCGCAGGTGACCACTCACTGGCCAGGTGAAGCCGAAGGGGAAACGGATGGGGTTGCTGAAGGCGGGGTCGATGCCTGCGCCGTCGGGCAGGCTGAAGGAGTCGACACCCAGCACTGGCGTGACCGCGCTGCCGTAGGTGCAGGGTGGCTCCGGGGACACGCTGGCCTGGTAGTGCTTGAGGCAGACGCGGAAGAAGGTCCGGCAGGCGCACGGCGGGCCCGAGCCCCCGCGGCAGCAGTTGCGGTTGCCCAGCAGCCCCTTCTTGTTGACGAACTCCTGCAGCTTCAGCTCAAACACGCCAGAGCTCCAGACCTGCGCAGGGAAGGGGCGTGAGGACGCACCGGAGGCGCAGGGGCCGGGGCGCGGGGGCCCTCGCTAGGACGCAGAGGCCGGCCGAGAGCACCTCCGCGCCCATCCGGAGCCACCCGCGGCCGGGCAGCTTTCGGGGTCGGAGCTGGCCAGTCACTTGGGGATGGACAGATGATCCGCTGGTCCGACTCCCCTCCCTCCACCGGGCAGCAGCCCCGCCCGGCCCCCTACCTGGCACAGCAGGGCGGAGACCACGGCGAGGGCTAGAGCGCTCCGACGGCCCATGGTACCGCTGGACGGCCCTGCTCTCCTAGAGTATCCTCTTTTCTTCCTTCTTCAAAGACCCAGGAACGCCAGGAAAGTCTGTGTGACCCGAGGAGCCCCGGCGGAAAGGCGTCTCTTGGCTCCAGGTGTGACAACCGGGGCCAGCTGCTTTAGGAGGTTTTGGCGCTTCAGATAGTCCCGGACGGAGCTCGGCGAGGCACTGAGAAAGGGCAACTTTCGGTTTCCTCTTCTGGCTTTCGATCCACGAGTGGGTGAGGGTCGCCTGCTTTCTGGTTTTGTCCTAAGCTTCCTCACGGAGGGAAAGAAAGGAGGGAAGACACAGAGGGAAGAGAGTCCAGATGTTCAGCTTAATTCCCAAGAGGGCTTGCAGTGGCTTCCTTCGGAGGCCTATTCGAGAGCGGCGGTCTGGAAATCCCACCGGCGAGGCGATAATCCGGGGCCCCGAGGGGCGCGGTGGGAACCGACCGGCCGGGGTGGTGGCAAGGACCGCGGCGCGCGCCCTGGTTTCCCGGCCGGCCGGGCGTCACTCGGCGGCCTCTGCCGCTCCCAGCGTGTGTTCTGCACCGGTATCTTTTGCGCTACCGCAAAGCCTGGCGTCTTCCTCGAGAGCTCAGCCGGTGCCACGCGAGAACACACACCCAGGACCGGGGGCCGAAGCGTGGGAGGCTCCGTGCCGCGCCGGTGCTCTCCCGTGACCTGCCTCGGTCAGACAGGGTAGCCGCGGGGGCACGCCGGAGGATCTGGCCGAGCCCGGCGCCCGCCGCCCTTAAATCCCGCCGGCCGCTCGCATAGCTAATGAGATGCAAATGAGCAGGCCCCCCAATCTGGCGAGAGCTGTCACAAAGGAGCCACTTTTCCAAACCCTCCTCTCAATGGATCGCCAAATGGTCAGTGAGCTGTAAAATGTGCAACCCTGCTCCCCGCCCCCACCTCCCCGCCCCCGAGCCCTCTCTGCCTCCGCCCTCGCCCCTTCTTTGCCTCCCTCCCCCAGAGCGAAACCCGCTCATTTACATTCCTGCAAAATGCTCGCAGAGGCTAACCGCTCCGCTCCCGGAGCTGGAGCTGAGGCCGCGTCGCCCACTGCCCCAGCGCCACAGGCCCGAGGACCCTCGGCACGCTGGGCGGCCGGCGCCCCCCACCCGCGGTCACCGCTAGACACGCACGCAGGACAAGGCCTCGGGACCCCGGCGTCTCGGACACCGGCCGCCTAGGCTCTCCTCGGTTGTTCGGTCCTAGGGACTGGGCAACCGGAGGGAGGTTAGAGGCCCGTGTCCCCGCGGCTGCCCCTCCTCCCTGGCAGGCTCTTTCAGGGGAAGAGTCTCCCGGAGGGGGCGGGGGCGGGGGCGGGGGTCCGGTAGGAAAGGGACCCTTGGAGAGGTGGGCAAAGGGTGCCAAGAGCACCACGGCAGTTTCGGGAAGTTTGGGGAGGGTAGGCACGCTTATACCTCTGGTGGAGGGTGGCGATTGAGCCTCGGAGAGCGCGGATGGACTCGCGATCCCGGCCGGGCGCCCCCCAGAGACCGCGGTCTCTGCGAGTCCTGGAGCCCCTGTGTTGTCCGCGATTACTGGAAATGGGGAATTCGGGTCAGGGCAGTGTGTTCCCTGAGCCAGGAGAGCCAAAAGCTTAGGCTCACCCCCTCCCCAATATACACACCCTCTCCCGGGAGATTTCAACCACCACCACCTTCACTGGTGTCCGGTCCCACTCTCCCGGGTATTCCCCCTCAGGCCTCCCTCTGCTTGGTAAAAAGTGAGTTTGGTGTGTGTCGCTCGCGTGGCTGTCATTAAGGCAGTCTGTTATTGTGCGAGGCTGAATCAGTGGCTCTTTGTGCGCTCAGCTGTATGGTAATGCAGACAGCACCTGCTCTCCGCACAATGCGGAGAGAAAGAGCTCCCCTCCGCGCACGCCGCGGCCTCTGCGACAATGTCCGGCACATGTTCGAAAAACTCTCTCCACCCCACCCCCCAAGACACAACCTTTACACAACCGTCACCTTATTAGGTTTTTACACATCCATCAGACACTAGAACTTTTGTTTTCTTTCTTTTCCTTTTATTTTTTTTAAAGGGAAATGAGTTTATTGGGAGAGCCCAGGACACACGTATCACAATGAATTATCTAAACTGCTCCCCTGCCTGCACGCTCCAGAGAAAAGTAAACGGAGGCACAGACCCTGACTTAGCACCGAGCTATGTGTTGAGCATGCAATGAGCTGCGTATTCCCATCTCTGCAGGGTCCTCCTCATTCCACCCCTAACACCTAGGCAGCTTCATTGGAATCCCAAGATGTGATTGCTGGAGCTACTCCTGCTTTGGTTGTAGCACAGCCCCTTACGGTGTGCCCCACAGGTGTCCTCACTGTAGGTGATGCTGTCCTGTTGGTGAGGACCTTTATCATTTCGGCCAGTATCTGGTTCAAGGTGAACATAATGCTCAGAAAGGGAGAGAAACCCTCCCATGCCCAGGAAAACACTGGTTACAAGAACGTAAGCAGTTTCTTGGCAGGGCTGTCTGTGTTGGGCCATCCGGCAGTGGGAATTACAGCTCCTCTTCTGAGGACTCAGCCTGTGTCCTCCCATCCTGTCTCCCAAACACTTTCAACGTTTCAGAATCAACAGGAACCTGCACTTCAAGTTGTCATTGCCAACTCACAGGCAACCAAAGAGTTAACCAAAAACCATATGTACAATGCTCAAGACTGAGGTGGGAAAAGCAGGGTTGGACCTCACTTAAAAAAAAAAAAAAGCTGTTTTCTATGGAACAAATGGATACTGCCATCCCATGGCACACTCCCACGGCAGTGGCAAAAACATTGCCCCTGCCCTTTGTAAACGGTGTAGGGACTTGCTACTTCACCGAAAGGCTGGGCTAGCTTGAATCCTAACTTAATCTTGCCACCTAGTGTTAGAATCCCTCTTTCGCTAGGCTAATATTTCCTCTGAAAGTTACTTTCTGAGAGCTCTGCTTCTTAGAGCTCAGAAGCTGCTCTCAGCGGGGGGCTGGGAAGTAGGACTCAGGTGAGAGGGACCCTGCAGCAGAGCAGATGCAAAGAAAAAAAGAAACAGCATCAAATGCAGACTCATCTGTGCCTTCAAGATTACAAGAAGAAATGAAATATCAGGAACCTTTTAATTAGAAAATGGAATTGGGAACCAGGCTCCTTTGAATGCCTGTTTAGAAAACTGGAAATGAAGAGTTCCACGCCCAAGGGCTTAGCCCTCGAGGTAGGGAAGACTTGTCCCAGATCTTCAACAAACTCCCCTTAGCATCAAGTATTTGTTAAATTGACATGGCACAGATTTCTCGATTACAGTGGCAAAGCAGTACTGAAAGGCATCGTAAAATCCATCAGAATCCTGCCCACAGCATTCATTCTTTTCCAACTTAATTTATGCCACACCATTCTATATTGGGGAAATCGAGCAGAAAGCTCTTTTTTCCCCTCCTCCTCCTCCTTCTGCTCTTCTTCCTCCTCCTCCTCTTCCTCCTCCTCCTCCTGTTTCCCCGTTCTTAGTTGTCCACCCCTAACTTGGTTTCCTATTCCCCTCTTTCAAACACGGAGCTAACAGGGAGACTGTTTAACTTCAGTGTTTCTATAGGAGCCTGTTGTAGTTTAACTCCTGCGTACCAGTAGCTGAGAGGAACAAAGGAGAGACTCCAGGTCCAACTATTCATGCTTTCTTTGCTCTTTAATTTTCATTGATTGGGAAGACAAGGGGAGCCCTTAGGGATTCGAGCTGGAGGGGGATGACACGCCTTTAGACGCCATCAGCCCCCTAGCCAGCCATCTGCTCTGAACCAAATGGCGTTTTTTCACTCCCTAACTGCATGTCTCTATACTCCCACAGCTAAGCACGCAGAACCCCCCAAATGCAGGAGGGAGCTTAAGCTGGAGTATGTTAAATAGACTTGCCTGAATGTTGGCCTAGCCAACATTTCCCCTCCCCACACCATAAATCCTCACCTTGACCATTGGAAGAAAAAAGAAAACTTTCTTTTAAATGCTTTTTGATGTTTCAGCAAATTTACTGTACAAAGTGTGGCTCATTAGAACTGAGAAGACACCGAATACATCAGTTACAGGACTTGAAGGAAGCATTGTTGTCTGGTGGTACTGTTAATTTTTTCCAAACACACCTCCCTCTCCCCAGTCTGAGTAATTGCAGTAGGTAGATTCAGGTTGCATAATAATCAGAATTAAGGCCACAACAAACGCATATGGAGTTCTGTCTGCTATTGATCCGGTTTGTTTGCTGTAATTGACTAGTCCATGTGGTAATCAAAACTCCCAGGCACAATCTTATTGAACTAAAGGTGCCCATTCTCAATAGAGACCACCTAGCCCTGACCCAGCTCCTCCACATACACACACCTGAAAGGCTCATTCTCAAGGTCTGGTTATAACTGTGGCTGCAGATAAGGCCCTATATCCACAAACAACTCCCAGTTTTCAGACTAGGCCAGCACAGGTTCAATCTTCTGTGCAAACAAATCTGGGGACTTGAGGGGGGGTTGTGTTTTCTCAGACCAACTGAACACTGTATACACAACAGAGGGTTTTCTTATCCCTAAGAATTAGGATCCTTGTTCAGAACAACAAAACTGAAACTTCCAAGCAGCAAATTTGCTGTTGATCAAACATGCCAGCTTGCTGGGGAGGAGGAGGAGGAAGAGGAGGAGGAGCCTGTGTATTAATTAGTACTAGTATCACATCTTGCCCAACAGCCCTTCTGTCCATTTTCCTCAGCCAGTTTTAGAATCAAAAGCAGTTAAAATATTGGGCGGGGGGGGGGGGGAGACTCCTTGCAGTGAGATGGAAAGCTATCAGGCACCTGTGGCCCACCTAGCTGGTGTGATTGATTATGATAGGCAACGCCCCCTTTTTGAAGTTTCTCTGTGGTGCCAGGGCTGGCCTGGAGCTCGAGATTCTCCTGCCTCACCCTCACGAATTCTGGGATTACAAGCATGCCAACCGTAATTCTGGCACACACACACTTGATTGCAGTTAGCATTTGGCTTCCATTTAGAGTAGTGACTTCGCGCTTCAGATTCGCTGGCACCAGGTGGCCCCAGTAACCCTAGCTATGCTCTGTTGGCAGCACACTCAAAGGGTAGTGGACCCGAAAGGCTTCGGCATGGCGCCCCGCGGACACCAGAGTGGATGAGGGTCCTAACGCCACCGTGCCATAGGATCACAGCCCTTTTTTTTTTTTAAATGAAGCGGCCTGCCGCGTCCTCCTACCCACCTAGTTGGTGGTATTTTTCCTTTGGGTAGCTAGACAGGAAACTCCGAGCCATGGTAAGCGCTAGGAGGACACCTCACCCTGGGGTGCGTGGGTCTTGGGAAGCGGGCTGCCGAAAGTTGCAAAGGCATGTGCTGATTTACATGAGAAAAGGGGAGGCGCGTGGCTCAGCTGGCGGCTGCCGCGCAAATGACAGATCGCCCCACCCGCGGCCCCTCCCCCTATGCCTCTCCTTCCTCGGAATCGTGGGTCGTCTGCTCCCGGCTGTCCTGCGCTGATTTCCATGACAAAGAGCGTGTTTACCTGCGGCTGCAGCCCAGGCGGGCGGGTCTTTGTCCCAGGATCAGATTACCCTAGCAGCTGCCTGCGGCTGACCGAAGGGAGTCACGCAAGCACCTCGCTGGGAACTTTCCGCGGCCCTTGGTCGGGAATGGGTGGCGATGGGGTGACGGGTTTGTAGGAGGAAGGCTGAAATAGGGCAGAGGTTGCCGTTAGCTTGCGGGTAGGATTGTGAGGCTCTCAACTAGAGTCAGCGCCCCTGGGGGCTTCCCAAAGGTGGCGGTGCTGGAGAGGTGCGGGTGGGAATCTGCGCCAGAAGACGGTGGTCATCCTTGGGCCTGTGGATGGGGTGCGACTTGGGGGCATAGTGACTTGAGTCTCAGAGCCTTGAGGCGAAGTCGTGACAGTTCCACGCAGCTGGGCCCGGGCCCTAGCGCTCTCACCTCACCTGGTATCGACGAGGACCAGCTGGCTGTGCGACCGACCGACATCAGGATGACGAGCCGTTTCCCGTTTCCCCTCCCCCGTTCTGATTTCCCAGGCTCTGGCCTTGGGCGGGAGAGTATAAAGATTAGGCTCGTAGAGTCTCTAAAACAATAACCTAAAAACCGTGGCGCTTCAGGCTTAACTAGAGTAGGCTTGCTGTGTGCGCACGAGTGGTTTAAGGCCTCCCCATGAAAGTCCATGTTGGACATAGAAGCACCCAAAGGCCACTCACAAGGAGCCCTAGACAAGCCTAGGGACCATGGAAGCTTTCAGTGTTCCAGTCTTCCCTGGCCTCCCCCACCTCCCTTTTCTGTGAGCATCTGCCCTGGAGAACAGATGTGGGCACCTGCAGTGACAGGCCGCATATGCTCCGTCCTATTCACAGGCATTCAGACGTGGCACAATGAGCGGCTTTTGTGTGCACAGAGTCACTAAATATATTAATCTGTACTCCCCAGAGCACCGGGCTGTTTAATTTTTCACTAGCAATAACATCTGATCTAATCCTTAAATCGGCTCCCAAAAGCCTTCCCTCCCGCCCACCCCCTCTCCTGAAAAACGTGTGAAGTTATTCAGCTTTCCACCTGTTGCCTGCAGTACTGGGCCGGGTCACTGCAACTTCTAAGGTTGGTTCCGGCAGGGGGTGCGTGCAGGGCACAGTGCTGATAACTGCTTGCCACATGAGCATGGCTATGGTGTGTTTATCAGAAGGAAAATGAATACTAAATGTGGAGTGTGGCTCCCCAAATGTTGTGCAAGGAACAATAATTATTAAACAGCTTCCAAACCAACTCAGCATACTCACCCTGCCTGTGCGAGCACCTTTAAAAATATAGAGTTCCCATTTATCTTTGTATTTATTAAACTCTAGTGGTTATTATAAGTACCGGTCAAAAAGCTTTATAGTCCAAAAGTAACATAAATCTCAGATGTCTTTTTTTAAAGCAATTTTGTTGCAGGACTCTTTTATCTTTGCATCCCTTATTCCATTTTGATTTGTTTTTGGCCACAATGAATCCTTTAGTGCCTTTGTGGATGTCACAATGCACAGGGACATCAGGCCATGAATGAAGACAGAAGCCAAAGTCTTTCTTTCCTTTCTGCCCATTGTCTTATGAATGGGCCTTAGGCTGCATTCTGCTGCTAGGAGACCAGATTTGCAAAACTCTACTCCAGTAAATCTGCTGGGGAGAAAGGGACCCAGAAAGCAGTTCAAGTACTAGAGAGGGAAGAAAGGGGACAAGCCAAACTTTTTCACCTCAGTCAGCACATTTCTTGATCTCAAGATGTAAAACACACATGCATTTTAATGTTGCAATTTCCCCAGCCCACCACTCCCATCAAGACATAGAATGACAGCACTAGGTCACCATCAACATTTGTTTTCAGAGTGTGATATTTTATTTTCTTTCTTCCCCCCACCCCCCCCCACCCCCGTTTAGGAAAAAGAGAACTGGGCATGGGAGCATGCCCACCACATTCAGTGCTTTCAGAACGTGCATGCTGCCAGTCAGTGAGAGTGCTGTGGCAGCTCCAGACTTTTAGTTATGATCACAACTGCAACCTGTGTCAGTGGTGGCTAGCTAGAGCAGTCCCTACCAGTAAGTTGAGAAAAGAAATACCACTGCTCGCCAGTTGGGAAGGTCCTAAGGATTCATCACTTGCTAGCTGGTGAGCCCTCATTCCTCAGGGATAGATGGAGTCCCATGACCACTCTTCAGATCAGTGGGAAACCAGAATGACCCGGAGGTAGGGACAGGGTCAGGCATGGCAGGAAGTGGAAGGTTGCTCATTCTCTGCTCACTGGGAGTCCATCTGAAACTAGACATACTGTCTGCTTCTATAACAACTATAAAATGAGTTCCAAAAGGCTCTCTTGTTTTTCCATTTCCTGAAAGGGCCTGTGCAAGGTTAGCATGCTTCCTTAAAAGCATGACAGAATTTGACAGTAAAGCAATCAATATTTGGTACTTTTTCAGCAAAAATGCCTTTGCTAATTTCTTTAATACACAAAGGTTACTCGGCTCTTCTTTTTTTCTTTAGTCAGCTACATGGCTCAAGAAATTTCCTCATCTAAAATTGTTCAAAAAGTTGGGGCTGCAGAGATAACTCAACCATTAACACATTTGCGGCATGGGTTACATGTCTAGTATTCACGTGGCAGCTAGCAACTGCCCTGAACTCCAGTTTCAAGGAACCTGACCCCCTCTTCCGGCCTCTGTAGGTACCAGTCATGCACACGGTGCATATGCATACACAAGCAAAATATTTATGCACACAACAAACGAAATAAATCTTTAAGTTGTTAAATATGCTTTAATGTCTCTACTGCAGGTGAGTTCTATGGTAATATAGTCTGGGATTGTTAGTGGGGGCCATCTGCGTCTCCTCTCTCTTTATCACAGAGAACCAGCCTTTTGTTACTTTTCTCTGTGGATCTAGGCAGCAATTGGGGCAGCCATTAGTGTTGCCTCATTCGTTTCTTGATATCTGAATATGGTAGTCTCCTATTTTGTCAAGCATTGTGGCTATTTAAAGTGGGAGGAAAATTCTGTTGGAATTATGCCTTCATAGGTGGAAGCTGAAACCAATACTTCTGATACAAGTAACAGAGAATCCTAGTTCCATACTTAATACAGGAAGAGACTTTGTTTTATTTCACTGGGGGGGAAGGGTGTCTGAGGTTCAACTCCCCACTCAGCCCAAGGCTTCCATCTGCCCTGTGCTTGGTGAGCTCCTATGTCCTGGGAGCATGATAGTCCTCATGTAGCAGGTATTATCAGAAAAACAGGGGCACTTTCTTCCTAATAGTACCTTTTATCAACTGTGAAACACTCACATAACAATGAACACCATGTTTGCATAGCTGTGATTCTCTTCTTTTCTATTTTCTGACGAACTTTACCAAATACAATTTTGGGTCCATATGGTTGCCACATTCAAAGACATTCAGTTCAACATTGTTTTCATTGTCTTTGTTGAAGAATTTCTTCCTTCATTATAATGGCTACCTTTTTTGAGGATGTGGCCACTGGTAGACTTCTCATGCTCAAATGGATGGCCCCAAATCCGTGTACAGTTGGGTGGTACTAACTGGACCCAATGGGTTATCAAAATAAAAACAAAACAAAGTTGGGAGGGGTATTTTGGAGGGGACATGGGAGATAGTTGATAGAGGAAAATGAGCATGGAAAACCTACCAGTGACCACATCCTCAAAAAAGAGTGATTCTCCCTCTCTAGCAACTATCCATAGCCAACAGATCCTCAGGCTGGTCTGAGCCGTATGCCAGGGTTTTGGTTTATTTGATCTTGTCTAGGTCTTGTGTAGGTAAGCACAGCTATTTTGAGTCCTGTCATGTCCAGGTGACAGCATATGTCACACCCTCCTCCTCATCTGCCCCTTCTTCCTCCATGTCCCCTGGGTTTTAGTGATTGTGGGGTTGGCACAGACGTCCCATTCAGGACTGAGCACTCAGGCTCTTCCTCTCAGAACTTTGGTCAGTTGTGTATCTCTCCATTGAGATACTGCTGCCCACTGCAAAAAGAAGCTTTGCTGACCAGAGCTGAGAGCAGTCTACACCTAAGGGAATAAGCATAAAGATTTAGAAAGCAACTTGATGGCATAATCATTTAGCAAAAGAGCAATGGCAAGCTGTATCCTAGAACTTACGAGCTCCCCAGCCACAGGCTTTTGACTGAGGTTACAACACCAAGCAAAAAAATTTCCTCCTGTGGTTCAGGCTTCAAATCCAACCAGAATGTGGTTGGATGCTATGATACATTAATGCCACTATTGTACCAGTAGCACATCTTGTCTTGGCAGGCCAGTACTGCAGCATACAGGATCCAGTGCTGGGTAAAACCATTAAAGTCTTTTCTCCCCCAGAAACCTGCATAGCACCTCTGACTCTATGGAAGTTTTCCAGTATATTTAAGATTGATTTTTTTTATGTCCTGTAGTCAGAGTGTAGTGTTTTCACCAAAAAGATCTTATCATGTAGTTTTGGTGGCTACCAATTTCTATGTACAGTTCTCTTCTAGTCTCTCAAGAAAGACACTTTGAAGTAGTCTTTCACAGGTCATTCCTTCAATGTAGTGTATGATAAATTTTGGGGGGGAGGTTGTTTGTTTTTCAAGACAGGGCTTCTCTGTACAGCCCTCACTATTTTGGAACTTGCTTTGCAGACCAGGCTGGTCTTGAACTCAGGAATCTGTCTCCACCTCCTGAGTGCCAGGATTAAAGGCATTCATTATCATGCCTAGCTGTACATGATAATTTTATAAGCTTTAGAATTTAGATAGATTGAAAAATTATGCTACTTAATACTATTACTACTGGTTATTTAACCACTTTAAAATTTTAAATCCTTTTATCAAGTTAATTAAAAATTCAAGTACATCTAGATTTGTAACAAAAGTAGCCTTACAACCCTGCTCTAAATGTCCCTTTATGTCTTTTTTCCCCCTGTAAATGTATCTTCTGCAATGGCAGAGAGTTTTTGTTAGTTTTTCTCTCTCTTGGTTGTGCAATTTTAGGAGACAAATACTTTGGGAAGCTCTATATGGTACATGTGACTGTCAGATTGGCAGTTGCATGGGACTTTGGTCTACCTACCTCCACCATCTACCCTAATTCCCTCTTGTCTCTCATTATGAAATACCCCTTCTTTGAGGATTTTGTCTCCTTAGTTTTGGTATCATAACTCCCAGGGTTTTACCCTCAACTCTCTTAGAATTATACCTTTTGCTAATCAGTCCTATCTTTTCTGATTCTCTCATCTCCCACCCACCCACTCTTCCACTGTGTCACTGTAGAGAGCTGCGACGTGTCGCGCCTTAAAGATGGCGCTGGTCTCCGCCTTTCACCAGCCCGACGGTGAGCGCTATCGGTGGTAAACAAGTCCATATTTGGCAAAAACTGCTGATCTGGCTTGCTTCCGCATACGTGGGCCTCTAAGATAGCACTACGTGGCTTTACTTGATTGGCTGTTCATTTAGTATTTAGCCTGTGGGTTGGGTCTGCCCGGGCATTCGGAAGACTGTTTTCAAGGGACCTGAATAAACTGCAGGAGAAGAGCTTTTGTGAGTTGCGTCATTCCTTGCTGGACAAGGGGGGACGCGACAAAGTGGTAGCCCGTACGGGGAACCAGAAAAGACTCAGAACTCCTACAGTCAGGGACAACGCGTTGGTAAGTTCCTGGGATAAATCAGGACAATAAGGTTTCACGGAGATAGCGAACACAAGGTAAAGTTTCACGGAGATAGCAAATGTACGGTAAAGTTTCGCGGAGATAGTAAACGTATGGTAAAGTTTCGCAGAGATAGCGAACAAAAGATACAGTTTCGTGGGGAAGCTGCAAACCGAAAGTAAAATTTTTAAACATGGGGTTGTCTGAGTCACACCCAATTTTTCTGGCTCTTCAGGAGCTACTTTTAGCTAGGAAATTAAAGATTAAGAAGTCTACCTTAGAAAGATTTTTGAATGAATGTGATTCTGTGGCTCCGTGGTTTGCGGTATCTGGGAATCTTACAGTATCCTGCTGGGACAGATTGGACAGGGACTTGGATTTTGCTTGGGAGCAGGGGACTCTGAAGCATGGAGTAAGACCGATTTGAAAAATGATGAAGAGTTGTTTAAAAGACCAGAGATGTTGTAATGCAATCAAAGAGGGAGAGTCAGCCTTGGAACTGCTACAAGGGGAAAGATCTGAACAAGTAGACAGTGAAAAGGAAAGTAACAAAGGCAAAAGATTTGAACAGACAGACAGTGAAAAGGGAGGCAAAAAAAAGTTCCTCTCTATCCCGATCTCACAGATTTTAGAGATTTTAGAGATTTTGAGGACTCAGAGAACACAGGTTCTAAAGGAGAGCTACACGCTCTACTAGAACAGTTGGAGAGGACTGTTATAAAAAAAAAAAAAGTAAAAGAAAAGGACACGCAGGCGACAGTCAGTGTGGGAGGAGCTGCTGCTACAGTCGGTGTGGGTGGAGCTGTTGCCATGGCGCCTGACACGTCAACAACAGTCGGAATGGGTGGAGTCATTGCTACAGTGCCTTCAGCCACGCTGGCGGCAGCTGGTGTAAACAAGGCCGCTAAGCAGCGGACAAACATCAGGATTCCCATGGTCCGCCTAAAAGCATGGTGAAATGGAAGGACATTCTGACAGGCTCTTGGCGGGGGCCTGACCCCGTGCTAACATGGGCGAGAGGGTCTGTTTGTGTTTTTCCTCAGGATCAACAAGATCCAGTGTGGGTGCCTGAACGCCTTGTGAGAAAGATTCGTCATAAAGACTTTCCTAAGGATCCTGGTGTTAGTAACAGTGAGTATGTCAGGAATGACCGAGCCGAGATGGGGGATCCTGTCGATATTCCCAAAGCCGATGCCGGTCAGACATGATGCAACTGTGTTTCCACGCTTATTTAACAGTAATAGAAGCTTAGGCTTACCCTACCTTCCCTTTGATGATCAGAGAAGCCCTATAGAGGGTAATAGAAATGTCAGCTTGAAGGGTAGTTTGTGCTTTTTAATGAACTTCAATAGGTCAGATGATACAAAATACATTAAATTGTCTCAACAGTCAACAGATTTTTTACCACAATTGAGGTTTGGGGGTAGAAGTGGTGGTTTGTTTTCAGGCAATGGTTCTCGCCTTGAAGGATGGTGGCCCACACGAGTCTCTGACTGAAACCCCCCCAGACAGCCACGCTGGGCACCTTTTTGTAGAGGATCCACAGGAGAGGAAGGACCTTTTCCCTAGACTGGATGTCAAGAACACAAAACAGTTTGGGTTCAACAAGATTATTTTTCCTTTAGCCCCATGATTAGTAATATAGTGAATAAGTCTTATACAGGAATGCTTAATATATCTACTAGGGATCCTCAACAGACTGCCACCAATCCTTTTGATTTGTGGCTTTTGTGTGGAGTAAATGAAAGTTGCATGGACTTGGGACCTGTCATTATGCTTGGAGGAGGAATTTATCAAAGAAGTAATTTTTCCCTAGGGTCTGCTACCAGATTGGATTTCTCTAGCGGTAGTGGCTCTGGTACTTAGAATTCTTTGTTTCATTCTTATCACAACAAGAGCTTTTCAGCTTCGCCAGTATGTCTCTGGCCTCCTTTTCTGTGGATTGTAAGTAATGGGAGTGCATCCTTAGGTAAAAAAAAGTTAGTATGCACTCCAGACACATGTTTTTATGCCCTATGCTGAAATGCCACAGCCTTTCCTGTGGCTGTGGTGACTAGAATGCCTCGATATGTACCAGTTCCTATAGAGGCTCCTAATACCATGATGCTATTCAGATTTAAAAGAGATTTTGGCATCACTGCAGCTATTGTTACTGCTATCACTATTGCTGCTGTGGGGGCTACTGCCTCAGCTATTGCCTTGTCTAGTTCTATACAGACTGCCAATGCCCTAAATAACATCTCAGCCACTGTGACACAGGCATTGGATACTCAGACCTCTATAAATTCTCATCTCAAAAGAGGTCTTATGATAGTTAATCAACACATAGATTTAATACAAGAACAGATTGATTCTCTTTGACAACTAACACAATTGGGGTGTGAGTGGAAAATACAAGGTTTGTGTGTTACTTCCGTACAGTATCAAAATTTTACAAAGGCTGCTAATTTGTCTAGACAATTGTCAAAGTTCCTCTTACAGGATTGGTCGGCTAAATTTAAAAATTTGATGAGAGAACTGAGAACAACAATTGTCCACATCAACTCCACTCGGGTGGATCTGAGCCTGGCTACTGGCTTGACTTCTTGGATACAGACGGCTATGGATCATCTTAAGGAGTGGGCGGGTGTAGGCTCTTTGGCGATACTGATGATGCTAGCCTCTCTGGTTTGCCTATGGTGCATCTATAAAATGAGAGCCACACAAAAGCGTAATGCAGCCATGATTATACAAGCCCTTGTCGCCATTGAGGCGGGCCAGTCCCCTCAGGCATGGCTTGCTGCCGTGAAGTAAATCTTCACTAAACATAGTCCCTGCCCACTGAGGTATTTGTTCCACGGATATTAGGGTCTGGTAAGTCAGTGACGGAGTTGACGGGTAAGTCTCGGCCACCTAAGACAGGACAGTCCCGAGTGGGGAGGCTGACCCAAAAACGGGTAAGAGTTTGAACACCGCCCTCCTACAGGCTCAGGCCCACCATGAGATCCCCAGATAGGGGGATTACAAAACCTTCCCAGGGACTTCTACCAACTTTAGAAAAAATAAAAAAAAAGGAGGAACTGTAGAGAGCTGCGACGTGCCGCGCCTTAAAGATGGCGCTGGTCTCCGCCTTCCACCAGCCCGACGGTGAGCGCTCTCGGTGGTAAACAAGTCCATATTTGGCAAAGACTGCTGATCTGGCTTTCTTCCGCATACGTGGGCCTCTAAGATAGCACTACGTGGCTTTACTTGATTGGCTGTTCATTTAGTATTTAGCCTGTGGGTTGGGTCTGCCCGGGCATTCGGAAGACTGTTTTCAAGGGACCTGAATAAACTGCAGGAGAAGAGCTTTTGTGAGTTGCGTCATTCCTTGCTGGACAAGGGGGGACGCGACATGTCACTTTCTCCCTCTGTCATCACTGTCCTGGTTCTCAGGGTACTCCAAGTACTGCAGATGGAGCATAGGCTTTCCTCACAGACCTTGTGCTAGAATCTGAAATCAGAGTGCCAGGACAGTTGGGTTCTGGTAAGGTCTCTCTTTTAGGTTGTTTGCCATCTCCTTGTTTCTTGCATGGTACAAATATATCAAGAGGGCTCACGGCATCAAGTGAAGGTTGAAGCAGCATCATTGATTTCAGTCTGAACTATCTGGGGCACAAACATCCTAAACTTTACTGTGTGTTTCACTGGTGTTCTAGTATCTGGAGTCCTCAACCATAATAAACTCCTTAAAGACTAAAGGTCATTTGACATATTTTTGATGGTACTCAATCATACTCAACCAGCAGGTTCTGGGCACTGTTTGTTGATTTTACTTGGGAAAAAAAATCAATAGGATATGGCAGCCTTGATTGATACTGATATATGATATTGATATCATAAAGGTGTCTTTCCAAACCCTTTAATGTATCCATGGTATAACTTCAATAACTTCATAACTTAGTTATGTATTTTGAGTGTTCCATCAAGTGTCCTACCAGAGGTTCTGAAGGAAAAAATAGACTGTTTTCCCTACTTTACTTCCTTGAATGAAGCTTCATCGGTTCACTAGGAACCAGAAAGTGCCCACTGGGATGAACAGATAAGTTTCAGGATACACCTTAATCAATTTGGTATATTAATAATTGAATTTTGTGAGGAGTTTAAACAATCACATTGATCTCAAGCCCTCTGTCTTACAAATGGCTGAACAAATATTCTCCTGATAGGAGAGAAGACGGTGGGATGGAAAGCACAGAAATGCGTGAAATTGTGTGTGATCAAGAACCAGGAGCAGGCGAGCATGTGACGTTACCTTTTCTACAGGGGTAAGTCTGAGAATGTCTTGAGTGTACATAACCCCAGTTAGACACATCAGGCCTCAATCCTTCTTAAGCTTATTGCAGCGTGGAGGTTAATAACTAAGGAAATGTTCACGGAAAAGTGTTAATTTTATGCTAAATCCTTGTTAGAAAGAACCCTTTAGTATTTTCCTCTGTCAAGTGGTATGTTTTAGTTAGGGGTTCTATTGCTGTGATAAAACACCATGACTAAAAGCAACTTGGGGAGGAAAGGGTTTATGTCAGTTTACAACTCTCAGGTTATGCTCCAACATGGAGGGAAGTCAGGCCAGGAACTAAAAGCAGGAACCTGGAGGCAGGAACTCAATCAGAAGCCATGGAGGAACTGGTTTCCATTCCATGCTTAATCTGTTTTATCATACACATCAGGACTCCTTACCCAGGGGTGGCACAGCTGCAGAGGGTGAGTCCTACACATTTGCCTACAGGCAATCCGATGGAAGTATTTTCTTAATTGAGTTCTCTCTTCCCAGATAACTCTAGCTTGTGTCAAGTTCACAAAACAGCAACAACAACAAGAAGCCAGGATAATTGATCTCTTGTCAATCTGACACACAAATGCATTGCTATTAAACCATAGTCCTTCCCTTTTGTTTATCCCCAAGATCTCATGTTAACACCAATATCACAATATAAAACATAAATAACTTTAAAAGTTTCACAGTTTTAAAATTTTCAACACTTTAAAAGTCCAAGTTCTCTTTAAAAACACAATGTCTCTTCAAAAGTCCAAAGTCTCTCAACTGTGGGCTCCTGTAAAATCAAAACAAGCTAAATATTTTCTTTACTCCAAGAGTGAAAAGTCAGGGCACAGTTACATTCAAATCAAAGCAAAGCCAAGTCCAACAGTGTACAGTGACAGATGTCTGGGACTCATGATCCTCAGGGCTCTACAGGGAGTGAGCAGCTCCAGCTCTCTGGCTGTCCTGTTCATAGCACACAGAGTACATTGCACATGCTCAGGCTGGTTGCACTCCACAGCCGGTGTTGTCCTTGACGGCCATGTCTATGGTACCGACGTCTCCAAAATGCTTGGATCTCTGCAGAAACTAAGCAGCAACTTTACCTTTGTCCTCTCCTGGCCTCTGTCAGTGACAAGCCTCAACTGTTCTCCATGATCCCTTCCTGCCTTCAAAACCACTACCGCCTGGAAGACCCTTAGCCGTTGCCAGATTAGGCTGCCAGTGTAAGATAAAGACTTGGCCCCGGCTAGACCACAGGTGCGGTGTGCTGGCACTGATAAAACACTTCCCAGATGTTGTCTCAATGATGCTGGTCTGTTCTTAGCATAGAGGATTCTTCAGCCCCAGCTGGCCAGTATTTATTGTACCAGCAAAGTAAATTTCATTTTAATGGTTCTGGTCTCTTGTCAAACATAGCTAATTCTTCAGTTTCAGCTGACCAGAAACAGAGATCCGTAGAATGAGTGTTTTTGTATGTGCCTGCCTGCCTGCCTGGTGCCCTAGAAAGTCAGAAGAGGGCATCAGATCCCCTGGGACTAGAATTATAGATAGTTGTAAGGTTCCCTATGGGTGTTGGGGATCAAATTTAAGTCCCTTTCAATAGCAACAAGTGCTCTTAACCACTGAGCCAATTCTCTAGCACCTAGATTCTTAATTTAAAAAAATATGGAATGGCCCTGATTAGAGTCTTGAGGAGACTCTCAAACTACTCTCTGAAAATTCACAAGCCAGATCTTCATCATCTGCTCTGCTCTCAGCATTATCTTCTAAGTTCTCACAATAGCTCAGCTCTGAACACTCACTAGCTTTTCCGGTCTAAAGTTCCAAAGTCCTTCCATGATCATTCCCCAAACATGGTCAGGTCTGTCACAGCAATATCCCATGAACCTTGTACCGATTTCTGTCTTCATTAGGTCTTCCATTGCTATGATAAAACACCATAACCAAAATCAACTTGGGGAGGAAAGGGTTTATTTGGCTTATATATCTTCCCACAGTCCACTGAGGGAAGCCAAGGCAGGAACTGAGTCAGAAGTTATGGAGGAATGCTGCTTACTGTGGCTTGTTCAGCCTGCTTTCTGTTAAAACCCAGGACTCTCTGCCCAGTGGGCTGGACCCTATCACATGGAATCATTGATCAAGAAAATATCCTCCAGAGTTGCCTACAGGCAATGTGATGGAAGTATTTTGCCAGTTGAGGTCTCTCTCCAGATAACTCTAGCTTGTATCAGGTTGACAAAAATCCAGCCAAGACATGTTGGACAGTTTGGCTTCTAGACTGAAAGCTGTCATCACACAGCAGCAGTTGCCTGGGAGGGAAACTGAGTGTAGTGGTTTGAATGAGAATGTCCCCCATAGGCTCAGATGTCTCAATACTTGGTCCTCAGTTGGTGACAGTTTGGGTAGATTTGAAAGGTGTGGCCTTATTAGTGGAAGGATGTCACTGGGGTGGGTGGGCTTTCAGGCTTTAAACTATTACCACTTCACTCTCTCTGCTTCCTGCATGTGGTTGGAGATGAGAGCTCTCAGCTGCTCCAGGTGCCATACCTGCTGCTGCCACACTTCCCCACTAGGATGGTGACTGACTGTAGTCATGGTGTTTTATCAAAGCAATAGAAAAGTAACTAAGATATTGAGAAACTACCCTCAGAAAGGCAGAAATGAAGGCTGAATTGGGAGCCATTGTACTGTTTCCACCATTTCCAAATCTGCTAAAACTGAGAATGATATATATTATTTCCATTCCTGAAGGATTGGAGGACTATTAGGGTAGTGACAATTGCCTCTTTGGCCTCAGCACTTCTGGAGATCTGGAAGTTGTCAATCAAGCAGGAACTATAAATCAAGTAGCTGCCCCTGGAGGTTTCTCAGACTGTCATCAGGACAGCTGCGACTGCCACTGCTCTGTCCTAGCTACCAATGTCCAGAGAAGACTTCATGTGAGCTGCGGATGCCCCATAGAGACCTTGCTTCAGTCGGGAGAACCACTATAATCAACCACCGCCCCTGCTGTGGCATTGCCTTAGGTAACTCTGGAATGACCATGACACCTTGAGATGGCTCTTACATGACCCTACTCAGTAGACAGGAGATGCTTTTACTGCAAGCTGGCCCTGTGCTGCCAATAAAGTTTACTCCAGGTGGTTTTGATGCCTACTTGCAGTCTTTTATCATGGGCAGGGTAGTCTGAGTTGGTTGCGTGAAGAGCAGGTACAGCACACAGCAGAAGGTAGAAGGCTATTGTAGAGGCCATGGAGAGCTGAGAGTGATGGGCTGCTGAAGTGTTGGGAAAGTATGACACAGATGGGACAGAAACTGCAAAAGGTAAAACACTACAGAATGCTGAGATGTTGGAAAGACTGCAAACTCCAGCTGCTGCCAAGAGTTGGAGAAAGTCTCAGAGTTGAGACCTCTGGCTGCTGAGGAAGCACCCTGGAGCTGTAAGGCTAAAGACTGAGAGCCCCGACACCATAAGGCTAACACAAGCAGCTGGGTGTGTCGACTTAACAGTTGAGATCCAAGTGTTTCCAGCACCCCAAGCTGGGAGCTCCCGACACAAAGGGAGCTATACTTTGCCTATTGGGGATTTCCATCCAAAGTACCCCCCAGACAGCTAATGTGACCCACAGGATGGCCACCCTAGACTCCACTCAATAAAGTGACCTGCATTATTGCCTGTGATGATTCTTTGTATGGACCCTCAGTCCCTGGTGCGCGGTGTTCAAGCTGCGCCGCCTTTCAGTTCTGGTATTCCCAGGGAGATTCAAGACCAGACCAGCGTCCTGGCAGCCTCTCACACTAGGCGTGGATGCAAGCTGTGGTCTGCGGGGTGAAAAGGGTTTACAGTCAGTGTCCGCTGGGGCCTGTCTGCGTATTCTGCCGAGCAGGACAAGCGGGGCTAAACCCACTTGGCGCGGTCGGGTGACCTCCGGGGGGGGGGGGCGAGCCCCCCAAGTGATCCCCAGGTTGCTGGAAAACGGTGGAAGCTCCCTCCTTCCCCTGCGCATGAGCATCACCCACCTCGCCTCCCGCTCCGGCGCCTGCGCACGGCCTCCCTTTGGTCCCTTCGCCCCTTCGCTTCCAGTTCTGTACGCACGAGCTTCCCTTGGTCCAACGAGGCCCGCCTTCGGGCGGAAGTGCAGTAACGGAAGCGGAAGTGCGCACGCCGGAGCCTGCGGGTCTGAAAGCTGGTTGACGCGTCCGCCGGCGCCGCTGCGGGCCCAGGCGGAGGGCCGAGGCAGCCACCCTGCCCTGCAGCCGGAGCCGGGTGGAGGCTCTTCCTGAGCCCAGCCGCAGGGCGCTGAGAGCCGGCGAGGTAGAGTCTCAGGCTTGGGGAGAGGTTGGGGAAGGGAGGAGCTGTGACCTGGGGACCCTGGTTGGGGGAGATGCGGGACGTGACGTGATGGGGATGGAGACGCCAAAGGGCTGGGCGGAGGATCATGCTTTTGGTTTAGGCCTTTCTACGTATGCTGCCAGACCTTTCCATCTTCGGGACTTGCTGTCCCCCACGACCGCGTTCTTCAGGCAGTCTCTCACCGTTGTCCCCATCTCCCGCCCATTAGGGGATATTTCCTGACCTTGACTGACGTAAGCGTAGTGTAGGAGCGCTGGCTGCTGTTTCCCTCACCCGCTTTTGGAAGATATCAACAACAGATACGTCATTTCTCTTGCCACCCACTTTGACTTGTATATAGCACATCCCAGACAAAAACAAAACAAAAAAACCCTCAATCTTCTAAACGTTGATAGCTGTGAACACCGTTGGCCCGAGAAAACTTAAATGGATAGCGTTTGAGGTCATTTGTTTTCGACATTTGGAGATTCTACTCTATCCCAAACTGCAGTCTGGGTGTATTTATAGAGCTGATAACGAAAAGTTCGTGAATTCAACCTTTGGGGTCTCTTTGCTTATGTGGACAGATTTGAAGGCACTGGGAATGCAATAGCTCTCTGTTCATAATTGGCATTCTTCTAAAAAAAAAAGAAAGAAATATCTCCAACTGTATATTGTAGGCTCTTTGCAACTTGCTATTTGTCTTGCTGCTTTGCAAGCGTTCTTGTCTTAATCTTTCCCCCCCCCATTTCGTACATCTTCAAGGTGTGCTTGGTATTTGAGGGAAGGGCTGGTCATTGGGTAGAACATTGTAACTTTTGCGTTGCGGGTATTAAATTAATTTCATTTAATTTCTGAGTTTACTCCACCTTGGTAAGAAGGGTATATTTCACATAACACTATCGGTTGTTGTTATATAACTTAATGTCAAGTATAAAGAGTTTTAATTTTATTGTTAGACATTTCTCTTATTTCTTTTATTATGCTCTCTCTGGCTATAATGGGAGTCTATAAACTTTGAGTGGGTTCTTCAGATTACTTTATAGACCTACCCTTGGTTTTATTCATTTATTTTTCAGAGGCATTGGTCCTAGCATGTGGGAGACATTGCAGGGCATGTTGTGATGTGACTTACAATGATGTCATTGTCTTGAAAGGCCCACCCTACTTGTAGGGATTCTCAGATCATCTCTGGCTAAATTTTGAGCAATAGGACTTAGGAGTGGACTATTTGGAGAATATCCTCATCTCAGCTTTTGTCTACTGCTTATGTACCTATTCAGACTTACCCTATGTCTCGTGGAAGAATTGGGGGAAGGATAGAAAGACCTATATAGGACAAGAACTCCCCAAGAAGACCAACAGAGACAACTAACCTAAGCTCATGGGAGCTCACAGAGACTGAAGCACCAATCAAAGAGCATGCATGAAGTGGACCTAGGACCCCTGATAGGCTGCTTGGTCATCATGTGGGTCCTCTAGCAAGTGGATCAGGGGCTATCTCTGACATGGACTCTGATGCCTGCTTTTTGACCCCTTCCCCCTAATGGAGCTGTGGTGCATGGCCTCAATGGAAGAGTATGCACTCAGTGCTGATGCAATCTGATCTGTTGGGATGGGATGGTAAAAGGGACTCCCCTTTTCTGAGAAGAAGGAGAGGAGGGTTAAGGAGGACAGGAGGGCAGGATGCAGAGGGGGGGAGGGAAGGGGCTATGATCAGGATGTAAAATGAATAAACTTAAAAAGATTTACCTTATTACCTAGCTATAAAAATTTCCTAATTTACTTGTATGCTGATGTTGTTTTCAGTCATCTTGTAATAAGTCCTTTAGGGAACAAAGAACTTCCTTGCATGCTTTTAGCAATAAAGAAGAACAATAATAATTTAAACAATATTCACAGCTTTCTGTCTTTTGGGAAATTTTATTTTACAATGTACTAACTATGTGCTATGTAGTAGACACTTCCTCGGGAAGTATAAACAAATGCCTGTTCACCTGAGGTAGGCCACTGACAACAGACCAAAAAACATATTCTAAGTCAAGCTTAACGACCAGTGTGTTTATTGAAGTTATTTACAGGAACAGGAGTGACTCAAAGGCAGCTCTGTAACCAAAAGGCCCACTCCAGCATGGATAACATCTCAAGAAAACTGCATCTATGAATTGTCTTCACAACTTGCAGGTTCCTGGACTATTTTCAGAGAGTTTCCTCTCCTAAGCAGTTACTTACCACTTTTGTAACTTTAGGGCAGGACCTTATGAATGTTACAAGTTTGGGGAACTTCCTGAGTTTGATGAGGTTACCTTTTCCTGCCAGGAAGGAATTAGGTGTTATGATCCTTTAAATATCAGATGTGTTCTAACCTCACAGGTGCCCATACTGTGTGTGTGTGTACTGCAAATGTGTATGCGATGCCACTTTTCTGAGGTAGTTTGTAGTTCACAATGTGAGGAATTAACAGTGTGAAAGCAAGGAAGGACTGGTGTCTGTTCTGTTAAAATAGCAGGCTTTCCATTCTGAGGTAAAGGAGGGGCAGAGACATTTAAATAAAGCCAAAGCAATACACTGAGCCTGGCTTCCTGGAAAATAGGGAGAATACATCAAGGAACTCATTGTCTTAGCAGCTTTAGTAGAAAATACTTGAAACAAACAAGCAACAATTAAATCCCTCTCTTATTGGCAATGGAAGGCAGCAGATCAAACATGGAAGACACAGAATGCTCATGGCAGCGTTGTCAGTCCAGAAGAGGAATGGGAGATTCATGTTTCTCCTCTCACATGTGTTGCTTTCTGTGTTGTGAGTGACACCGAAGGTTTCTGTAATAGCTGGCCATGGACCATGTGGCTACTACTTGTGTGTTATTAGGATGAGTCTCTTGGCTCCTAGTACCCAGTGAAGAGCTGGGAGAGAAGTGGCATTTTCTCACTGCGTAGAAACGCTGTCTCTAGATGGGTAAGATCTACATTTGTTCATTCTTCCCCGGTAAACTGTGGGAGTCATGCTTCCCCCAGAGCCAGGCCAACCGTGTACAGTTGTGAGGTCTGTGTGCTGTTTCTGTCTGTTCAGACTAACTAGCCTTTGTCTTCATATGTTCCTTAATAGTCTTTCTTCTCCATACTGTGTGGATAATATTAAAGCAAAACTTCCCTTTTCTAGAAATGAATGTAAATTGTCAGGGATACAGACGTAACTCAGTGGCAGAATGTTTGCCTGCATGTCCGAGTCCCACACTATACTGTAAAACAGCAGTAACAGCAGCAAGTACAGACTTCCTGAAAGTGGGACCCATACCCCGGGATCCAACAGATTCCTGATACTTGGTATAATCATGTCACCAGGCTCAGTACCTACTGCAGTAATTCAAATACTATCATTACAGTTCAATGATAAATCCTTATACCATAATATACATATATATTATATATGGGGTATATATGTCCATCATATTTAATAATAATATGAGCAGGGCTTCTTTAAATTTTAACATAAAATTTGTAATGTCTGTGTCCATCCAACTTTTGATGGCTAAATTGGTAATGACATCAAATTCTACCAGTAGAAGCTAGAATCTATTAGTAACCAGTAAATTCTTAAAATAGTCCTGTGAGGGTGCCTTTTTTTTTTTTTTTAGCCTAGAGTTTTTATAGCTTCTTCATTGGTATAATGGAGCTTATAGCTTTTACCACACATCAGAAAGTTTGCTTTAAATGTTAGTTTTGTGTTGCTTTTGTATATTAAGGATTTGTTGTTAATATTTTATCAAAGATCTTAGTGGCTTGGTGCCATATTAAAAAAACATAAAAGGGAAAGTATGCTATTTAGGATGCAAGGTTTCTTTTGGATTTTTTTTTAACTATTTATGGACCTTGTCTGCTTGGAGAATGTCTTTCATTTATATATAAGGACATATATAAGTACATCTTACTAAGTAGAGAATTCTGGTGATATTCTCCCACATTCTGAATTCTGACTTTTGAAGTGTTCTGTGTCTCTATTCAGTTTTCCGTGAACTCATTATCTCAAATGTTGCAGCTGTTTAGTACATTTTTATGTAGCTTTAAAAGCATCTTTATTAAGTGTACTTGACACATTTGCCTGAATTGTGTTATATATATATATAATCAGTGTAGTCATAGTAATATCCATACCTGTCACTTCCAGAGTATATCCTTGGGCACACTTTCTTCCTCTCTGCCTCCATCAGAGACACCACTGTCAGACCACAGGCCCACCAGATGCCTGCATTACTTAGAAAGGACCTCACCCCCTCATGCCAATCATCAAGAAAACTTTGAATAATAAATTTTACTTTTATTTGGTGCCTTCATGCCTTGTGACTCCTAGCAAGTAGGCTAGGTCACATGACATGGGATTAACACCCCCCACCCCACCCCCGCCAAATTATATAACCAGAAACCCCTTTGTTTCTTGTAAACAAAGTCTGTGGTTCAGTGCTATAGCTCTCTTAATATTCTTGGAACAGTCTGGCATTTTACATTGATCACCCCTGTCATGCTCTCTCTATTAATAAACCTCTGTTTTGGACCTGAAGGCTTGCTCCTTTTCTTCATTGCCCCATCCTATGACTGATGATACATCTATAACTTTAGTAAAGCTGCCCTCTGAAGGAAAATCTTGTCAGTATCTTTTCTACAAAGCAGTAATTATTAATAATATTATTACTATTATTTATGACAATCGCTAGTCTGCTTTTGTCAGCACAGACCTGCTCAGCTATCTGGGACCTAGAATTTTATATAATCAAGTCAGTATGCTCTTTTGGGGGGGGGGGTGATGGGGGTTACAGCTTCTTTTAGTTGCCAGAAATAATTCAAGCTAGGAGTGATGGCGCACGCCTTTAATCCCAGCCCTCAGCAGGAAGAGGCAGGTGGGTCTTTGTGAGTTCAAGGCTAGCCTGGTCTACAACCAGAGCTACATGATGAGACCCTTTTCCCCCCCCACCTCCCCCCAAAAATGTATTCTGAAGGTTACCCATGTTTCAATTTATATGTTAGGTTTTAACTAGGTGGGAGATAATTACATGTTTAAAAACTTAACCCAGGCCGGGCGGTGGTGGCGCACGCCTTTAATCCCAGCACTTGGGAGGCAGAGGCAGGCGGATCATTGTGAGTTCGAGGCCAGCCTGGTCTACAAAGTGAATCCAGGACAGCCAAGGAAACACAGAGAAACCCTGTCTCGAAAAACCAAAAAAAAAAAAAAAAAAACTTAACCCAGGATGATGATGAGATGGGTCAGTGAGTGAAAATGGTTGCTGATGGCTTGGGTTCAATTCTGGGAACCCACATGGTAGAGGAGAGAACCAAATTGTCCTCTAACCTCCGCATGTGTACCATGGTATGTATATATGCCATCTCCACCCAATGCCACCCTAAAGAAAGGAATGAAAACAAAGTAGAACTGTTACCTCTGAATTTAACTGAGAAATGTCTTGAATCGTAAGTGAAATTTTAAAAGATCGCCATGCTGTATACTGTCCTTGTGAAAGCCCCTCTCTAGAAGTTAACGTATGCCTAGTAAAAATGTCTTCTATATTTCCATTGAAAACACTCCTAGTCAGCATGTCCTGTAGCTTGGTGGCACACTTTATTTTTTAAGAACATTAAATATCATCATTTTGTGTCCCAATGAGTGTCTAGAAATAATGTCATAGTAACTAACTAGATTTATGTTATTTTATTTTTTTTGCAGATTCATAGAATTCAGTTATGGGTGTGAGAGGGCTACAGGGGTTTGTGGGAAGTACCTGCCCACATATATGCACAGTAGTAAATATCCCAGAGCTGGCAGAGCGCCACAGAAACATGTACCCTGGATGTACCCCGACCATTGTGGTGGATGCCATGTGTTGTCTCCGATACTGGTACACACCAGAATCTTGGATCTGCGGTGGCCAATGGCGAGAATACTTTTCTGCTTTGAGAGATTTTGTCACAGCCTTCACATCTGCTGGCATCAAGTTGATTTTCTTCTTTGACGGCATGGTAGAGCCGGGTAAGAGAGATGAGTGGGTAAAGCGAAGACTTAAAAACAACAGGGAGATTTCCAAGATTTTCCACCATGTCAAGTCAAAAAGAGACCAGCCAAGCAGGAACATGTTCTTCATTCCATCTGGCCTGGCCATATTTACACGGTTCGCTCTAAAGACACTGGGCCAGGAGACTTTCTGTTCCTTACAGGAAGCAGACTACGAGGTGGCTTCTTACGGTCTCCAGCACAACTGTCTTGGAATCCTTGGGGAAGACACTGATTACTTAATCTATGACACCTGTCCCTACCTTTCAATTGGTGATCTCTGCCTGGAGAGTCTAGAAACCATCATGCTCTGTCGAGAGAAGCTCTGTGAGTGTCTTGGCCTCCATGTGGCAGACCTTCCTCTGCTGGCCTGTCTGCTTGGCAATGACATCACCCCAGAGGGCATGTTTGAAAGCTTTCGGTACAAGTGCTTGTCGTCCTATGCTTCTATGAAAGAGAATGCTGGCAAAAAAGGCAACATTATCTTAGCTGTCTCAGACTATATCTCCAAAGTTCTTCACTTGCACCAAGGTGAGAAGAAGATAGAAGAGATGTTACCCTTGGGGCCAAACAAAGCTCTTTTTTATAAAGGAGTGATGTCATATCTTTTACCAGGGCAGAAATCTCCATGGTTAGTTCAAAAACCCAAAGGCATAACAACAGACAAGCAAGTGGTGAGTTTAAACCCTGAATCCAAGCAGGAAGTTCCCATGTGTATAGACTCTGAATCCAAGCCAGAAGTTCCAGTGTACACTAATCCTGAGTCCATGCTAGAAGTTCCCATGTGTACAGATCCTGAATCCAACCAAGAAGCTTCCATGTGCACAGGTCCTGAATCCAAACAAGAAGTTCCCATGTGCACAGATCCTGAATCCAAACAAGAAGTTTCCATATATACATACCCAGAGATCAAGCAAAAATTACCTTCAGAAACAGACTCTGAATTTAATCTGGAACCACTCATGTTTACACACCCTGAAATTAAACAAGAAGATACCATGGATATGGAACCTGAAATAAAACAAGTCACCATGGTTTCAGACTCTGAAATCTTAAGGGTAAGCGGATGTGCCTCCCCACCTCCATTTACTGTGGTCATGTTTGAAAGTATACTACTAATGCATTTGTTCATGAGAATTTATTGATTATCTGTAGAGGACTGACTGCAGGAAGCTACAGACTAGGAACCTCTTGGGGGGTCTAGGTAGGAAGATGTCACCATATATATGAAATCATATTGTAAATACATTTGATATTGTCTCATAAATAGGATAGGAAAGAGCTGTAGCAGTTCTAAGGAGAGAATATTCTGGGTTAAAGTATAAAGAAAAGGCTTCCCCATGGGGTCAGTCCTTCAGGAACACAACATTTGCTTTGAATAAGTCAAATGTGGGCTTGTGGGAACCCTATAGATTCCTGTCACTGTGAGGCACACTGGTAAACTGTTCAGGCAGGAGCCTAGGGCTTGAGGACAGGAAAACTTGGAAAAGATAGAGTGTGCAACCACACTGTAAAAGTTAGTACGTTCTGGTAGTTCAGGCTGATTCTAAGTTGACGTTATGTAAGCTTTGAAGACTTCAGCTTGGTGGAGAGTCACTGTTCAGTACCTATTTATATGAGGTTCCATGCTAGACACAGAGTTTCTCTTTTCTCATCTGACTCTTGCAATAGCCGTATGAAACAGGTTCTTTTCGGGTCATCCCTAACTCTGCCATAATGGCTTCACATGTACTTACCCTTGAGCTATAACCTCCATATCCTATTATCTTGGTTGTCTGGATAAGGTGGATCTCCACAGGAATGTCCAAACATTGCAAGCTCAGAGCCAAGCACGATTTTACCCACAAACTTCTGAGTACTACATTGTGTCACCATCATTCAAGCTACAGCTCTAGGAACTCTGTCTCACTTTTTTGTTTGTTTGTTTTTGTTTTTTTTGAGACAGGGTTTCTTTGTGTAGCCCTGGCTATCCTGGAACTCACTCTGTAGAACAGGCTGACTTTGAAGTCACAGTGATCTGCCTTTCTCTGCCTCCCTGGTGCTAAGATTAATGCTGTGTACCACCATACCTGGCTTTCTCACTTTTCAGTCTTTACGAGTCTTGTTATATCTATTAAATGAGTTTTCAGTTTGTGCAGTAGCCATTTCTTCCAGCTATCTTTTTCACTAGTCCCCTCTGTCTCTTGTGGAAATTACTATCTTAATTGTCAAAAGCTCCTCCTGAGTAGACTTTTAGCCTTCCTAGTTCATTTGTCATGCTGTGCAGAGAAAAAAAAAAAGCCCTTTGTCTTGTATTTTCTTGTAATTCTTATTATTTTGTAACAAAAGCATGTAGCCAAGAAATAATGGTGTCTAGCCTCTGCCTGCCCCCTGCTTTCCACCCTTTCCGTTGGTTGTGTGGTCCTCACAGTACTGTGATTGCTCTTCCACCTTGTGGATGCCTCCTGTGAACTTTCTCCTAGTTAATGCTTAGGAGTTTCTTCTGTTACAGCCTCTGATTAAAAAGTGATCTTACCCTCTGGTCTGTGGGCTTCAGTTAGAATCTTTTTTGTGTGATCAACGTCTTGAAGACTGGTGGTCCTGAAGCAGGCCTTGCAGTTTCCCAATGCCGTATGTTTTACGATTCATACTGTCTTTTACTGGCTCTTCTTTAAGTATTTGTGGGATAAATGACTTTGTCCCCCAGCTATAGCTCCTTAGTGACTTCCTTCCTGCTATGACCACATCAGTCTCTCGCCCTCTTTTCTGCTAATGGAGTGTGGCGGGCTAGGTAGTAACAAGCTGCAGTGATTACATAAAATGTAGATGCTTGCACTTCTTAGGTGGAACAGAAAACAAAACGATTGCTCACGCTTGAAGTATTGCTACTGCTTCATGGAAAAAGGTAGAGGGGGACCAGCAGGAAAGTGGTGACACTCAGAGAAGGGCTCCAGATAGGGAGAAGGTGAGTCTGACCTTGCTTAGCCTTTAGTTTTATTTATTTTTTAATTTTTATTTATTACTTCAAGTTACATCTCAATCAGTGTCCTCGTTCCACCCCTCCCAGTCCCGCCCTCCCACCCTCTCCTCCCTCCCAGTCCTGCCCTCCCACCCTCTCCTCCTTCTCCCACCCATCCCACTTCTCCAATGTGGAGTGTCCCTGTATATCAGCCCCTCTCAGTTCAACAGTCATATGAGGGCTAAGAGCTTCCTCTTGCATGGGGGGGGGGGGCTACATGGTAGCATCCCTAGGACAAATTGTCCCATCAGTAGGTAATAAAGTCTGTGTTCCTGATCCTTTTGGTGCGTTGGTTGTAGGATAGTTATCCTGTACTATGTGGCTAAAATCCAATTATAAGTGAATAGATGCCATGGGCATCTTTCTGAGTCTGGGTTAGCTCACTCAGGATGAGCTTTTCTAGTTCTATCCATTTGGCTGTGAATTGCAGGATTTCTTTATTTCTGATAGCTGAGTAGTATTCCATTGTGTAAATGTACCACAATTTTTTAAATCCATTCATCAGTTGAGGGACATCTGGGTTGTTTCCAGTTTCTAGCTATTACAAATAAAGCTGCTATGAACATAGATAAGGATATGTTGTCCTGGGGTTTGGTGAGAAATAGTTTGGGTAGATAGATACCCAGAAGTGGTATGGCTGAGTCTTGATGTAGAGCTATGAGCTATCCCAAGTTTTCATAAGATATCACCAGACTGACCTCCATAGTGGTTGTACAAGCCTGCACTCCCGCCAGCAATGGGGGAGTGTTTCCCTTTCTCCACACCCTCGCCAGCATGTGCTGTATTTGAGATTTTGATCTTAGCCATTCTGACAGGTGTGAGATGGAATCTCAGAGTTTTCTTAAGTTGCATTTCTCTAATGATTAAGGATGTTGAGCATTTCTTCAAATGTCTCACTGCCATTAGAGATTCCTCCTTTGTGAATTCTCTGTTTAGCTCTGTTTCCCATTTTTTGATTGGATTATTTGGTTTCTTGGTGTTTAATTTCTTGAGTTCTTTATAAATTATGAATATTAGCTCTCTGTTGGAAGTGGGGTATTATACAGAGTGGGTGTAATAATGCTACATGTAATGCAGAGCCTGCAGAGGTTCCCCTCAGATGCCCGTGCCTATGGGGTTCCTGTCTGTTGAAGGATGTGTTCACATGGAAACAGTCACCGTGCAGCTCTGTGGAGGCATAGGCTCTTGGCTCCCTTCTGACCTGAGGACAGACGTGTCCAAGGCTCATGACATCCAGTACTAATGTCAGGATGCCCGCCCAGCCTCTGGATCTTACCCCAAGCCTAAGTGCAAACTTGCATTTATCTTCTCTGCTGGCCAGTTGGAGATGAAATATGGTCAGAAGAGCAGAGAAGTCAATGGGATCTGTGAAGTTGCCTCCTCCTGGTCTTGTGTGTGCCATTTGAGGTGATATCTGACCCAGAGCTTAGCCTGGAGTATCCCGGGGGTGGTGGTGTTGGATTGCCTTCCTGACTCTGCTTGCTACTGTCTCTTTCCATTGTCCTCTGTCTTTTATTACCACTGCCTGTTTGTGTCCTGTATATGTTCTCTGTGACTCGGGGTCTGCAGGTGAGAGCCTTCTGCCTCCTACCAAGTCCACAGTTGGGGAAGCTGTCTCAGTTTCTTCAGGAGGGGTGGGCCTGACAGCTTAGGTTAGAACACAGAGCGAACCTCATGTGTTATGAAAGAATCTAGTGCTTGGTTCCTGTACCCGGTGAAGCAGTATTTCACATTTTTAAATAGGATTTGAGGGGATTGGATGTTCATTTTTTAAACACTATTATACTACAAAGAACAGATTAAAACTCACTACTGCAAAACCTCAATAAAAGACAAACTTTGCTGAATGAACTAGAATTAGGAAATGGCAGGGAAGCAGCTGCATTGTGTTTTTTGGTTTGGAGGTTTCCCATTCTATTTTAAAAACAACCTGCCACTAGAGGTTTAGCACCAGCTCTGCTATGTGTTAATTGAAAATGCTGAGGGGACAAGGGAGCACACAGGAAAGCAACAGATTGATTCATTTTGATGATCAAATAGCATGACCCAAAGGCTGATATGAGGTGGGGTGTAGCTCAGCAGTACAGCATATACTTAGCAAGGCCCTAGATTCAATCCCTGGGCTCAAGAAAGTAAATAAACATAAAGATCTGCTGACAGGGTTGGAGTTTATGTTTTCAGTGCAAAGAAAAGAAATGAGAACGAATTTTGGGTATTAGTCGCTCCAGAAGTGATCGTGACTTATCTCTGCTAGAATCTTTCTGCCTAAGCCTCCCAACTACTAGACTTGTAGGCATGTGGCACCGTGTTTAGCTTACACCCTGTTTTAGAAGTGAGACTAACAGTAAATAGTTTTGCGTTGTCATGGGATTCTTCCTTGTACACTTGAAATAGTAGCTGCAGTGGCTAAGGGAGGAGAAGACCATTCTCAGGAAGGTGATTAACTGAGTTCCACTACAGAGGAGAGGAGTGTAGCACCTTGGACATGTGCACACAATGAAATTTGGGCCTGAAGTTCCATTCCTAGGAGGAAAGACAATTAGAAACCATTTTCTTTTTATGTGTCTTAGAAACCTTCAGTAAAAGAATATGTGGGTGGAGTCTTAAATACTCCACTGAGAGACAAAGAGAATGCACAGAAAGCAATTTTCTTATAAGAGGAGAAAAGTGATAGAGTGTAGGTACTATAAGGATCAAGAAATAGGGCTTAAGCCGGGCGGTGGTGGCGCACGCCTTTAATCCCAGCACTTGGGAGGCAGAGGCAGGCGGATCTTTGTGAGTTCGAGGCCAGCCTGGTCTACAAAGCGAGTCCAGGACAGCCAGAGATATTCAGAGAAACCCTGTCTCGAAAAACCAAAAAAAAAAAAAAAAAAAAGAAATAGGGCTTAGCCTCTGCTAATCCCACCAGACTCCAGTGGCTAGCTCTAAACCTACAGCCACACAGATGGCCCTGGTTAATCTTGGTGGGTCCTAAAACAAATCAAATAGACTTAGAGGCACGAGAGAGATTTGTGGAGAGGGTGGGAGGAGGTAGGAAGTAAAAGCATGGAAAAGTGTACATTTGTCAGAGTATAAAAAACCTACAGTCTCATTTTTAAATGGGACTTGGGCCAAAATGCATCTGGGTTTGACAGTTGGTGGTTTTTTTGGTGACTGGACAGTTGCTGTAGCAAAGGTGTAGGTATACTGCTTGCTGAGGTCTGTAAAGGAACAGTAGGGAAGAAAAGGTCAGGAACACTTCAGAGCCAAAAGCAAGGGGGGTGCGATGCAGCCGATCGTGGGTTCTGTTTTACTGATGAACTTCAACATGTTGCCCCCATCCCACGCTAGTTATGCCTTACAAACCTGTCTAATAGGCAGCTAGAATTCCAGTTAGCATGATTTAACCACATGTGACCATAAGTATAACTCCCACTGGAAAGGCTTGAGGTGAAACACTGGCAGGCATGGCTGTAGTCACGTGTGTGTGCTTCTTCCCTGACAGCCTAGAGATCAGGCTAAACAGCACATTATATAGTTTTCATGATACATGAAATATGGATAAACTACAGTTAAAGGTCAGGGGAGAAACAGAGAGTCTTAGGTGGCATTAGTATGACTGAATTAAGAATCCTAAGTACATAAGTTAATGCAAACACTATACCTTCAGAAGGGAGTGTTATATTTCAAGGTATATGTATAGTAGCTAAAATTAATTTTTTTATTGGAAGAGTAAGTTTATATATAGCTCATTATTATTTTCTAGAAAATTTTGTAAAAATACAAACTTTGAAATAAAGGGTAAAAGGTGGTCTGGAGATGGTGTATTATTTTAATCCTAGGATCTCTGTGAATTCAAGGCCAGCCTAGTCTACATAGTGAGTTCCAGGACAGTCAGGGCTATGTAGAGATACCCAGTCTCAAAACACAAAATCAAACAAAAATTTAGAAATGAAAGAGGGAATTAAAAATTAATTAGAAGAGGACTGGAGAGATGGCTTGGCGTTTAAGAGACCCTGTCTCAAAACAGAACAAAACAAAAGGAAACGAAAATGAGAAACACTTTCAATGGAAATTCCAATATAAATGTTCAGCCTATGGATTTCATGGGTTTTTTTTTCCACAGCAAAATTACTTCTAATTAATTTTATTTTATTTTTGTTTTTCAAGACAGAGTTTCTCTATGTATCCTTGGCTGTCCTGGAACTCACTATGAGACCAGGCTGGCCTTTGAACTCAGAGATCCACCTGCCTCTGCCTCCCAGCGCTAGGATTAAAGGCTGCGCCACCACCACTAATTGGTTGTCCAGTGCCAAATGGTCTCCCTGAAGACAAATGTGTAAGTTTGGACTCAACAGTTAGGAGTATATATGTATATACAAATACATATATGCACACAATAACAGTAAATGAAAAAAGAGCCTCTCCTTATACTGGAAGGAGAGTTGGGAGGGGTGTGTAGGAGGGCTTTGAGGGAGAGACAGGAAGGAAGAAACACTGTAATTTTATTTTTATCTCAAAAACAAACAAAACCTGATAATAGGTTTGCCATGGTTTAAAGGAACTGTAGCAGTGAAGTGAGCATTATGTCATGTGTCTAGCAGAAAGAGCAGGTAGCAGTTGACTAGGCCTGAGTTAATCACTTGGTATTTACTGGTAGTCAGTCATTTTAAGTACTTTCTGTATATCTGTTCCTTTAAACCTCACAGTGATCTAGTGGCTTTTTAAATAAACTTGTGTTATAAAGAAAGCAGTGAATAAGGTTATTCAGAATCAGATCTCAACAATGAATCTGTAAAATTAGGCCTACTTAGGTGCATATAAATTAGATCCAAAGACTTGACAGTCCAAATCATCCTAACAAAACATTTTAAATGCCTTTGGTAGACAGTTTCGATTTAAAATTCTGAATAATACTGTAGGTATAGCATAGCCTTTATGCCCACAATAATGAGATTTGTTCTTTATAAGGAAAAAGAAAAAAACCCTGCATGAAGGTCATTAAAGGCCCTTTGATCTGAAGTGCGTATTTAGTGAGAAAGCCAAGTTTACATTGCATCTTCTGGTCTGCCATGTGCTATGCAGAGGACGGAGTCCAGACACATGTGCTGGACCATGGCTTTTGCTAATCATTGAAGCAGGCACAGTGGCATATAAGAAAAAAGGGAGAGAGGGGAAATTGAACAAAGAAATGAGTGCAGCCCAACTTTTCACACCAAGCTGTTTGATAGGAGAAATATTCATGAGCTAAGGGTGGCTAGTTCCAGTTGGGAAGGAGGGCAGGGAAGAGAAGGTAGGCCATGATTGAGGTGAGCCCAAGGGATGAAGTAGGAGGTTAGGAAGCCTAACCATGGTAAGAAAGACAGGATTTGTGCTTCTAGAACAAGGTGGAAGAGAAGTGGTATTGGGAGACAGCTTTGTTTCCTGAGATAAGTATAGCAGTTTCTAAGAGAGCTAAATGGTTTACAGAGAGATAAAGGGGATTTGAGACCTAGTAACTAAGAATGTCACAATGAGGTTGTGTTAGCCACTCAGATGTCTTACACAGATGAATCCACTTCCAAGAAGACAGCGTGATGGTAGTGTGAATGAGTTGGTGAAGTGAGAAGCTGGAGCTAGAGGCTCAGTTAGGAACCCTTTGTTACAATCCTAATGGAAAGCAGTGAGCACATGTTTACTGAGAGGTCTCAAGCAGACATAATAATAAGATACTGCACAGGTAAGTATAAGATTGGTAGGTTGGAGGACAAAGGACAAGAGTAATGCAAGTAAAGTTTTAAATCTGTTAGTCTAAAAGAAAGAAAACACAAATGCCACTTGATGTCATCTGTTTGAATGACAGTTCCTCATTTGAATATCTTAAATAAACTGGTAAATGGTATTGATGGCTTCTGATCCGTTGTATTTAAATCCCTGAACAGGTTGCCAGGACGCAGCATGTCCACTCAGAAAGCTACCTAGTGTACAACATCATGAGCAGTGGGGAGATCGAGTGCGGCAACACCCTAGAGGACGAGCTGGACCAAGCCCTCCCCAGCCAAGCCTTCACCTACCGCCCGGTCCGGCAGCGTGTGTACTCACTTCTCCTTGGGGACTGGAAGGGTGAGGGCCAGTTGGTGCTTTTAGTGATAGGTCTGTTTGCAGCTGGGCTCTGAGAAGTGCAGGAGAGTGAACTCTGAAAGGACAAGCGGGCAGCAGGTTCTGTTTACCTGTAAAATCTGTATTTGAGAACTCCATCAAAGATTAACGCCACAAGACATTACTATCTCTGAGTTTGAGGCCAACTTGGTCTACATAGGGCAGTCAGGACTATGTAGAGAGACCTTGTCTCAAGAAATAAACAACAGAAATCCAGGGGAAACCCCTGTCCTCCAAACAAGTGAGCCAGGATGAGTGTGGCCGGACTGGAGTGCTCAGTGAAGGAAGGTTACAGTCATTGCTGCTTTCTCTGCTTCTCTTTCTCCGGCCCAATCAGCTCCTTCCTGAGTAGTCGAAACTAGTGTTTCTTCTCCCTGCCTGCAAAAAGAGGCCAAAGAGCACTTGGAAATGTGCACAAGTGGTCCACACACGGGTCTTAGGCAAGAAACCAGAAGTATAAACAGACTTACATATTTAGATGGTCCCAGGAAAAACAAGTACTGATTAAATAGAAAAGATTTTTCAAAGTGTAAATGCTTTGCCGGGAGAGAGGGGGGAGGGGTCCCTGATGAGGATCAATCCCTGAAGAGAGATGACTTGGTTAGGCACAGAGAGCTTTGGTCTATTCAGGGTCGGAAGTCAGTTCAAGAGTGGATCCATGGTGTGAATGTCTATTCCGAGGGTCCTGGGTGAACACACCCTGCCCTGAAGATGGAGTTTTGGGTGCTCGAGAGTGGCCACATGAGTGGTGGGAATTGAACCCAGGTCCTCGGTAAGAACAAGTGCCCTTAACCGTTCTTTCTGGTCTTTAATTCAGTATTTGAAGCCACTTACAAAACTTACATTAAACTTTTAAAAACAAAATCTTTTCTGTATGTTTGGTGAGAAATTATTGTAAAATTTCAGTTGGCTCAGATTTTTCTGTTTTTGTTGTTTTCCCCCTTTTAGCAAAGCAATATGAAAAGAATGAGTGAGTCACTGTTAGACAGGAGAAATGCAGTAGCTGTCGGTGCCATGATCACTTTCATCTCTGGGGTGAAAAGAAAATTCATGAGACAGATAGATGGTTGTGCAAGGACTTTGTGTTCCTCCTGTACCTACTGATGCACTCTCTCTATTCAGATGGAGCCTTCACCGGCCCAGTGGTCAAGGAGTGGTTTGTGTACCCTGGGAACCCCCTGAAGCACCCAGACCTGGTTAGGCCTCTGCAGATGACCGTTCAAGGTAACTCAGGGTGCCAGCTGAAGAAAGAATGTATTGTATGAGTTTCTGCTTGCAGAATTGCATATTGACTGATGTTCGTGTCAGTTCCTATCCCCTGAAAGACTCCAGTGGGGGACGGGTAGGTAGAGGTCAACATTGAGTATCTTCGTAAATCCACTTTGATCCTATTTTTTAAAGACAGAGTCTCTCACTAAACTTGGAACTCACTGATCTGGGTAGACTTGCTGAGCAGTGAGCCTCAGAGATGGCCCTGTCCCCAGCTTCCCAGCTCTGCTGCATGGCACTCTCCCTGGCTGTGTGTGTGTGTGTGTGTGTGTGTGGATTCTGGTCCTCCTGCTCATGAAGAACTTTACCTTCTAGGCTGCCTTTCCAGCTGCCTAAGACTTTCTGTGACTAACCAATGGCTCAGTCCATTCATGGAGTCAAAATTTGATGGTGTTATTGGGAACTTAAGAGGTGGGGCCTCAAGTTGGGGGAAATGGGTACCTGGGAAATGCCTTTGAAGAAAGACATTCTCCTCACAAAGCACGTGATACAGACAGATCTTGTCAGCCATCGTCAGGAAGACTTAGAGCTGTTGTTTGTTGCAGCCTTGAGTATCTTGTTCTCAAGTCAGATTTTACTTTTTCTTTTCTCCAGGTCGCTCTCACTGGCTGCCTCATAATGCTCGACTTTTCTGTGAGCCTTCCATGTTCTTTCTCTTTTTTGAAGGCCTTTCCCAGGGGTCATTTCTATAGTTCGTTAAAGGCTTTTACCTCCAACAGTACATGTGGTATGGTGTTTGCTTGCCTGACAAGTAGAAATAAAAAAGAAATCCGATATTTTCAAAGAAGTACAGGGAGCTAGAGGATTGTAGAAAAAAATAATAAAAAGAGGTTCCTTAAAAATTAGGAAGAAGCCGGGCGGTGGTGGCGCACGCCTTTAATCCCAGCACTTGGGAGGTAGAGGCAGGCGGATCACTGTGAGTTCGAGGCCAGCCTGGTCTACAAAGTGAGTCCAGGACAGCCAGAGATACACAGAGAAACCCTGTCTCGAAAAACCAAAAAAAAAAAAAAAAAAAAAAATTAGGAAGGAAAGTTGGATGTGGTGCCCATGCCTGTGACCTCAATACTTGAGAGGAGGAAGGATCCAGGTTCAAGCCTGCATGAGCTGCATAATGAGACACTATCTCAAAAAGAAAAAAGGAAAAAAAAAAGGAGAGGAGGGACAAAAAAAAAGAAAGGAAAATGAATTAAAAGTTGGCCAAGAAGGACACAGAAAGGGAAGCAGACTCCTGTTTGCTGTGTTTTAAATATGTCCTCCAAACTTTTGTACTGAAAGCAGAGCCAGGAGTGTGATGGTTTCGACAGGCAGGGGACCTCTGGGGAGTGAGTGAGTGATTAGGTGGGGATTGTACCCTTATAAAAATCATCACAAGAAATTCTCTTGTTCTTTCCCCAAGAGGGCACAGTGTCTGTGCACCAGGAAATAGGCCCTGACTGAACACAAGCACCTTGGTCTAAGGCTTCCAGAGTCTTGAGAAACTGCTTTGCTGCTATAACCTGCTCAGGGTGTAGTATGTTGTTATAGCAGCCCAGTGGGCAAAGGCCTGGGTGTGCTGTATTCAGAGAGCCGCTGATAGTCCTATTCCCATCTGGGCAAAGGCCTAGGTGTGCTGTATTCAGAGAGCTCGCTGATAGTCCTATTCCCAATGGGCAAAGGCCTAGGTGTGCTGTAT
>CAJQZJ010027446.1:0-13389 GCA_907164525.1 Lophiomys imhausi | reverse complement strand
TTGAGATGTAACTTGAAGAAATAAAAAATAAAGTAAAAAAAAAAAAAAAGAAGTTCAAGAAAGAAAAAAAAAAAAAAAAAAAAAAAGACGTTCTTTCAGTGGAATTTTCCTGGTTAAGTTTAGGATGCTACTTGCTGTGACTAGCTATCTACTTAGCAGAATGTAAATTCAGTGCTGTGTTCCTTTTGTCCTGGTTAGTGCTGTGCTGTCTTTGTGCACAGTGTTAGGGGACGGCCCTGTCACCGACCATTGTCCTCCCACACACCCATTGTTAGTTTGTGTTGGTGTTTTTGCGCCTATGTCTACACAGTTCCTCTCGATTTAACTGATAAAGAAATGGATTCTACATATTAATTTATAATTATTATAGTAAATGATTTAAAAAATAATCCTCCTTATCTAAAATGTTAGGACAAACAGAATATCAAGAGACTACGGTGATTGTATGCCTTTGAGAGGCTTTTATGGATGTAAGTTCAGGCAGCGTGTGGCTTACCAGGGGTGGGTCTTTTTAGAATCTTAGCTTCTTGATGCTCCTCCCTGATGCTGGAACCTAGGTCTTCTTCCCTAAAGCGGAGAGGTTTACTCCTACTTATTACCCAGTGGGCTTGAGATGATACTGTGAGCAATGGCTTAGCGCAGAAGTGCACAAAACATTACACTATGAGTAAACAAAATTGCCTTCTACATACTAGTATCTAATGCTCGAAAATCTGTTGATATAATTCATGTAAAAACTAAACTTTTAGACATACTTCCCTATGTAGTTTCTTTTCTTTCCTTTTTTTTTTTTTTTTTTTTGGTTTTTCAAGACAGGGTTTCTGTGTGTAATAGCTCTGGCTGTCCTGGACTCACGTTGTAGACCGGGCTGGCCTTGAACTCAAAGAGGTCTGTCTGATTCTGCCTCCACACCCTGTTCTTTCTTTTCATCTTGAGGTTTTTTTTTTTTTCATTTAGTTTTTTTTTCTTTAATTTCCTGGGTAATTTTGCTTAACTTAAATGCTGTTCACTTCATTTTTCTGACTGCTTCTTTCTCAGTTATAAAATTTAAGTACATTTTGTTGGTTTTTTTCTTTAAACCTAAGGCTTTTTCACACAGGAATGCAATTTGATTCCTGTGTGAAAAAGAAAGAAAAATCAAATAAACATTCGTGTAAGATGTACAGGTGTAAGTGCCTGATACTTATTTATATTCTTAGCTCTTCGCATTCCTTTGTTGCAGACTCATCTTCTTAATGTCTGAGCCTAATGGTGGAATACTTAGTGATGTGTTTTTGATCCAGATTTTGATGAGAACTGCTTGTATATGATGCTGGTGCAAAAGTGACTCTTTTCTAAAAAAACAAAACAAAACAAAAACAAAAAAAAACCAACAAAACAACAGAAATGACCACAGTAAACAAATATGCAGACATTTGCCACTTGGATGTGGTTTAAATGACTCCAATCTGTTCCGACCATTTTTCATTTTCAAAAGTTTGCCAATATGGAATATTTATTTTCTGTTTGTGGGTACTGAATAAATGCTTCCTACAAAAGTTCATAGTGTTCAGAAACCACTATTTTATGAATGAGTGGAAAGTGGATAATGATTTTGACTTTGCTCAACCAATCAATGGATGAAGATAGTGGCTGGGAAGAAGCTGTAGCTCTGTAGACACACAGCAGACCATGTGTGGGGAGTTTTCCATTGTCAATGCAAAACAGACTTAGAACTAGTTCGATAGTAGGCTCTGTTCTTACTGTTTCCTATAAGAACTCCAGCCATGCAGGTTTGGATACCTTGGACTTAACTTGTCTAATTTTGTGACCTGTAGTTGTGGGTGGGGAGGGTGGTAGCTATCTGCCAGAGAGAGTTGTTGAATGTCTCTTAGGATTGACAAAGCTAAATGTTATCAAAGGATGGAATTCGCAGCAAAGGCGAAAAATAAGGAATACATTCCACATCTTTGAATTACATGCAGAGAGCCTCAGCAAAGCCCCACATGGTAATTTTTTTTTTGAAAGTACAGTGAACATTGAAGTTTTTTTTTTTAATTTTTATTTCCTAAACTGGTCAAAGAAACAGTTTCCTTGAAAACATTTTTCATTCCTTGCTAGCCTTCCCATGGTGATTGGTGGAGTCATTTTTTTGGGAGCTGAGTCGAAAATATTTGTTCAAGACCTCAAGTGGACCATCAGGAAAAATAAAAATCCCAAGGCTCATCCTATTGAGAACGAATGTGTGGCTGTTACTGCCTCTTTCTCAGTCTTCATTTCCTTTGTTTGTTCAGCCATGGCTGCTTCCCATAACTATCTTGTCTCTATAAAAGACGACCTCTCAACTGAGATGTGGGACTGTTATATAAGGACACCCCACCCCAGAGAAATGGGATGGAAGGGTTAGGAGGTAAAGAAAAAAAATGAAATGTGATGTTTTGGCCTTTTACTACTAATTGTCATAAACTGTTTAGGATAATTAAGAAATGCAAACTAATAGTTATGCAAGCCGGTCATTTTGTTAGGTACTATGACAGCCTATTATAGCTATTTTCTAGGCTAATCAGAAATAAAGCTGCAAAGAGACAAGCAACATCTGCTTATCCTAATATAAGAGAGAGATAGGGCCTCTTCAAAAACCTCTAGAGATCTGCAGAATACAGCATTCAAAGATGTTTTCATAACTTTAGATTTTTTTATATCGAGACATAGCAACTCCTGACAGCACCCCCTATTCTACCCCAAGTAGAAGATAAGCATCGAAGACTCTCCAGTGGGAGATGATTGAATTAGTCGCAAGCCTATCTCTTGGTAGGAAAAGCCCCTTGCTCCAGAATGCTGTCCAAAAAAGACAAAACCTGGAAGCAGGTAAGTCGACAGCCTAGCTCTACCAAGACAGGGTAGGTAAGTCCTTCATAACCTGTGCTCTACAATCAATGTCTGTCAGAGAAACGGGGCCAAATGACTGAAGATCGATGCTGTAATGTATGGAGAGAAAATGGGAACTGTCCAGGCAGCCACTGGTATGTCATTTCTTAGTTTTGGAAGCTGCAGGCCCTGTACTTCCTATAAAATCAAATATATTTATCCCTCTCAGGTCTCTGAGGTGGTTGAAGAACAGATAGCTAGAGTATCAGAATTAAATTTTGAGTTGTTTAGAAGTCAAGAGAGTGTTATAGACCTAAGAAGATGCTTTTAAAATTGTGTTGCAAGTTAGTATGAATGTTGAGTTAGATATAGAACTTTAAACTCATGGAGATAGTTAGATAGTAGAATGTTAAAGTCAGGTGCCAAATACATATGGACTGGACATTGGGAATGTACACTAAGCCATATAACCCTCATAACTATGGCCTAATTACCTCTGTTGTTTTGTATTATATTTATTATTATAAGAGAAAGAGCCATTTGTTGGACTGAAAGGGGAAACTGTAGGGGGAAATAAGATATATACCTTAAACTTAAAAAAAAAAGGGAAGAGGATGGGGGTTGAGGGTGGGAGGGTGGGACTGGAGGGGGGAATAGGGAGAGGACTGCGATTGAGATGTAACTTGAAGAAATAAAAAATAAAGAAAAAAAATAAAAAATAAAAAAAAGACACATTGTGGATGGCTCAGACATGCTCAGTAGAAGCACCACTGACCCTTGGCCACATCCTTGCACCTGCTCTGAAGAGTGAGTTGTATGTAGGGAGGGAAGAGCCTTCCTTAGTGATTTAAAACTATGGTGTGTTGACATTCTCACATACAGTGGTATTTTGTGGATATGTCAGTATAATTTTTCTGCCATTAGAGGATTCCCTAACAGTATAGTATATACGGTAATACAGCAGGTCGTTCTGTGAACATAGCAAGCACCCCACCTTTAAGAGTTCCTCTTCTGTGCTTTCCAGGAGGTAATGTTTTTAGCTTTCTCCGTTTCCAGGCCCTCCAATGGAAGGTGGAGTATTGTGGTATTGAATCTGTTTCTAGCTCGTAACTCAGGATCAACATGGATCTAAGGCTCTGATGCTACTGTAAGGATTTAAATGTAAGGATATATGAAAACTAATATTCCCATGCTTTTATTTTTGATCTTTTGCAAATCTGGCCATTATGAAAATACTTCTCATGATGAACATCATGTTGGCTTTGTATGTGTGTCCTGGGAGCTTCAAAAGTTTAGTCTCACAGCTCACAGAGGTCTGAGTTTCCAAAGACACTTAGTGGAGGGCATGGACACACAGTTCCTTCTGGAACAGAGTAAGTTTCATTCTGCAAGCAGAGTCCTGAGTAGTCTGGTGGCAGCTGCCAAGAGTTCCATCTTGAGAAGGGTACAGTGACAAACAGAACAATGCAGTGACCCATAGTCCATGTCTCCCATGAGTGCAGAAGTGAAGAGTCCTTGCCAAGGAGCTGTTTGTTTTATGATCTTGTTCTGCGTAAGAGTCCAGTTTGCCAGCTGTGTTTCTTTTTGTCCTGGTATGAATGCTATACAAGTTGAAAAATGACTGTATCTTACTTACTTTTACTATTACCTTTTCCAACGCCTGTATTTGTTTTTCTTTTAAACAGATTTATAACCCATCCTATGGATAAGTTACTTGATTTGCCTTGAAAGAATCAGAAGTGCCATCGGCTATTGATCAGCTTGGCCTCAGGGCTTTCAGAATGAATGGAAGGTCATGTGGCATGAATCTGCACCGGACATCAAGAACCCTGCAGGGGCCTGGGCTACTCAGTGGTCAACATATTCATCCTATCAGAGCCCCCTCGGGCACTCCTGGCCCCTCATCCTGTGCCAGCACACCCAACCCCACTATTGGAAATCTTGCTAACAGCCTTCACCTCAAGATGTCCTCAGGAGCAGGGATGGCTCCTCAGAGCAACATGGCTGCGGGGAGCCCTATCCATCTGCCTGTCCTGAGCCCCAGGAGACAGTTACTTGCCAATGGGAAGCCTCAGTTTCAGGTGACTCAGTCTGGTGGCATGGCACCATCACTTACTGTAAAGCCCAAACAGCAAGAATTTGGAGACTCCTTTTCTCCGAATCCTGAGAAAGGTAGGACTGTCATTTTGGAATCTTTCAAAAATGGGAATGTTTCATCTTCCCCATGTCTGTTGATTGCCAGCAAGTTCTATAGAAAACAAACATACTTCAATATTAGACTCAAGGTTGGTGGTCTCATGCTTGGTAAGAGGTTGGGTGTGTACCTGGATATGTATGAGTAAAGATAAAAGTACCTAGGTACCTCGGAATGGAAGCAGAGCAGAAGGTAAAGCAGATCAGCTTAAAGGAGCAATAGGGAGAGAGGTGATGACAAGAAGGCAGGAGCAGGGTGAAAAAGACATTCTGTGTACCTGTGGCTCTGCCATGGCTTACGGAGTTAGTAGGGTGGATTCAACAGGTAGTGGAGGGTAGGGCATAACCACAGTTAATGCTGGTGTTCAAAGCCCTAGAAGAAAAATCTGTGCTTAGAAGAAAAGGGTTAAAAGGGAGACATTTGATGAGGAGCCAGCAAATACAAATAAGGAAATTAAGAGTGAAATCAAAAGAGGGAATCAAGCTGGAATAGTGCACAACATTCCCCCTTATACTGGGGATTGAAACCATGGGCTGGTTTATTAGTGACATGCTAGGCAACTGCTCTTCTGATGAGCCCTGTCCCCAACTGGAATAATAAACATGTATTTAAAACTTATGAGGGACTAGAAAACTTGCCTAATTTGAAATACTGCATGTGCTTTTAATTCGTAGTGATTGGATTACCATACATTTCAAATTAAAGAGTAGTTGTTGAGGACTAACAAAATATTTGAACAACACACTTTCTCTAGTAACTGGTGTGGACTTAATGGATTTACATTGCAGATGGTATGTGTGTTTAGGTTAGGAAGAAAAAGAGTGTATCCTACATAACTACAGTTTTTGTTTTTTATTTCTTTTTAAAATGAAAATAGCACTCTGTATATTTCTTAAGGTACTTTATCACTTAGTATTATCTGTTTGTATTGAATGTACTTATACTTCCCATTAGAGTTACTAGCAGGCTCCTAAATGGCCACTTACTCTGTTTATTAAGGTGAATGATGATTTATAATAGACATGTAGCCAAAGACTTATTTCTTTTAGTGTCTATGTATTTTGGTGTACAGAGTGTTTGGCATAAATGAAGAGATGAAAAAAAAACACAACAGTAAACACATATGTGGCTTTTATATTTCTCTTTTACTTTCTTGTTGTCTTTTTTATTAATTATTTATATTTAATCTAAGTTCTGTTTGGAGTTGTTTGCTTTCTTTGAGGTACTGGTATTTAAGTGCAGGTAAAGTTTCCGGGGGAGGGGGTCTTTTCAAAATAATCTATCACTCTTAGGCCACTGTGCTCATGGGGTTGAGTGCTGAGTATCTTCCTACCAAACACCACCCTTTAGTTTTAAAGGCATTCCACAAGCGACCCCTCTCAGCTTATCTTGACTAGTGGACTGTAGCTTGCTTTTATACGCACTTCTGTCCTATAGATTGTCAGTGGTAATGGAGATAATATTAATAACCTGTTTTCCATCATAGACACAGGGATTGTGCTGTGGTTGATTTAACTGGTGAAGATCTAAAAGGAGCATCCACTTTGGGGACACTAACTAAGAAAGAGTTCAAGAATCTTACTTTGATAGAAGAAATCAAATGGCCCTGGTTTAAAATGTGCTTCAGGAACTTAGGTTAAATGAGCTTAACTGAGTGAGTCATCAGGGCCGGTATACCTTGTAATGCATGTAGAGAGCAAGGGCTGCTTCCCAGTTCTTCCTCTGAGGCTGACTGGCTCTTTGTTAGCGGGCAGTGCTTGGCTTCCTGTCAACATGATTGGACCACGAGTTCTCACAGATAAGACGCTTTGGACAATCTGAAGTTACTCCTCTCAGCCCCACGGCTTGGATACCGTCAGTGGTCTCGGTGAGGCCAGAAGTGGTTTGAATTGTCCTGCAGATCTTGTCAGAATTCATAAATTAAGCCAATAACCGGTGGTCCGGGATTGTTTAAACTACATCTGATCATTTACTCAACAAGTAATTATTGAACGTATATTGTGGGGGAGCCATTGTTCTGGAAGACTTGCCAGTAAAACGTCCTCCCCTAGGGGGTTTGAGAATTCAGACAAATAAATGGGGAGTTAAAAAGGAATTGCAGTGAGGGTTCTGAGAGGGATACATTTAGAATAGTGCGGCAACCTTGGTGTGTAAGAATGTGTGTGCGTGGCATATGCAGGCAGATGTAGAGTCCGGAGGTCAATGTTGGTCTCTCCTCAGCCATTTTCAACTTTTTCTTTTTAAAGAGAGAGTCTCTCACTGAATCTGGGCCTCAGTGGTTTGGCTAGAAAGGCTGACCAGCACATTAAAAGATCCTCCCAGTTTTCTTTCCCAGGTCTAGGAAGACAGACTTGTCTCACTACCCCTGGCATGTATGGGAGTGTTGGGGACTCCAAGCTCAAGTGCCCATGAGCCTCACCAACTGAGCCATCCCTCTAACCCCATCTGTCGACTTTTGAGAGGCTCCCTGGCCTCGTGATAGGTGGATTTAAAGGGAGAGTGGAATATCTAAGCACACATTTGAAAAGTGAGGTGCTAGCCTCGCCATGCCCTCAATGGTGTGCACGAGAAAGTGGTTGTTCATGCGTGAGCATGTGTTTGTGCACGAGAGGGAGCTTTCTGGCATTTGTTTTGAGTAGAAGAGAAGGGCCACAGTCCAAGACTGGAGGGTGAGATCACTGGAGGTTGCTGATTTCTACCTGGCTGCACATGGCTTGGAGGGATAGTTTTCTCAGGGCTGAAGGTGGGGGCGGGGGGAGTACACAGAATGAAACAAATCAAGAGTCTTGAGTGCTGGACCAAGAAGTGTAGAGGTCTGAGTCTGCTTTGACCCTAGGGCAGCATGTAACTCTGGGAATATCAGTTGAAGCTCCCAGAAAAAGAGATTGGGAATGTGTGTGTGTGTGTGTGTGTGTGTGTGTGTGTGTGTGTGTGCATGTGTGCACGTCAGTGCATAGAAATAAAGACTTGTTATAAGGAATTTGCTAATGGGATTGTGGAGGCCCAGGAGAGTGGATGATTTAACTCCAGTCTGAGCTGAGGGCCTGAGAAGCAGAAGAGCCAGTGGTAGAGTCAGTGTCCAAAGGCCAGCAGGCTCCAGACTCAGGAAGTGCCAGTGTCTCAGTGTGAGTCCAAAGGCAAGAAAAAGAAACCCATTGTTCCAGTTCAAAGGCAACAGGCAGGAAAGAGTTGCTCTTCATGTGGGGGAGGGTCAGCCTTTTGCTCAGACCATCAGATGATTGGATTGGATGTAATTTCTCATTACCAGGGAGGGTATTTGCCTTCCTCAGTCTGCTGCTGTAAATGTTCATCTTATCCAGAAACACTTCAACATGAACCAGGAATAATGTCTCACCAAACATTTGAGCACCTTGTAGTCCAGGCAGATTCACACAGAATTAACCACAGTGGGGCTTCATTGCATTGGAACAGTGTACAGTTTACCCAGCAGTAAGAAAGAGCCTTTTTGAGTCTCTAGAGTGATTGGCTGACTCTTGGAACTGTATCCAGAGAACTTAAGTTATTGAGGATTGTTACAGGGGAAGGCTGATGGGAAGTGTAGATTTGACAATGTTATTTCTATTGATTAAGGATTACATACATTCCACTAACCTGGAAATGCAGATAACAGAAGCTTCAGCATTCTTTGGTGTTATTTCCAGATGTATTTTGAGGATACTGGCATGCCACAGTGAACTTAGAGAGTCCTAGGGCACTTTAAATTTTGAAGGAAGAAGAGAGGTACACAGCATTCTTTGCTCACCAGGTAAACTTCACTAGTGGAGGTGGACACTTGCCGTGGTAAATTTCACTACATTTCTTTTGGTGATGTTGCGAAGGTGCAGTCTCAGCAAGCACTTTTTTATTCTTGTTCCTGAAAGCATTATTCACCATAGCCAGGTGGTAGATAAGCAAGTATCCATCATGGCATGAATGTACTCAACTTGGAAAAGGAAGGAGGTTCTGGAACATATGCTAACAGATCAACATTGAGTAAGCTGTGCTAAATGAAATATATCAGCTGCAAAAGCGTATGCATTTTATGAGTCCTCTTATATAAGTTCTTGGAATCATCAAGTTTATAGAGACAGTGGTGGTTGCTAAGAGCTTGGGAAACAGGAATGAGAAGCTAGTACTCTAGTCAGTACAGAGATTTGGTTTGAGGTGAGAAGGTTTTGGAGTTTGGTGGCTATTTAGTTTTTTTCATTAAAAAAATTATTTAATGATTTAACATTTGAGACTTTCTTTGAGAGAGTCTCCAAGACTGACCCAACACTCACTTTAAAGCGTAGGCTGGCCTTGAACTTCGGACATATACCCCTTCCTCTGCCTTCTGAATGCCAAGATTACAGGTGTGAGTCACCACACTAGGCGATTTTACTACAATTTTAGGAAACAAGTAAGTGTGAACAGGCAGTGAGCATGGTGGGATCTGCCTTATTCTAAAGTTTGAAAAGTGATAAGGTATGTCACAAGAGCATGTATCCCTCCTGAAATGGTGCCTGTTTAAGAATCAAACAGGAATGCTATTTTTCTTTTAATTTATGAATATTACTTTTTAAAGCAGCTAATAAGTTGCTAGTACATAAATGCTGCTAAGTGTTTACACCCAATTCCTTAATAAATGTGGTTGTTAGGTATTTCTTTGGGCCTGAGGGCACCATAAAAACACAGAGACACTCTGACTGGCCACATCTTTGAGTGCCCAGGACCTGTCATGAAACTATTTTTCTTATGGCTGGGTCAGTGTTGGCCCTGCAGCCCTGCACTGTTAGGCCTGAGACTGTGGAGTGTTCCTTTTGGCTGCACAAGTGCCTGCCACAGTCCAGCTCTGACTAGAGTGCACCTTCTGAGAAGAGGAGGAAGGAAGGATAAAAGGCAGAAAGAGAACAGGATTATTTCCCCAATTTTGTCCCCTTTAAACAGCTTCCTGGGAGCCCCGTCCAGTCATCTTTTTTTTTTTTTTTAAGATTTATTTATTATGTATACAGTGTTCTCTCTGCAGGTATATCTGTAGGCCAGAAGAGGGCACCAGATTTCATTATGGATGGTTGTGAGTCACCATGTGGTTGCTGGGAATTGAACTCATGACCTCTGGAAGAGCAGCCAGTGCTCTTAACCACTGAGCCATCTCTCCAGCCCAACCGTCCAGTCATCTTTACTTAAACTGGCCAGTCTTTTTTATAAACTACTTCTTAGTGAGCAAAGTTCATTGTTTGAGCTCAGTGGTTTTGGTCTTTTCTTTCTTCTTTCTTTCCATTATTTTGTATTGTGTTCTATTATAAATAAATAACTAGTTAATTTTTTTTAAGACAAGGTTTCACTATGTAGCTCTAGATGGCTTGGAGGTCAATATGTAGACAGACCTTGAACTCAGTGATCCTCCTGCCTCAGCATCCCTAGAGTGCTGAACTTACAGACATGTGCCACTACACCCAGATTCATAGCTTTGACTTTTCAACATTTATCCACATTTATCTTTTCAAGTACATTGAAGCACTTGAAAATAAGTGACAGACACTGTGACATTTCCTTCAAGTTGGCATTCTGCATTTGTGTGCACATATATGGGTTCATCATAACTGGGGAAGTTAACTCTGACAGAACAGTATCACTCATATGTAATTATATCTTAATATGCAGTCTTTAATCAAATTAATTTATATTATTGTTTCATATTTTATTCATAAGTTAAATTATTTTCTCTCCCCACTTACAATCCAAGTAAGTGCCCTTTTCTGGCTGTTTTTAAATTTGGACAGGTCTAATCAAGTCCAAGCATATGACATACAGCTATCACAGTATTTCAGGTTCCTATTTTGTAGACCCCCAATCCTCCTATCCCTGATGGATTTTTCCTTTGTGTCTGGTTCAGGTTAGCTATCTCATTGCCCAGGCTGGTTTGTCTCACCATTTCTTCATGACATCATCCAGTTTAGACTATACCATGAGTGGAGCTGAAGGCAAGGCTCAGCTTGCTCTTCAAGCATGAGGATCCTGGGTCAAAGCCCCCAGGACCCTTGTAAAAGCCAAGCAATGTGCTCCTGTAGTCCCACTGTGGTAGGGCAGACACAAGAGGGTCCCCTGAGCTGCTTGGCAGCCACTCTAGCTGAAATGGTCAGCCCTAGACTCGGAAAGAGGAACCCTGTCTTATAAATAAGGTGGAGAAGGATCGAGGAAGACATCCAATGTTAACCTCTGGAGCCCACACCTTCATGCACGAGTGCACACCTCCCTATGTGTTCATACAGACACACACACACACACACACACACACACACACACATTAAATAGAAGAATATAGATTACATGATCTTGTCAGTTTCCTATCACAGTTAGTCAGTGATGTCATTGACTTCATTATCCTCTCATAGCTTCCCCTCTGCTCTGAGTCCGAGTCAGGTTTTCTTGGTTGAGTGTTAGGGTTGTTCCCTGATTTTGTCGGTTCTTGTGTGGTGACTAGCTGGTGTTTTACTTTCAGCAACACAGTGACAAAAATGCTTGATAGATCTTGGACACAAGATGGAAGGACTTGTTTCAGCTCTCAGTTCAAGGGGGCTTTGTCATAATGAGGGGTGATCATGGGGGCAGCTTGGCCATGTTTATAGGAGTGTGTGGCTCCTTGCACAGTAGTCAGAGCAGGAGGAAGAAGTCCTTTTTAGAGCTAGAAGCTGGGTATAACCTTCCCAGCTTGCCCTTTGTGGCCTGTGTCTGCCAGTGTGGCAGTATGTCTTGGTTTCTGTTAACCTCTCCAAAGAGTTCCTCTAGCTAGGGCAAACATACAGATACACAGCTGGTAGGGGCATTCTGGATTCAGATCACAGCAGCTGGGAAGAGACGCCTCCCCCTTATTTCTTTTGAATCACTGAAGATTCACTTAGGGACTCTTTAAAAAAAAAGAAAACAGTTCTCGTGACTCATTACTGTCATAATTTTTTCTGATGCTCAAATTAACCCAAATATGGCCAAAGGAACCCTATTGAAGTCAGTTCCTGTGTCCTTTAACCATGTTCCCATTAAATACTTCCTGTTTTCAGACGTAACAAGATGTTTTGCCTTGCTTGTACTTCCCTGCCCTAGACCTGAAATCACCCGCTTTCACTCAAATCTCAAGTCTCTTTTAGTGGGGCACGTTTGGAGAGCTGTGTGAAAGGGCGTCCTTCCTGCCGCTGGGATGCCATCACTTCCAAGAGTCAGGGAATATACTGGAAAAAGAGCTGCCCTTACTACACATCACTGTGCTGTTCACTGTAGGTCAGAGAGAGCCCTGGTTCACAGGCCTCAGCTGCTTCTTTCTCTTTTCTGACCTGCAATTGGGGAAGGGACTAGGTTTAGCTGAACATTTCTGAAGCAGTAGAAACTGATTTTCAAGTTCGTTGCTTACACCTTGTCAGTTTTTAATATGTGGGAGATGAGCATTCCTCTATGTCTGAGCCTCAGGGGGGCGGCATGGGAGGGAGGCATTGTGTGTGGGGCAGCTTGCTGGCCTGGCTAGGCCTTGTGTTATGTGGGGTCTCACTTAGGTTGCACCACTGCTAGCATTTCCAACAGAACTCCCCGTAATTAGACCCACAGAAACGCATTTTTCAAAGCATCAGGGAAATCAGTTTTATGATCCCCTCTTTAAGCACATTTGACATGACTATTTAAATATTTAAGACAGTTGTGCCTGTGGAGTACCCAGAGGACTGTATAATGGGGAAGATTTTCATTATAAAGGTTTTTATTTTACCTCAGGCCCTCTGACATTTCTTGTTGGGCTCCGCAGTCCTTGGAGACAAAAGGAGCTAGTTATTCATTAGCATTTGTGGGTTATTCATTATTGTTGGTTAGAGAAAAACAGAATAATATCAACAACAGAGGACTCCAAACTAATTGGGATTTTAAAACTCTTGTGTCATTTAAGGCCAGTGTCTCTTGTAAAGACCTGGTTCAAGAAAGATAATGTATTATGTGAACCTGAGGGGCTAACACTTCATGTATGTTAAACAACACATCAAGTTGTGTTTTTTTTGTTTTACTGCTTGTTGGCTGATTTCATTGGTTGGAGTCTGGAGTTCAGGTTAGGGATTGACTGCTGGGTGGGTCAGCTAGCTTCATGTTTTCCTCCCAGGGCTCCATCATAAAGTTTACAAGATTGCTACTGATTCAAAATGTTACTTCTCTGAAGGGACTGATAGATTAATATAAGTTAGATTTAGTGAATATATAGGTTTCTGATACAGTCTTTTAATTCGGGGCATGAAGATCAACACTGCTGTGAGCAATTAGCTTATCAGCTTATGGATGAAGTCAGGTGAAATGAGGGGAGTCTCTTTGGACTGAAAAACAAGGTTGAAGCCAGGTGA
>CAJQZJ010027445.1:3211-26181 GCA_907164525.1 Lophiomys imhausi | reverse complement strand
AGATTTTTTGATATCGAGACATGTCAGCTCCTGACAGCACCCCCTATTCTACTCCAAGTAGAAGATGAGCATCGAAGAATCTCCAGTGGGAGATGATTGAATTGGGGGTAAGCCGTTCTCTTGGCAAGAAAAACCCCTTGCTTCAACTGTAGACAGTCTTCTGTCCAAAAAGGACAAAACTTGGAAGCAGATAAGTCGACAGCCTAGCTCTGCCAAGACAGGATAGGTAAGTCCTTCATAATTCCTGCTCTACAATCAATGTCTGTCAGAGAAATGGGGCCAAATGGCTGAAGATTGATGCTGTAATGTATGGAGAGGAAATGGGAACTGTCCAGGCAGCCACTGGTATGTCATCTCTTAGTTTTGGAAGCTGCAGGCCCTGCATTTCCTATATAATCAGATATATTTATCCCTCTCAGGTCTCTGAGGTGGTTGAAGAATAGATAGCTAGAGTCTCATAGTTAAATTTTGAGTTGTTTAGGAATCAAGAGGGTGTTCTGGATCTAAGAAGATATTTTTAAAATTATGAGGCAAGTTAGTATGAAAGCTGAGTTAGATATAGAACTTTAAACACATGGAGATGGTTAGATATAGAATGTTAAAGTCAGGTGCCAAATACATATGGACTGGACATTGGGAATGTATGCTAAGCCCTATAACTCTTATAATTGTGGCCTATTTATTTCTGTTGTTTTGTATTGTATTTATAGTTATAAGAAAAAGAACCATTTTTTGGACTGAAAGGGAGAGCTGTTGGGGGGAAAAAAGAAATACCTTAAACTAAAAAAAAAAAAAAAAAGAAGGGAAGAGGTTGGGGGGGTTGAGGGGGAGGAGGGTGGAAGGGTGGGACTGGAGGGGGGGTAGGGAGGGGATTGTGATTGAGATGTAACTTGAAGAAATAAATAAATTATTTAAAAAAAAGAATCTACAACAAAGACTGTGTTCCTGACAACTGAGGACCTGCCCCAGAGACTGTATCATTCTAAAAGGTTATGAAAGTAGTTGTTATAATTATTAATAGGTTTAGTGGTTAGGTTAAATGGGTTGTAGGAATTTATAGGATTAATAGATAAGAAATTGTTGGTGTTTGTTATAAGTGAATTTAGTAATAAATAAATAAGTGATAAATAATAATTTAAAAGATCGGTTACAACCAACCAAACAAACAAACCTTTCAATCAAGTCATGGGCATGCAAAAACAAGCTGCTAGGAAATTCCAGAGCCTGGTATCCCTGGGTGACTTCAGCTGCATTAGTATTTACTACTCGACTCTGCTTCCTATGATGTTTTACTATGGTTTGATTTGTTGCTTTTCATCATCTGTTTGTATATTTTTCTGCAAGTTGATCACTACCATCCCCATCTAATAAAAAGTACATAGAAGTCTTGAGGATCCCCCCTCCCCCAGTTTCCAGCATAAATAGCTCTGTGGCAAAACAGCCTGGGTCATGGTAGATTAACTTGACCAGTCACTACTGGTTTAGACACAGCAAGAAGCTTTACAGAGACTCATTGTCTGTCCTATCAGGTGGAGAACAAATATGTCAGATTTCAGGGTGCTCAATAAATCAAGCGATAAAGCCTAATTGTACAATGAACCATCTCACTAAGACAATTTTCTGAGAATAATTTTGAAGAATTAAAGATTTAAGAGACTCGGAAGTCATGACAGATGCTTTCTCATGCTTAGCGCAGAGAAGCGTGTTCACTCTGCAGGGTGGCTCCTCACATGTGAAAGACAGAAGTCAAAGTCAAATGCAAAGCACCTGAGGTCCCTGGGGCCTGGGTGGCCACTGATGACATCATACTTCTAAGAAGGTGAGGGTGACCTGCACAAGTCAGGCCAGGGGTGTTAACTTCCAAGGCCAAGGCTAGGAACCAGCTTCACTCTCCCTGCACTAGGGACATTTTGCATCTATTTTCTCACTGATTTCTTGCTTCTTTGTTTTTCCTGCTCTACTGGCTCACAGAAGACAAATTGGTATTTATTTTCTCTCCACTAATTTCCTAAATTGTGTAAATTTTTAAATAACACACATTTGACACAGCTGAATTCCCTTGGTAGCATGGGAAAAAATAAAGCATAAATTATACAGCTTTTGGGTTCATATGCTAAAGATCAATAACTTGAAAGATGCACAAAATTCAAGTAGGAACTTCAAGTGTGGACACGTGTGTAAACAGAAAGGATATTATTACATTTGATCTTAAAGGGAAACTGTTTATAGAACTTATCTATGGGTAGAATGTGTACGCGTGATTTGCAAGGGGTTAAAGTATCAAGGTACAGCAGAACATGGGACAGTGGAAGCTGTCCCCCATAGCTGGCAAGCAATCCAGTCAATGAGAAGCTTCTTTGTTACCAGCCTCACAAAGTCTGAGGTAGCATAGAGAGCTCTGTATCCCAAGGTGCCCAGTATGTAGGCTCTCTCTCTGAAACCAAGGGTTCGGTTCAGTGGTTCCTGCAGGGACTAACATTTCCATGGGATGTTAAGAAGATTATTCAAGAGGGAAAAATATTTTGTAGAGAAAACGATTCCTGCTATAAGTCTTCACAATACTAATTGCATAGCATATTTCGAATATGGTACATCATCTTCCAGTTTTATTTGATCCCTCTGGTGCTATACCCCCTACCCCTCTCAAAGAACAATGAATACACACTCCACCAAATTCTTTCCTTATGGACCCACTCTAAGAATCACATTCACTCTCACCTGCAAGGTCATTTTTGTAAATTCTAAAGGTGAATAATTTGATGGTTGCTACATAGTCACTTAGGGGATTGCCCTATGAAGTATTTAGGTTTCTTCGAACTTAAGCTTAATTGCTAGGGTTGGGAAATTAGCTCAGTGGTGGAGTACACAAAGCCCTGGGTTTGCTCACAAAAAGAAAAATTCCCACAAACAAACCAATAAACCAACCAGCCAACCAGCAAACAAAAAAACAGACTACACTTACAACTTCGTGAGCATGGACTTTCTAACAGCTGAGGTACACTAATAAGAGAACATCAGTTTCTTCAAATGTACAATTAGAGAGCTGGATTGGATTTTGTTGGGACTGTTGGAACTTCCCTCCCCAACAAAATCTTAGATAGGCTCTCATCTATAGAAAATCCTTGTCCATGGAGTGGGATTGTATTTTCTGGGGAGCTAGCAAGAAAGGAACCAAAGCTCTGCCAAATGGTCCTATTTATTCCAAGGTCCTCAGAATCCTCAGACAACATTTTGAAATCCACCAAACTAGTTACTGTGAGAAGCAAAGCTCTAAAAAAAGTCACTTGAAGGCACACAAAAAGATTTTGAATAATTAACCAGTTATGATGTAGTTTCTTGCTTTGTGCAACGTGAACTTGGTGCAGTATAAACACAAAACTGTATGATGACCTATTTTTCTTTCACAAGCAGTGACTAGCTATTTTTAAATGTGAAACGAATACTTGAATGTTTAAACAACCACTTGGGATACTCATCCCTAATAAGGCATTTCTAGAAGACAATTTTTGACTATAATTTTCTCAAAATTAATGAGCATTTACCGATTAAATTTTGAATGTAGAAGCACATTCACAAAGTTTTCTTCCTGTACATGGGCAAAGCTTGCGAGGTGAGCTCCCAACTCCTCACAGAAGGCTTCAGCTTCTCTCCAGGATCTGTTCATCAGGACCTTTTCACTATGGAACACCTGTAGAGCAACACAAAACAGAGCCAAGCTGCTGAATCCTGTTTAGTAATTTTTTTTCTTCTAAAGGGATACGAGGGGTGTGAAGACTTGCCTACTGAACATGCACTCTTTCCATGGAGCTAGACTTTTGCCCCTTTATTATTCTTCATTGAAATTTTGATCTGAAGAGGTAACATATCAAACTAGAACAAATCCAGTCCTTATAAAACTTTCGGCTCCTTTTACCCTTCTTGGCTTCTTTTTCACTAAACCTCTTGTGACAGAGTTTTCTTTTAATAAATGTTTGTCAACATATGAGGAAAATCAGACCAAGAGATGTTAGAATGCCAGGTCACACACCTATAAATCTGGCTGAGGCCCAGGGTTCCTTGCTTCCAGGATCCACCCATTTCTATTCCAGCAGCCTGCCTATGGACAATTGAGAATTCATGGAATGACAATAAAATTGTTGGCTCCATCACAGGCAAGGAGAAACAAGGCCAAAGGCCTAGAGCAGGTCTGTTTCTAGGGTCTTTGGGTCTTGGCTGAGCTGGCAGCTCCACGGTAGCTAAATTCTCTGCTCTTTATTAGCTGTTATGGCAACAGGAAACAGTTGCTTTGGGGGCATCTTCTTTTGTCTTAAAAGAAGCAGGAGGCTGAAGACCTCTGCTCCTTCACTGTTTGTGACAGGTTACTAAACTTGACACTCTGATGCTTCAGGTACACTCTCTGGCCAGCTTTCACCAGGCTCTGATTTGCCAAATGAATGCTTTTCCAAGTCCTGTGGACCATAGAATAGTCATTCCATCTTTTAGATTATATGTCAAAACTTGCCTCCTTTGGGAACCTCTCTCTGAATCACTCTAAATTCATAAATCCCATCATCACACACATCAAGCACACCTTGCATTGGTTGACACATCAGAATGATGGATTAAAAAAAAACCCACTGTACTGGGAGTCCCAAGACTCAGGGATTTATTCCAACTCTGTCAATACATAATTGTGATATTGGGTGAATCACTTCATCACACTGGCCTCAGTTTATTCGTTTCTGAAGCTTAACTTATTGCTCCATAAGTTTGTGTCTGGGCCCTTTATTTATGAATTTCATGTAGTGATTTTTTTGTGTGTAACTTTAAATGGAGTGCATTCACTTGTGTTTCCTGCTATACCTATACTTCAGTGTCTGTGGAATACTGTCTGTTTTCATCTTGCATGCGCCCAGCTGATGGGGAAAATGTTTCTCCACAGATTTGGAGAATTACTACCTATAGAATGAACCAAAAGAAAACTACCAAACGTAGGAGTAACTTTTAAAAAGTGGGTCGTTCTAAAGACAATTGTAACAATTGGTTTAAATCTAGGATTTAAAGCTGATTTTCAGACAGACAGTTCTTCAAGGATTCCACATGTATATCGTCTGTACAACTCATATATAGATTGAATATTCTTAATCTGGAAATCGAAGTTATGAACTATTCTAAAATCAGAAACTTCTGTGGTAGTGACATTCTCACTTTCTGACTGTTTTAAGTAGGTAGACCATTTCATGTTCCAAACACTTCATAAAATGACCTTCAGGCCTTGTGCACATAGTGTATGTGATACAAGTTAAATTTTGTTTTTAGACTTAAGTCTCTCATTATATATATGCAAATATTTCAACACCTTAATTAGAGCACCTTCCTGCTCTAAGCATTTACATGTTTATGCAAATATATATTTATGCAAATATTTATGTGAATATATAAACATATATGTATATACACAAATATTCAGAAATATATATATAAATAGACATATATACATATATACACACACAAATACACATACAAACCAACTATCTGTATGATCTTCAGGTGACTAGCAGGTTTTAAAGTCTATATTTAGTATGAGAATTATTTCATAATAAGTTCTTTATGCATGGACTTACAAACAATATAGAATGTCACAATTTCAATACCTATTGAGTATGGGATTCCTTTATTTAGTATATGTTTAGCAATATAAACAGCATTAGCCGGGCGGTGGTGGCACACGCCTTTAATCCCAGCACTTGGGAGGCAGAGGCAGGCGGATCACTGTGAGTTCGAGGCCAGCCTGGTCTACAAAGTGAGTCCAGGACAGCCAAGGATACACAGAGAAACCCTGTCTCGAAAAACCAAAAAAAAATATATATAAACAGCATTGACTGATGCCTTTGTACTTATTATGGGAAGACAATTTCATAAGTGACCATGGCTGGCTTTACTTTGTTCTTTCTTGATTGCAATTCTAGTTCATGATGTACTGAGAACACAACAGCCTGAGGAAACGAGGAACTGTCCTTGTCCCTCCCAGAACAGAGAGTCCTGCAGTATTTTATTCCGGGGGACACCTAAGTGGCTTGTAAGGCACAAAGCCCAGAGAAGAATGCTTTCCTAGTCCCTGGCCTGCTGTAGGAAGAGAGTCTATCTGCCACCCTGTGTAGCTTTCCTGAGCCTTGAGGGGTAGGCTTGCTAGAATCCTAGGATTCTTTAGTTTCTTGAAGCCTATCTATGAACAATGAATTTGTTTTGCCTGACTTACAGGAGTGTTCTGTCATACTGGACTTGAACTCTGGAAGGTGAAATTGTACAGAACCTCCCACCAGTTCTAGAAACTGGTCAAGCAATTAGAGTCCTTTCCTAGGGCAGGTAACCAGTGCATAGGGCTCTTTTCCTTGGGACTAATGCTGATAACATGATATTTCTCCCTTCAGTGACACTGGGAATATTTGCCATTTTTTAAAATTTAGAATTATTTGGGATATAAACACAAGGAGAGAGAGAGCCAATGGATAGTGGCTGTGCATATGGTATGTACCAGGCACTGTGATAGAAAAATCTTAGAATAAAAAAATTGGGATACATGCACTAACTGAATATGCAGATAGCTGTAACATCACCTTGAAGCAACTAGCCAGGCCAGACTCTGATTCCCAATCCAAATAGCAGAGGTAAAAGGGCCAACTGTTTTCAAATTCCATTTTGTTCCAGACTTTCACTGGGCTCTTGCACAGAGACATTGCCTTGAAGTGCTACAGTCCTTCACTTCCCAGCGACCAAGTGAACTTCCTTCTCGCAGGGCAACACAGCCACCACTGTAGCCTAAAAGCAGAAAACAAACATGCTAATATAAGATGAATATAGCATTCTGTGCTCCAAAGACAGCCCCCTGGAGTGCTGAATAATTGACACATCATAATGAAGGACCAGAGAAGAACAATGAAGATTAAAAAAGATGCTTTGTTGGCACAATTATCTCATTTCTCTTCATCTCTGGAGAGAAGAACAGAAAACAGAATTATGAAAGAAAGGAGGCTGTGAGGCCTGAAATTTGGACATTGTCTGCTTTGAGCTCGGAGGGTAAATGATGGGAAACGAGGTGCTGTCCCCACGTGGAGGCAAAGAATGGCCCTGCCGCTCAGTGATGGGCTTTGAAACCACACTGCCAACAACACAATGCAAAGTGCACAGTGCTGGTTCCCCTGAGAGCAAGGTGCACCATGGCAAGCTAGTGACATGAATAATGGATTCAGGGAAGACAAGAGACACAACAAAAACCCAGAATCTACACCACAAACCATGGAGGTGGAGAAAACGAGATAAACTCTTGAAATGGGATAAATCCCAGGGGGGTTGGAGACAGAGACAGAGCAGAGATGGGGGAACGAAGGGAGGTGGCTTCTAGATGAGACACAAATCACACCAATTTCCCAGGTGTGGATTGCATGCCTGGCCCATAGAAACAATGAACAGACCGAGTGAGGCTCCTTAAGTTTGTGCAAAATTTATATAATTTAGAAGACCACTGAAAATATGCATTTCACACTTCAGTGGATATGAGTTGAAAACAATCTTGGGTTAAAAAATGAGCAAGAATGTCCATTGTTCCTTTATTCCCTTGAGTTCAGGTTGATTATTTAATGAACTAAATTGACATCCAACTACATGAAATTATGTATCTATAACATGCCTGGATATAGGGTAGAGTATGCTCAAAGCTCCAGGGGAGAGTTCAGAAGGAACAGCAGAGTCTGTCCAAAAGGTCTGTCAGCAGAGAGTTTATGGGAGGTGCCATTTGAGCTGAAATTTGAAGGATGAGAAAGGAAAAAGGTTTTCAAGGTGGCTTTGTAAAAATCAGGTGATACTCAAGGGTGCACCCGGGAGACTCCTGACAATTTGGACCTAAGGGAATTTTAAGACTATGTAGTCATTTCACATGATGTATCCATCTGGCTTAATTTCCCCTTAGAAGAAATGGTCACTTTTTGTTTTAGACAGTGTGTAGCTAGAATTATCCTTATGTGTACAGCAATCTTATGCATCAAACAGATCCACAAAGATGAATACAAGTAGACTAAACATGGCTTACATTGAACAAAAAAAGAGTGTTGGTTCATACAAAGGCCAACAGATATCTACAGTGGCCCAGACAACTACTTAGCACTGATTTTGGAGTTGGGATGGGGTAGGGAAGAGACAAGCAACAGAGTTTGTATAATTGCCTCTGCCACAAACAAAGCTTTGTAGGTTCAGTGAGTATAACTTTGGGATGAGGCCCACAACCTAGCTGGCTCGGGAGCAATAGAGGAAAGGTTTGTGTTTTCTGAAGTAAAATTGAACTGCGGAACCCAGATGGAAGACCCATACATAATACTACACCAAATGTGCACTTTATCTATCTGATTCCCTCACCCTTCCTTTAAGGCACCCCGGTGGGACTTTCATTTACCACAGAGCTCAAGTGGGAGGTCTTCTAGAAAGAATTTCTCATTTGGAGCCTTAAGTCTGGGGTTCTAGTCTCAGGACACATATTTAATAACTTGACATTTGAATTGGCTAATGAACCACAACAAGTCATGTTGAAAATAAATAACTTCTTTTCTCCTGATGAGTCTTCAAGAAGATCAAATGAAATAATTGTTAAAAAGGACTCTGAAAAGAAAGCTGAACTCATCCCTGTACTTCTTACGGGCATTTTCTTTTTTTTTGGTTTTTCGAGACAGGGTTTCTCTGTATAGCCCTGGCTGTCCTGGACTCACTTTGTAGACCAGGCTGGCCTCGAACTCACAAAGATCCGCCTGCCTCTGCCTCCCAAGTGCTGGGATTAAAGGCGTGCGCCAAAACCGGGAATCTTCTTTTGTGTGTGTGACACAAAGGGTTGAATCAGCAAGTTTACAGTAATACTTTTTTTTTTGTTGGCCTTGCATTTTTTGTCTCACGTTCCCCGCATTAGACAATGATTAGCTAACTATGGTTTTAGATGTTGTGGCTGTTCAAATCATCTTCATTAGCAAGGAAGGAGGATGTTTGTGGCCCACCATGAAGATGAAACGAGCTGTAGGAGTGCTATTGGTATTCTAAAGTAGTTAACTTAATGTATCATTTGACCCAAATTTTAGAGTCTCAGCCCCAGAGCAGCAGTAAAGTGGTGTAATAAAGGGAGGCTGGGCTAAGGGAGATTCAAACTGAGTTTGTTAGTCAGTTTGTGAGGAAGCTTGCCAAGACAAATAAGGGATGAATAGAAGAAAGGGGAGAGGCAGGCTTCTCCCAAAGAAACGGCTCTTCCATTGGATAACTCAGTTCCCATAGGAGAAGGGAAGACGTCATCCTTCTCATTGGATAACTCAGTTCCCATCGGAGAAGGGAAGACGTCATCCTTCTCCTCATTGGATAATTCAGTTCCCATTGGAGAAGGGAAGACTTCATCCTTCTCATCGGTGAACCTCAAATCTCACATTTCAGTGCGTTCCCCTGACCAGACTTTCTTCTCCACTCCCCTTCGCCACCTCCCTAAAACACCAGCAGAAAAACCTTCTGTAATTAAGAAATTCTAACTCACGATTTTAGACTTTTCCATATGCCACAGCAAATCACAGCAAGTGAATTGAGCTGTGAGCTATGAACTTTTGATCTCTCTGGTGAAACCCTTACACAGAAACCAACCAAATCAAACCAATTGTGGTGCCAGGGAAGGAGGGATTATGCTGAGTCACGGCGTCTCTAGCGAGTTATTTGGCTTGGTTTGTCTAGTTACTTCCAGCTCCTTCCACAACTCTCTCACAATCTCACGTCTCCAGTCTCCAGCTGCCTTCCCTTCCCTTTCCCTTGCTCTTCTACAGAGTAAAGCTAAGCTCCTAGGACAGGGAAGGCAAGCTGTGTGGAATTCCCCAATCTGCTCAGCACACACAGTGTTGACAATCACTCTATGTGCTCTTTCTGCTGTTAAATTCCAAAAAACTCTCCCAGGCAGAGATTGTGGTAGCATTTTTCTGATGGAAAAGGTGAGGCACAAGGATGTTACGACTTGCCACAGGCCACAGAGCCAGGGAGGGCTCTTATCCTAGCCTGGAAACTGGACTTAGTGGGGTCTAATTGTGAGATGGTACCAACGCCTGGAGATGTATTCAATACACAGCTGCCAGAGGAACGAATTCTCCTGATGTTCTGGTCCGTATGTTGTTGCTTAGTTCTTATCAACTTGACGTGAACTAGGACTTATCTGCGAGGAGAGAACCTCAGTTGAGAATTTGCCCCCATCAGGCTGCCTGTGGTCATGTCTGTGGGGCATTTTCTTGACTTCTAATTAATGCAGGAGGGCCCAGCCCACGGTGGATGGTGCCGTCCCTGGGCAGGTGGGCTTCGCCTGTGAAAGAAAGGTAGCTGAGCAAGCCTGAGAACACAAGGCGTTAAGCAGCGTTCCTCCAAGGTCTCTGCTTCAGTTCCAGTGTCTTCAGTTCCCGTGTCTAGGCTCCTGTCTCGAGTTCCCTGATGATGGAGAGTTGTGATTGGAACTTGTAAACCGAATAAACGCTTTCCTCCTAAGTTCGTTTTGGTCAGTGTTTTAGAAAGGCTAGTGAGAACAAGCCTCCTCTTGGGCTGACCGTCCCACCTCCGCCCCCAGCGTGGTTCTCTCCCTGTGTGGTGACAGGATTTCCTTGAATAACCAGTGTCCCTGGTTACCTTGCTTGGCTATGAAGAGACCTGGAGAAGGGCTCAGAAACAAGCCTGAGCGCATGCTCAGTATGTGGCGTTTCATTTCAGAACCCAGAGGAGCCTTAAGATCGACGATCCTGATCCTTGTTGGTTCACTCGGTGAAGGGTACCTTTAAGCACACAAATCTGTTGCCCTTAACGGGTAGTTCCAGCTAATTTGGAAGACCTGGGGCTCAGGTGCCCTGGATGGTCCCCCAAACTGCCCCATGTAGAGCTGAAGTTAGGGACTGCTGCGGAATAGCGGTTTCAGGTGTTCTTTTAATCTGCCCACACTTAACCCAGAAAAGTTTTGTGCCATCTTACCAAGAGACAACTCCATTTGCTCTTGTTTCCACTTACTGGAGTCTACTCTATGTACAAGGAATATATCTGTTTCTATGCTCTCTCTCTCTCTCTCTCTCTCTCTCTCTCTCTCTTTAATCAGGAACAATGGTTTCCTGTTTTACAGAATATTATACTTCTCTCAAAATACTAAGGCTGGGGAGTCCTTTTGTTGCTTTAAAAAATGAAAATGTCAGAAATTCCAGGTATTGAGAGAACTGAGAATTCTGGCATAAACTAATATATGGATAAAAGACAGATTAAGCAAAGACTATGTAGTCCTGAACGGAAATGGAAGGCATCAGTTTGAACTGAAAAGGCATCTCATCTTCACACGTGTGGTGCAACTGAACACACAAGCAACACATTTCCTAGAAGTGTCCAAGGAAATAGCTGGTACACAAAAACAAACTCACAGAGAGCCCCCTTATGGCCAGATTTGTGTGGAAACGACGTTACTTCCCATCAAAGGAAAACTCAGGGCTTCTTGATGAAATGACACAGAAATTTACATCTTGTCATAGTGACAACAGGACCCTATGGAAGACTGGCAGGTCACATCTCCAGTGCTCAGGAGACATCCTTGAAGACGTTTCCATCAAACAGATGGGGCGTGAGCATTAGGGACAGCTCCAGTGGATGGAGGTTTACAGACACTTAAAGTGCTTACTTACTTCATTGTGACTTTGGAGGAGCCCCAACCTCTAATTGCTTTCTGTTGGAGGACACTAGTGAGGGAGCAATCCCTCTGGAAACTAGGAAGAGGAAAGCATGTGTGCTGGCTTTCCTATGACATTTGTGCCACAAAGCAAACAAAACATTGGTTGCAGGGAGTTGTTTTCTTTTTTTTTTTTAAATACTTTATTTTTTTTTCTTCAAGTTACATCTCAGTCACAAACCCCTCCCTATTCCCCCTTCCTATCCCGCCCTTCCACCCTCTTCCCCCCAGAAGTTTCCCCTTTCAGTAGAATGTTAAAGTCAGGGGCCAAATATGTATAAACTGGACATTGGGAAGGTATACTGGGCCATTTAACTCTCATAAATGTGGCATACTTGTATCTGTTGTTTTGTATAATACTTACTGTTATAAGAGAAGGAACCATCTGTTAGGGAGTTGTTTTCTTACAGAAATATTGCAGCTATAATTTAAGATACTCCGAATAGGCCAGGGGATAAAGTTTGGTAGGAGGACACTTGGCTATCAGGAGAAGACTGTGAGTTTAATCCAAAAACCACACCAAACAATGAAACCCCTCTCTACTGAGTAAACGAACCTACACATTGATCATCAAAAACTCCCTGTCACAACAAAGAGAAAATTGGACATTCTGATACTTCATACAGAACAAATAAGTACCTAGAAATAGTTTTCCTAAAGTAAAATAGACTTCAGTTTTGATCAGATCTTTGATGAACAATGAGGTGTGGGCTTTAGAAAATTTATAAAATAAATAACTTACTTATATCAGTAAATATACTATAAAAGGGATGGATAGACAATGTAGACATTAAAACAAACTTTAGGAGACTTTGCTAATCAGTCACAGCATGTAAATGTAATTTGGATCCTGATTCAAACAAATCTTAAAATATACTATATAGTAGTCAGAATATATGTAGGTATATATACATATATATATAATTTGACATTTGAGCATTAACTGAAAGATTTATGACATTAAAGAATTATAGTTTCAGAGGCGATCAGTGTAGTATATTTTTTGACAGAGAAGTCCTTATATTTTAGTGATAATATTTCAATATTTGTAGATGAATAATCTGATCTCTGAGATCTGCTTCAAGAAAAGACTTGAAGGACTGGGGTTAGAGCTGAAACAACACCGACCATGATTCATTAGTTGCCTGGTAGTTCAATGTAGTATTTAATGAACATAAGACAAAGTTGGAAAAAAAAATGGCCAATTTGTGATTCCAGTATGGGTTGCTCATCTTGTAGGCATACCTTAAGGACAGCCTTGGTTGAGTTCATAAAAATCTTTGGGCTTCCTGTTCAGTGGTCAATTTAGGTAGTCAGTTTATGCTGGATTAAGAGTGCCATGGGGCCTGAGCTGATGGATTCTTTTGTGACAGGCAGGAGAGGAGATGTGATTTAAGGTGGTGTTTCTACAAGCTGCAATTTAAAAGGGAAAGAGAAACGCAGGGCCTTTTGTATTGCTATTTTCCCCAGAAACGATTTACATTTTCATCTTATTCAGAGACAATTTACTCAATGTCAGCCAGTACGCACAGCCACACTGAGCATCACAGCATTATTTTTGCTTCAGGGAAAAGAGAGAGAGAGTAATGCCACTCAAATAAATTACAGCAGAAACTTATGAATGACAGGGCGCTTTGCTTCATTTCCAGATTTTAGACATCTAAATATGCCCTGAGGAAGATAAAATAGAAAACCAAAAATTTTGTCTGCTCAAAATGTATTAATTTATTTTGACAGGTATAGACACTCCTAACAAAATTCCAGGATATAGATGCGATCCTTGATTGGTTCCTTCTTGGCAGCACAGGAACACAAAGCTGTGTTCTCACCCACACAGTGGTGCTCAGAGTGCAGAACAAGGGGGCTGACTGTTCTGAGGCATGGGGTGTGGTGTAGTGCTTCCTGTCTCTGAGCTGTGTGAAGTTAACAGTGTCCATACAGAATCCTTAAACTAATGCTCACACACGCACACACACACACACACACACACACACACACACACACACGTGCACACACACACACACACACACACAGTATCCAGTTTGTTGTAACGACACTTTATGTGCTTCTTTAAAAAGCAGAATTAAGAAAAAAGACTAGACGTCAAAAATAGTAGTTTAGGTCTGCAGAAAGTTAAATGGCGAATGTTCCCATACAACAACACCTTCCCTCCTGCCTGCGCAATCTCTCAGTAGAGATGTCACAGCACAGTGGCACATTTGTCACAACTGATGAACCTGCCTGTGGTGGCACATTGCAATCACCCATAGTCCCTTTCATCCCTGTTAGGCACTTCATTCATACAGGAGAACATGCAGGTCTGCACTTCTAATTTTTCTTGCAAGGTAAGGCCAACTGTCAAAATGTCCTTCAATTTTTATCTTATAAAAATAGTTCTCATTCAGTTTTAAAGGATAATTTCACAGAGTATGGAACTCTTAGTGGCCCCCTCCCACCTTTATCCAGATATTTCAGTCTTCCTCCTTGCCTGCATGGTTTCTGAGAAGTCAGAAGTAATTCTTGTCTCTGCTCCAGTGCACAGAAGGTGCTTTCTCACTCTGACTCCTTTGTCTTTTGTTTATCTGAAGTTTGAAAATGATATGTGTAAATCCTTAGTCATCTGGGAAATGACATCAAAACTACTTTGAGATTTCATCTTATACCTGTCAGAATGACTAAGATCAATAAAGCAAATGACATCTCATGCTGGTGAGGGTGTGGGGTAAGGGGAACACTCATCCATTGTTGGTGGGAGTGCAAATATAAAGCTATTATTGAAATCAGTGTGGTGGTTCCTCAGAAAGATGAGAATTGATCTACCTCAATATTTACTTATACTACTTGTAGACATATATTCAATGGACCCTACGTCTTACCACAGAGACACTCAACCATGTTCATTGTTGCTCTACTTATAATACCTAGAAACTGGAAACAATTAGATGTTCCTCAAGAGAAGAATGAATAAAGAAAATGTGATATATTTACACAATAGAGCATTACTCAGCTGTTAAGATTGAAATCATGAAATTTGTAGGCAAATGAACAGAACTATAAGAAAAAAAATTATCCTGAATGAGGTAACCCAGACCCAGAGAGATAAATAGCATATAGTATTTGCTTCTATGTGGATATTAGCTATTAAGTCAGTTAAATCAATGATAACTGTCTTAGGGTTTCTATTGCTGTGAAGAGATACCAAGACCATAGGAACTCTTATAAATGAAAACATTTAATTGGGGCTGGCTTACAGTTCAGAGGTTTAGTCCATTATCATCATGGTGGGAAGCGTGCAGACTGACATGGTGCTGGAGAGGTAGCTGAGAGTTCAACATCTGGATAGGAAGGCGACAAAAACAGAGAGAGATACTGGGCCTGGCTTGAGCATCTGACACCTCAAAACCCACTCTGCAGTGACACAATTCCAACAAAGCCACATCTACTCCAACAAGGCCACACCTACTCTGACACGTGGCCTCTTTATGGGCCTATGGGGGGCATTTTCATTCAAACCACTACAATAACCAAGCTACAATACATAGAACCACACAGGTTAGGTATAGAGAAAGGTTCTAGGGGGGCAGAGAACAAATAGATCTGCCTAGGAAAGGGAAATAAAATAGATAGCTATGGATGGAAAGGGACAGGAGGCTGGAATGGGAGGATCAAGCAGGGAGGGGGAGAGGAAAGGAGGGTGAGGGAGGGAGTACAGGGAGAGAGACAACTAAAATTAAGGGCCATTTGAGGAGCAGTGTGGGAACTTAATACAGATGGATCTTCATAAAATATATACACATATGAAGGTAATCAAAATGAAATCTCCAAATAATGGGGAGACAGAGCCCCATTTGGACATTCTTGTCACCGAACAAACCCTCCAGTACTGGGAATGGGTTATATCTAATTGAGTTGTTGACCAAAGGGGTCCCATGGGAACCCTCTGACAACTCAGGCTGCTGCCAAGATTATAGATTGCTCTCCACAAACTGACAGCAAGACTCTATGGCTGAAGATAACACCAACACGACTCATTGAACATGGAGAAGGTGAGTTGGTGCCTACCTAGAGCCTTCCCCCTGCAAGTTACTATCTTGGTACTAGAAGGTACTGTGCACATTACCAAAGGAGAAACGTAAACACCAAGCCAGCTGTAAACCCTTCGATTTACAATGGTGCCCTGTCTGCAAGATATGCTAGTGCAATGGTGTCCTGCCTGCAAGACATGCTAGAGCAATGGCAGCCCAGGCTTGTGAGAGTAACCAAACAATATCTGATTTGACTTCAACAAGATAGAACCCACACCCAACACTGATTGCATGCCCAAGAACTTGATACTAAATGGCCCAGGGACTTGAGTAAGACCAAATGCTACTGTTCTACTAAAGGAGCATAGCAAAAAAACTAGTTCCAATGACAGTCAGTGCTTTGCTTAGCCATCATCACAGAAGCTTCCTAAGACAGCAGATGGGAACCGAGACCCACAGCCAGACATTATGCACAGAATGACAGAGACCTCGGAACACTCAGCCCTAAATGGGACACCTTCATCAAATTCCTCCCCCCTCAGAGTTTAGGGAACCCCGCAGAAGAGGAGGCAGAAAGAGTGTAAGAGCCAGAGGGGATGGAGGCCACCAGGAGAACAAGGTCTCATAAGCACGCAGGACTGAGGGATGTAGGAACTCTGAGAGACTGAGGCAGCAAGCACAGGGCCTGCATGGATCTGCACCAAATGGGGGCCTCGAGTGAAAGGAGAAGTGGACACATGGCCCGTCCCTAACCCAGAAACTATCTCAAATTGATAGCCACTTCCAAATGAAAATTTTGTTTTCTCCAAGGGAGTCTCACTGGGGAAACAAAATTGCTCTTAAGGATAGGCTGAATGCCCAGCAGGAGATGGCCAACAGAAAACAAACTCAATGTCATCTTTGAAGGTTTCTTGTCTCATGATGTCATATAGGAGCTTCTTTTTTCTTCTTTTTATTTAAAAAGAAGTATTTGTATTTTTGTTTCTCTTTTATTTACTCTACAGGTCCTTTGTGTATCTATATGGCTTCTGATTTTACATTTTTATGGGATTCCTGAATGTGCAAATGAGTCTCTGGTTCTATATATATATTTTTGTGCCTTTCCTTGGGCTCTTTTCCTTCCTTTTTTTTTTTGTATTGTCCTATTCTGATGTGCTTGTTTTGTCTTATCTTGTTTTATTATTATCTCTTAGATGACTGTGTGTTTTCTAATGAGAGACAGAAAGGGAGTGGATCCAGATGGGAGGTGAAGTGGGGAGGAACTGGGAGAAACAGAGGGAGTGGAAGCCATAATCAGGATATATTGTATGAAAAAGAAATCTAATTTTCAATAAAAGAAACCCAAAAAGAAAATGATATGTGTAGCTATAGTTTTTCAGGGGGAGGGCACTAATCTTGTTTGGTGTTCTAAGACCTTCTAGAACCTTTGGTTTGGGGGACACTCACTGTCCTTCTCCCTTCTCTCTTGCCTGTCGTTTTGGTATTCCCATTACACATATTTAAAGATGTCGTAATTACCCCACAGTTCTTGTGTAGTCTGCTCTTTTTCTTTCAGTGTCTTTTTCTCTGTCTCTCGGATTTTCAAGTTCCCATGTCATAGCCTGGATTGAAGAATTCCCTCCCTCAGCAAGTGCAGGGTCTTAATAAGCCACAGGCACCCTTCAATTCTGTTAGAGCACTTTGTGTGTCTCATTTGCTCTTTTGTCTTTTTCCTCAGAACGCCCATCTCTCTGCTTTCCATTAAAGCCTTCGGGATATTAATTATGATTTCAAGATTGCTTGGTAATTCCAACCTTCCTGTCACATGACTGATTCTGATGCTTGTTCAGGTTTTTCAAATAGCACATTTTGCCTTTAAGCACGTGACAGTATTTCTGCTGCAGCTGGATGTGATACACTCGGTAAAAGGAACTGGGTAAACATTGCGAGGTCAGATGTCATGGAGGGAGGCTGTGCTCCACACGCTCTGAGCCTGATCTTAATGGTTTTAGCTTGTGGTATTCAACTGTGAGGGCTTTCTCCCTTATGGGGACAAAATGGCTAGAGAAGGTACCACTCTTCCTCCCCAAATAGTCTCCTCTGTTTTGTCAAGAGCAGAGTGCTCTCGCCACTTACTTGGCTCCAAGCATGAGGAAATTTTTTTCTCAAAACTCTTTGTGAGAACCTGACATTGCTTCCAGAGGCAGAGCTCAAAGATGTGGGGGAGTCCCTGAGTTATCCTGTCCCAACCTAGGCTGGTGGTGGTGGGGGGATGGGGGTATGGGGAATTGGATTCTTCCAGTGAGTTTCTGTCGCAGGAGGTTGAGGTTCTGTTGTCATCTTGTCTGACTATTCAATTTAAGCAAGTGGTTCTGAAGGGAATGAAAATTATTAAAAGACCCCCTAAGTCGGCAGTAGAGTCAGGCCAGCCGCCAGGTGGTTCCCAGAACTTAGCTGACCATAAAAAGGGTGGAACCAAGAATGTAGATCATATGGGTCATGGGCCCCCAGGGTTTCAGGAACTGGCTGACCACAAAGTAGATAGCAAAACAAGATTAGGTTCATTCCTGAGAAAAACAAGTATAGGGTGTTTTTCCTGCTAATTAACTAAAGAATGAGCTGGTACTTTCCACTTGTGATTTCCCCCACCCCCTTAATCTGTGGTGCTCCCCTATAAAATCTTTACTCTCAGACAACTGGGGGTTGCGGCTCCTACCCCTGCGTGGGCTACGAGTGGTGCCCTCAGTACACTGAGCACCCCCCCAAAATAAACCTCTTGCAATTGCATCAAGATGGTCTCTTGCAAGTTTTGGGGTGGCCGTGATATCCTGATCGTCGGGTGAGGGGACTTCCCTCCCCTAGGTCTTTCATTTGGTGCATTGGCCGGGAATTTGCAGCCACCCCAATCTCCACAAGAACCCACTTGGAGGTGAGATTTCTGTGTCTTGGGCCTATTTCTGTTGTCTGGTTTGTGAGATTTCTGACTCTGTGTCCTGGGTTTATCTCTGTTGTCTGGTTCTGTTACATGGTTTGCGCAAAAGTTGAAAGTTGGCTTCGTGAAGGTTGTTTTCGGTTTGACAGCCGTTTCTGTCTCTTGAGGAGACGGATGGGTGATCAGGCAGACGTGCTAGTGGATCAGCGGCTGTAGCCCTGGGAGACGTCCCAGGAGGACAGGGACCCCAGGGACGCCTGAGAGGGTCCCATCTGGGTGCCGGGGAGGATACAGTGGTCCTCTTTAGAGAGGGGACACGAGAGACGTCACGGCCGTCTGTTTATCTGGGTGCCAGGGAGGATACAGTGGTCCTCTTGAGAGAGGGGATGCGAGAAACCTCCTGGCCGTCTGTTTTTCTGGAGTGGTGCTGGCATTTGAGATCGAGAAGGATTTTTCGTAGTGTTTTTCTGTGTATCTTGTGTTTGTGTTTTGTGTTACTTGTGACAATGGGACAGACCGTAACGACTCCTCTAAGTTTGACACTGGGTCATTGGACTGAAGTTAGAACTAGGACTCATAATTTGTCAGTTGAGGTTAAAAAGAGACCATGACAGACTTTTTGTGCTTCGGAGTGGCCTACTTTTGACGTCGGGTGGCCACCCGAAGGGACTTTCAACTGGACCATTATTTTTGAGGTAAAAACTATTGTCATTAAGGAAGGACCAGGGTCTCATCCTGATCAACAGCCATACATTACTGTTTGGCAAGACCTGGTCCAGAACCCACCCCCATGAGTAAAACCTTGGGTGAGAGGAAGGAAGCCAGGCTCCCGAGCCCTGGCTCTCCGTGGCACAGAGCCTAAATCAAAACAAAAGCCAACTTTGGAAACAACACCTTCAGCTCCGCCTAAGATCTATCCCGAGATGGAGGAGCCACCCGAGTGGCCGAGCCCGCCGTGGCCACCCCCTCCCCTCAGCTACCACAGGTGTCCCCACGCCAGCCCCAGCTCCTGCCCGAGCCCAGAACTACAAGGAGCAGAGGGGGGAGGGCTGGCAACTGGCACTCTGAGCCGGAGAGGGTTGAACCCAGAGGGACCCGATTCCACTGTGGCTCTACCCCTCCGAACGGTCGGGCCCCCGTGGACCCACCAGCTTTTCAACTCTTACAATATTGGCCTTTCTCCTCGGCTGATTTATATAATTAAAAAGCTAACCACCTGCCTTTCTCTGAAAACCCTGCTAGTCTTACAGGTTTGGTGGAATCCCTGATGTTTTCTCACCAACCCACCTGGGATGATTACCAGCAGCTTTTGCAGGTTCTCTTTACTACAGAGGAGAGGGAGAGAATTCTCTTGAAGGCACAAAAGAATGTCCCAGGAGACAATGGGACCCCCACTACCCTCCCGAATGAGATCGATGCTGGGTTCCCCCTTGATCGACCAGATTGGGACTTCAACATGGCTGCAGGTAAGGACCAGCCGACAGTTTTTCTGCTGGACTCTAGTGGCAGGTCTCAGAAGTGCTCTTGGTGCCCCACCAATTTGGTCAAGGTAAGAGGAGTGCTTCAGGGTCTTGTTGAGCCACCGTCCGTATTCCTTGAGAGGTTGGTGGAGGCCTACAGGCGGCACACTGGCACACTCCCTTTGACCCACCTCTGAGGGACAACGAGCGGCTGTGGCTATGGCCTTTATAGGAATCTTGTTAGAGAGACAGAGAAAGTGTATCATAAGAGAGAGATTGAGGAAGAGAAACAGGAAAGAAAAGAGAGAGAAAAGAGAGAGAGAGGACAGGCAGGATTGCAAACAAGAAAGAAACTTGACTAGGATACTGGCCGAAGTTGTAGGAGATAGAGAGAGAGAGAGAGAACAGGGCCTAGACAGACAGGGAACCTGGGCAACAGAAGACCTAGACCAAATGGGAATGGAGAACAGAGACGCCAGTTGGAAAAAGATCAGTGTGCCTATTGTATAGAAAAAGGACACTGGGCTCGAGATTGCCCAAAGAAAAAGTGCAAGACCCCTATGGTCCTGGCTCTTGAAGAAGATGATTAGGAGAGACAGGGCTTGGACCCCCTCTCTGAGCCTAGGGTAACCCTGAACGTGGAGGGAACCCTTGTAAACTTTCTGATGGACACAGGAGCAGAATATTTAGTCCTGAAACAGCCATTGGGAAAATTAAAAAAACAGAAAAACTGAAGGCACAGATTTAGTTTGCTAAGGAAGTGCCAGAGGTGACGTGAGGAACTCCTACTTCTATGATATTGGCCTTAAAATTTGAAGAAGAATACTGGCTCCATGAGCCTCCTGGGCAACAAAGGGCCCTGGATATCAGTGACTGGTTAGCAGAATTCCCAAAGGCCTGGGGTGAAACTGGAGGCCTGGGGATGGCAGAAAGAGTTCCTCCCATCGTATTGGAACTGAAGATCAGTGCCTCCCCTATTGGGGTAAGGCAGTATCCAATGAGTTGTGAAGCCAGAGAGGGGATCAGACCTCACATTCACAGACTGTTACAACAGGGCATTCTGGTTCCTTGCCAGTCACCATGGAACACCCTCCCTCTTACCAGTAAAGAAGCCAGGCACTAATGATTACAGGCCAGTCCAAGATTTAAGACTCTGTTATAGATTTAAAGGATGCTTTTTTCTGCTTGGAGTTACATCTGGACTGTCAACCCATCTTTGCTTTTGAATGGAGAGACCCTGACAATGGACTAGTGGGACAATTGACTTGGACCAGATTGCCACAAGGATTCAAAAACTCCCCTACCCTCTTTGATGAGGCTCTTCATTGGGATATGGCCTCCTTCAGAGCTGAAAATCCTCAGCTAACGTTGTTACAGTACGTTGATGATTTACTCTTGGCAGCATCAACTAAACCTGAATGTCTCCAAGGAACTAAGAGGCTGCTGACGGAACTTGGTGAGTTGGGGTATTGGGCTTCTGCTAAGAAGGCTCAGTTGTGTAAAACTGAGGTCACCCATCTGGGATACACCCTGAGAAATGGAAAGCGATGGCTGACAGGAGCCAGGAAAAAGACTGTCACTGGATTCCTGTCCTGACCACCCCATACCAGGTAAGAGAATTCCTGGGCACTGCTGGTTTTTGTAGACTATGGATCCTGGGTTTCGCTATGCTGGCAGCCCCATTATTTCCCCTCACCAAGGAGGGAGGAGGGTTCACCTGGACCTCTGAACATCAGAAGGCCTTTAAAGATATCAAAAAGGCCTGGCACCAGCTTTAGCCCTACCGGACTTAACCAAGCCTTTCACTCTATATGCGGACAAAAGGGCAGGGGTTGCCAGAGGTGTCCTTACTCAGACTATAGGACCTTGAAAGAGGCTGGTGGCCTACTTATCTAAGAAACTGGATCCTATTGCAAGCGGATGGCCCACATGCCTGAAAGCTATTGCGGCTGTGGCCTTACTTGTCAAAGATGCTGCTGATAAACTGACTTTGGGACAGCAGATTACAGTGGTGGCACCCCATGCCCTTGAGAACATTATCCGGCAGCCCCCTGACCGGTGGATGCTAAAATGACCCACTACCAGAGCCTATTATTGACTGAGAGGGTGATATTTGCCCCCCTTCCTCCGGCCATCCTGAATCCTGCTACTCTACTACCTGAGGCGGATGACCGCTGCCCTGACATCCTGGCAGAAGAAACAGCTTCATGGTTGAAGGGTCAGCTGGAGAATCACCTTGTGGTATGGTTAAAACAGAAGATGGTAAACGAGTCCTGCCTCAAGAAGAAGGATGTGAGTATGTCACCAATTTACACTGTCTGACTCACCTAGGAGAAAAGAAACTACAAGATGTGGTAAGGTCCTCTGACTATTATGCAATTGGACTTTCTGACTTAACAACAGAAATAGTCAGGAACTGCAAAGCCTGTGCTCTGACTAATGCCAGACCTTCCACGCATAACATGGGAAAAAGACTCAGAGGAGATTGACTGGGGGCCTATTGGGAAGTGAATTTTACAGAAATTAAACCAGCTAAATATGGAAACAAATATCTTTTAGTTTTTATAGATACATTTTCAGGGTGGGTAGAGGCCTTCCCTACAAGGACTGAGACTGCCAATACAGTGGCCAAGAAGATTCTTGAAGAAATTTTTCCGAGGTTTGGAATACCCAGGGTAATTGGGTCTGATAATGAACCCGCTTTCATTGCCCAGGTAAGTCAGGGACTGGCCACTCAACTGGGGATTAAATGAAAATTACATTGTGCCTACTGTCCCCAGAGTTCAGGACAGGTAGAAAGGATGAATAGAACTCTAAAAGAGACCTTGACTAAATTAGCCTTAGAG
>CAJQZJ010027444.1:29644-40236 GCA_907164525.1 Lophiomys imhausi | reverse complement strand
AGACATATCAACTCCTGACAGCACCCCCTATTCTCCTCCAAGTAGAAGATGAGCATCAAAGAATCTCCAGTGGGAAATGATTGAATTAGTCGCAAGCCTATCTCTTGGTAGGAAAAGCCCCTTGCTCCAACTGTAGACAGAATGCTGTCCAAAAAGGACAAAACCTGGAAGCAGGTAAGTCGACAGCCTAGCTCTGCCAAGACAGGGTAGGTAAGTCCTTCATAACCCCTGCTCTACAATCAATGTCTATCAGAGAAACGGGGCCAAATGACTGAAGATCGATGCTGTAATGTATGGAGAGAAAATGGGAACTGTCCAGGCAGCCACTGGTATGTCATTTCTTAGTTTGGGAAGCTGCAGGCCCTGTACTTCCTATAAAATCAGATATATTTATCCCTCTCAGGTCTCTGAGGTGATTGAAGAACAGATAGATAAAATCTCATAATTAAATTTTGAGTTGTTTAGGAGTCAAGAGAGTGTTATAGATCTAAGAAGATACTTTTAAAATTGTGTTGCAATTAGTATGAATGTTGAGTCAGATATAGAACTTTAAACTCATGGAGATGTTTAGATAGTAGAATGTTAAAGTCAGGTGCCAAATACATATGGACTGGTCATTGGGAATGTACGTTAAGCCATATAACCCTCATAACTGTGGCCTAATTACCTCTGTTGTACTGTATTGTATTTATTATTATAAGAGAAAGAGCCATTTGTTGGACTGAAAGGAGAAACTGTAGGGGGAAATAAGATATACCTTAAAATTAAAAGAAAAAAAAGGGAAGAGGATGAGGGGTTGAGGGTGGGAGGGTGGGACTGGAGGGGGAATAGGGAGGGGACTGCGATTGAAATGTAACTTGAAGAAATAAAAAATAAAGGAAAAAAGTCTCCCAGACTTTCCTTATTACATGCATTCATTTGTTTTATTCATGTATGTAATCATTAACTCTTTTGAACAGTGAGACTCCAAATTCTTTTCCAGTCATTTCAGCTATCTCTGTAGCATTGGATTCCCCTCCAGGAGAGTAGGTCAGTTGGTGCTGGGACGTGTGTACCACTTGTGTCATATTTTTGTGCTGCATTGTCATGTTTTACACATGTGTCAAGGTGGACTTTTGGTTTTCTCTTCTAAGTCTGTTGAGATATTCTGGGTTTTGTGACACTTGTAGAGAACTATCTGCATGTACTTCAGCTTGAGGACTATTAAAACTTGATGCTGATCATCGAGTGAATTAATTGCTGGAGTGATCCCAACTTGGCTATGTGCCAATAGAAACAAGGGAGGGGCTGTACACTGAGCTCCAAGGTGACCACATGGAATCAAGACCTTGGTCACCATGGAACCTGCTGGAGACTGGGTAATAAATTTCAGATTCAGTGAAATCTATTCACTCCTAGAAGCTATGGTTTGAGGTACCAGTCCACAGTAACCTTTGAAACCACAGAGCTATGGATTCCAGGTCCTACAGTGACTGCTGGCACTTCACAAATCAGACTCACGCTCATAGTGACCTCAGAGACCCCAGGACCCAAAGGATCTCCAGTCATCAGGGACCCCTAGGCACACCTGGGCTGAAGCTTTGTCCCTGCATTCACCTTTGAGGCCACTGGACTGAAGTCCTGGACACAAGATGCTGTCTAGCTTTATAGAAGGCAGTGGCCTGGTCACCTAGTTCTCCCTGTTCCAATAGAAGTCAGAGGCCTGCTCTACTATTGTGTAAAAGAAAGAACTGACTCTAAAACTCAAAGTCTAAAAAGTCAATTTTTAAGTTCCATTTGTTCATTTAATAGAAAATTGATCTCTACCATTAGGATGTTTTCTATCAAAATTTGTCATAAGTAACAAAAGCTTGGTTTGCAAATAAGACAATTCACACTTACTTCAACATCACAGTAATTAACATGTCAAGTTATGAGAATCAAAGTGTGAGATGACAATCAATCAATCTACCCATGCTACCAGGAGCACAAACATCTCTATGAGCCAAGTTTGCAGGGAAATGATAGAAAATATGATACTGTGCAATTGCAATACAATTAAAATTGCTTGACATTTGCTAAATGGTCTGACTGTGTTCAAATACAAACAGGAATTGTCTGTTGTCAACCACGTTTCTCTGAATTCTTATTTAACTCATATTAGACACCTAGTAACTGTCATCATCACTCTGTGTCTAAGGAGTCCTCCAGCCAAATTTCACCATCTCACATTCAAATCTTTGAATTCCTTCCCATAGCAGAAATGATAAGTCCTTGTACTGTTTCTTCTCCATCCTTTCAGATTACCATTCTTTTGATTTTATTGGAATGGGATGGAGGATGAAGAATAATGGAAAAGTTTTTACATCCCTGTTATCATGAGGATTTATGAAAGATTTAATGATTCCGAGATAAACCTGACTTCTCTGAGGAACAGATTTTCCTTGAGCACTCTTGTAATTCCCCAAGTACCCTACCAGCTGGGACACCTAGGGGCCAATGGCCTTATCAGATGAAATTCCATGGCTTCATTCCCCCAGGCGGCTTACAGCTCAGCTATCTGTAACATACTTTACAGAAGTTGCTGCTCAGCCTCTCACACTGAAAGATCTCTGGGAAATAAAATTTCTGTTTCATGACTGATAATCAGTCCAGCCCTAGGCTATCCAGTCACCAGTGAAGCTCCTTCAGACAAGCCCATACATCATCCACAGGTTCAGGTGAACACCACATGCCGTCTGTGAATATATCTGCTTACATGTCCTAAATGTATCTTCAAGCTACTTTCATTTGGAAGCAAAGGTAAGTATCAGAATCCATTTCAGGAATATGTCCTTTCCTCCAGGTTTGTTCCTTGTGTTTACAGATGTCCCTCTATAACCAAGCAAAGAAAGATAAATGTACTTTTTATGGTTGTGATTTTTTTCTCTTCTCCCTTTTCATTCATTCACTGGGGAAGGGAAAATAAAAATGTATGAGCAGTTGAGTTGAGTACACTACAAACTTCATCTATTTTTGGTCAACGACAGACTGACGCACAGTCCTTGTGTGAGACTAACTTACCGCTTCCATTTGCTTTTTGCTTAGCTTAGGATTTTATGTGGCAGAGTCATATCAGATATAAAAGGACAATACAAAAAACTGAAACCTATGCCAGCAGGTCAAGGCAAAGCCACTTAGTTCATGTTCTCCTTCAACTCTTCTACCAAAGTATTGAGTTTGCTTTGAATAAAACCTCATGGATTTTTCAAATTCCACACATCATCCAAAAGTGGGAAGTAAAGACATTTTACAAACATTTCAGGGATAGCTGACAAGGGCTCTGACCAAACAGAGGGTTTTGTTAGTTTGCAAAAGAAGTAAACTATAAGAAAGTGGTTTCTTGGCATCTCAAAACAGTTGTTTAAAAAAATAAATCACTCTGACTTTTCAGCATATATGTTTGACAGTTTGAAATTAAACACTTTCATTGTTTAGTGAATATCGACTGGGATGTTATTCCAACTAGGTGAAAAAAGAAGACTAGAAGACACATGCTGTTTACTAAGAAAAGCAATCCTTTGAGTCTTACACAAAAGGGTGTTCTGAGGGACATAAAGGACTATGATGTTATTTCAAGGCAAGGACTGAGTCCAGGGTTCTGTTCTGGAACAGGACAGAAACGCACCATTTGCTCTTTGGAGTCTGACTGGGCCAGAACTCAGAGGAGCACCACTAAGTATGATTCTGCTCCCAAAACAGCAAGATAAATTTCTGAAAACTGACATTTGATCCTAACAATCAAGCTAAGAGTTGTTTCTAGAATTAATGAGTTCAAAATGGCTTGCAAATTAACATTTGAACAAAACCTTTCCCAGATAACAGACTTCCTACCCCATAACAGAATTAAACAAAAGCTAAAGGAAGAAGAAAGAAAAGAAAAGAAAAAAAAAAAGAAATACCTGAGGCTTTCTTTTGCCTGTAAGTTCTGAGATGTTACAGAAAGACATTCAAGACCAAACTTAGACCTTTTGGGTAAAATAATTTTGGCTCTATATATTGAAGATTTAATAAATTCTTTTGCCATGTTAATTTAATTTAAGTCCCACCATTCAGTTATGCCATGTGCATAATTACATTTCAATTTTCATAACCCATCAATTTATTTATTAGAAGGTTATAAGGTCAAGAACAGAGGCTTGAAAAATAAGTTGTTAAGATGAGTTAAATAATCACTTAAACTATGATTAACTCTCCTAATTTTAGTGATGTGTGTGCATGTGCATGTGTATGTGTGTGTGTATGTGTGTGCATACTAAGAATAGAACCCAGGTCATTGTACATGGTAAGTAACTCTACTTCTGAGCTATATTCTCACCAGTAATCAAAATGCAATCAAGTCACTAGCTCCCCAATTTTAAAATGTTTTGGAGACTACCCTGAGATACATCTTTTACATAGTTATAAGTCATAAATATATTTGTTATCTGTTCCTCTTAATTAGAATATAAGGAACATGACTCACAAGTTATGTATGTAATCTACCTTCCAAAGAAGTGACAAGTGTTGAAGAAATTGGTGAGATGGAAAACTAATAAATTTGGCCATTTGAAAGTTAGTTCTCAATGTGCAATAAACATGAAAGTCACTAAACACGTTGGAAAATATTTTCTATCATGTAAAATATGAGTAGTGGCAGCCTCTCCTACCCAAGCTTTATATATTTGTGATTAATACAGAAGAAGTGGTCATGAGGCAATTTGAGTCATCCAGAAGAGTGGTGCACTATGATGTGGGGGAAATCTGGATGTGTAAACACATACTCTTTGAAATAATACCATGATTAGTTTGAATTATATTTTTGTCTCACTATCTAGAAAATGGTACTTTTATTACAAAAACACTTCCAGTTTGAAAGGGTTCATATATTTGACCCTGAAATTTGAGTTCTACCTATAATTTTCTACATGCTACTTAGACTAGGGGTCACTGCTGAAATTCCAATAGCCCTACCCTTGAAATGACTATCAAATGAACTGATGTGGCAAGAGCACTGGCCCATAACAAAGGAAAAATTGGAGGCTCTTGAGCAATTGGTAAAAGAACAGCTGGAGGCTAGTCATATAAAAATGTCTACCAGCCCATGGAATTCTTCTGTGTTTGTGGTAAAAAAGAAATCGAGAAAATGGAGAATGGTAACAGATTTAAGAGCTGTGAATTCAACCTATGGGTCCTTTGCAGCCTGGTATACCTTTACCTTCTCTATTACCAAAGTCATTGCCTTTAATAGTAATTGATTTAAAAGACTGCTCTTTCTTAATTCCATTGCATAGGAATGATAGGGAAAGGTTTGCTTTCTCTGTACCTACTCTTAATAACAGTAGACCAATCAAAAGGTATCATTGGAATGTGATTCCACAGGAAATGTTGAATAGTCCAACTCTGTGTCAATATTTTGTATAAAAACCATTAGAAATAATTCGTAAGCAATTTCATCAATCTATTATCTATCATTATATGGATGATATTTTGTTGGCTGATTCTGATGGAGTTGTTTTAGAGAACTTATTTAAGGAAATGCAAAAAATTCTACCACTATGGGGGTTAAAAATTGCTCCTGAAAAAAATACAAAGAGGAGATTCAATCAACTATTTGGGTTACAAAATAAGTCAACAGAGAATAAGATCACAAAAGGTACAGATCTGTAGAGACCAATTGAAAACTCTTAATGATTTTCAAAAAATAATTGGAGATATAAATTGGCTAAGGCTCACCCTTGGTTTAAGTACTTATGAGTTAAGTAATTTGTTTCAAAAATTACAAGAGGATTCAAATCTAAACAGTACAAGATGTTTAACTGCTGAGGCAGAAAAGGAATTAATGTTGGTAGAACAAAGATTGCAAGATGCATACATATATCAAATTGACCCTCAACTTGATTGTATTTTGGTCATTTTACCATCAACTAATTCTCCTAGAGGACTCATTTTGCAATGGGAAGATAGTATTATGGAATGGATTTTCTTACCACATAAACAAAGCAAAAATTAAAGACATACATAGAAAACATATCTGAATTAATTGTAAAAGGTAGAATAAGACTACATCAATTATCAGGAATGGACCTGGCCAAAATAGTAGTGCCTCTTACTAATACTGAGATCATGTCATTGTGGGTAATCAATGAAGACTGGCAAAAAGCTTGCAGTAATTATTTGGGAGAAATTAATAACAAATTTCCAAAAAGCAAATGTATACAATGTATAAAAAGAACTAATTGGATTCTTCTGCCTATTGTAAAGGGAATGCTAATTCCTGATTCACTAACCTCCTATACCTTGCTTAACAAAACCATATACAATTTGTAATCATTCCCCCTAAACATCTATAATCCATCAAATGATCAAAGAATCATCCACCCCACTTTTTGGGAATGGGACATCGCTCTCTTAAAACTGCTTCCTGCTGAATTGGGACACAGAAAACCTGTTTGGAGGTCCCAAAAGTGGAAAAAATGGTCAATCAATTTAATAGTAACATTTGTTGTCCAATCTCTATGTGCTCAGCAATTTGAATGTCCTGAGCAATTTGTAGTCCGAAACTGGACTTCGGGGTGGGAAAGTTCAGGGCTTTATTAAAGAAGTCCTGTCTGCAACAGTCTGTGAGGCTGGACCATCTTTGTAAGTCAATTTGAAGATGTTCTGGATCCAGATTTTTGAGAAAACAGCTATTGAGGCTGTCTATGAGTCTGGATCATCTGGGCTACTTGTCTTGTCTTCTTTGGACTCTTATCTCTTTTTCTTCTTCAAAGTTTCTAGTTGTCCAGTGTTCTCTGGACTCCTTAGTTGGAAGCTTTCATTTTCATGGAAAGATAAGAAAATAAACCTGTCCTAACCCTGGCTCTAGGGTATTCTTTTTTGGCATTTACTATCTTTCCTAGGGCAAATTGTTTTTTGGCAATAAAAGAAAAAAATTTTATCTTTCAAAAGAAATCTTGAAAATTTGAATAATAAAAGAGACAAAGAATAGAAAGAAAGAAAATCCCTAAATCCAGTCCTTATTTTTTCACAATGCATATCATATATCCATTCATCCTAGATGACCACAAACAATCACAACACATATCATATATCCATTCATCCTAGATGACCACAAACAATCACAACACATATCATATATCCATTCATCCTAGATGACAATAAACAATCACAACACATAACATATATCCATTCATGCTAGATGACAACAAACCATCACAACACATAACATACCACACAACAAAAAACTTCCATCCCATCTCTTGGGAATACAGGTATAAATATTTTCAGGTGCCCTTTAAAAATTGAGTTATTGGCCAATTCCCAGGAAAGTTACTATCTATAGCTTTTGTTGTCCAGTCTCTGTAGGATCGGTCATTTTGGGGCTAGCCCTTTTAAAAATGATTTGCATGCAAAGTTTTCAAGAAAACAGTGGTTGAAGCAGTATATTAGGCTGAATCTTCTGGCCTGTTTGTCTTGACATTATTGTCATTCAGTCCTTGGCTCTGAAAATAAAATTTTGCTATAAATTTGAGCAAGTGAAATTCATAGAACAACTTTGTAAGTTCATTTAAATCATAAATTCTATCCATGCCAGATGAAAGATTGGAATATCATGAACACCATACAGTTAATAAAATACTCTTACCATGCAAAGACAGTCATGTCTCAACTAATAGGATGTTCTCTCTAGTCAGCTCTAATCTTTATAAGTTTTGTTGGTAACCATATTTTTTTCGTTCCATGTAGACACATAGGCATAACCATGTCCCTATCTTAAAACCATTGCAGGTTTCCATTCTAATGTTAAAATATCCTTATAATATATTGGTTGATTTAATTCTTCAGTTTTTTGTATAACCCAATGTCTCTCAACTGCAGTGGTACCTTTTTCATGAACATTTAAGAAATTCAGTGTTAGCAAAGCATTGTGTAATCTATCCCTGGGTTTCTTTAATTCCCCCTTTTGTTTAAAAAGCATCTCTTTTAAGGTACGATTAGCTTTTTCTACAATTGCTTGTCCCATAGGATTGTGTGGTATACCAGTAGCATGTTTTATATTATAATATGCAAAGAATTGCTTCATTTTATTAGATACATATGCAGGAGCATTATAAGTCTTAATTTGTGCAAGTATACCAATAAATTCCATTATTTCTAATAAATGTGCAATAACACAATCAGCTTTTTCAGAACTTAAAGCAGTTGCCCATTGAAACCCTGAGTATGTATCAATGCTATGATGTACCTACCTTTGTTTTCCAAATTCTGCTAGCCTCCTGTTTTTTTGAATGAAGGTTTATGGGAATATAGCCACATTTCTTTGTTGGCTTATAGTATGTGGCTGCTTTTGAGCTATAGTGCCCACAATGAATTGACTCATCAGAGGCTATATTACCAGCAAAGTCAAAGCTGTCAGCAGGCTCTTTGAAGAAAACGTTTGCTGCTTGTTTGTATATAAAATAAAAAAAGAAAATGCAAGGCCACTAATCTAAACAACAGCTTAATCAGATGATTTTGTAAATAGTAAATTCTTTCCCATAGGAAAACATGCCTCCATGACGGTAATGATGACCACCTACCATTCAATAGGTGAGAAATGTGCCCTCACTAGGAACACCTGTCTTTACTGCAGTAAGCTGCCTTAGTGAGGTACAGTGTTGAAGAGATTTTCACTGACACCATATTTGCACCACACAGGCAAGTTCCAATGAAAATGGAGTTTTGGTTATCACAGTGATTTTTCTCCCCACAAATGATTGTGCTGAATGTAATAATCAAAGTGTTCATCCATGATAGGTTTACATTTCGCATTTGATTGTTTGATTCCCTCAGCAGGTGACTACAGCTTTATTTGAAACACATCTAGTTAGCTTGAGCCCTTTATCATAAATAGTTTTTCCTTACAATTTATAACACTTTCATAATCACAATTTTTTATTATGTTCTAGTCTCAGTGAAATAGTTCAGTTAGTTTAAAAATTATTGATTAGTTCTTGTATTAGTTAATGCTCATGGGCATTCTGTAATTGCCTGTGATTTAAGTTAAAATTTTATTGTATTTTCAATTGTTTATAGTTTTGAATAGAATACAGCTCTAGATGTGGTAGAGTTTAATTTGCAGAAGAGACCAATATAATATTTGTCTAAAGTTCAGTATTAACCTTTTGCTAGCAACATCAGGGTGATAAGGCACCAAGTTAAAGGCACATATCTGTGTCTCTCTTATATATATATATATATATATATATATAATACATAAAACATGTGTGTGTGTGTGTTTAGTAATGTAGTGCAGTCCCATCCCAAACTGATGGACTAAAGCTATGCTTCCATGTTAATAACTTTGGAAAGAAGGACAAATTTCACATTACCTTAAAGACAGCTCATCCTGAGTGAGCTAACCTAGACACAAAAGAATGCACATGGCATCTATTCACTTATAGTCAGATTTTAGCCATATAGTACAGGATATCTATACTACAACCAATGCACCAAAGGGAACATGGAGATAGACTTTTTTTGTTTTTGTTTGTTTGTTTGTTTTCTCTCCCTGTCATTGAGACGCTTTTCCCTGGTGGTACTGCCTTGTAGGCCTCCAGTGTATGAGGAGGCTATTGGTCCTCATATGACTGCTGAACTGGGGCAGGGGAATGTTATGTAGGGACACTCCACTCCAGAGGAGTGGGATGGAAGGGTTGAGGGTAGAGGGTGGGAGGGTGGGACTGGGAAGGGTGGAAAGAGGACACTATGATGGAGATGTAACCTGAAGCAATAAATAGATAGATAGATAGATAGATAGATAGATAGATAGATAGATAGATAGATAAATGGATAGCTATGAAACCAGAAGAGTTTTTCAACAACATGAAATTGAGGAAAAAATAATTTTCTGAATTGGAATTAGCTAGTTATCCAAACCTTATACTTAATGTAGAAGAATCAGTGTGCATGAAGCCTGTAGATCATGCAAATAGGGACTCACACTGTGTTACCTGCATCCGTGATCAAATGCAACATCTAAGCTGACCACAGACAAATTTGAAAAACTTTTTCCATCCAGAAGTTTAATCATAATTTTTCTCATAACTTTTATAAAATCTGTAACAGGACGAGAAACAATCAAGCTTTGGAAATTACTTTCCATGCAGAAAAGCTGTTCTAACAGTAACACCCACCATTCTTTGATCTATTCAACAAACAATTTTAGACATATTTCTCCAAATTACACAAATAATCTGCCACTATGAGTAACAAGTTCACATATATTTCTCAAATTACACATAATAACTTGCCACTATAAGTTACCAGATAAGCTGCACTGATTAAAAACAATGATATTAGAAGAAATGAGCATCCTTTAACATATCAGTTAGTTATTACACAAAACACAGTATGTGCAGATATTAGAATCCTTGCAGAAATTAGTAATATTTACTAATGGATTCTTTCCCCCATAGCCCTCACATGAATATACATTGTCTACACACACAGTGATATGAAAATATTAGAAAGGACTCATAAGATATTTACAAATGGGAGTGAAAGGGCCCCGCCTGTCTGCCTGATATCCAGCCTGCACTCGAGCCGCACCA
>CAJQZJ010027443.1:0-16939 GCA_907164525.1 Lophiomys imhausi | reverse complement strand
TGTACTACAACCAACACACCAAAAGGAACAAGGACATAATTTTTTTTTTATCTTTTTCTTTTTCCTTCTTTTTTTCTTTTTCCTTTTTCCTTTTCCCTTCTCTTTTTCCTCTCTTTTTTTGTTGATTTTCTTTGTTTTTGTGGGTTTGTGTGTTTGTTGGTCTTTTTTTAGTATTCCCCCAGTAGCAATGAGACACCATTCACTGGCAGTACTGCCTCGTAGGCCCCTGGTGAACGAAGAGGCTATTGGCCCTCATATGACTCCTGATCTGTGGTGAGAGACTGTTAGGCAGGGACACTCCACCCCAGAGGAACAAGACGGAAGGGTCAGGGGGTAGAGCATTGGAGGGTGGGGCTGGGAAGTGGGAAAAGAGGACAATATGATAAGGATGTAACCTGAAGCAACAAACAAATAAATTTATTAAATAAAAAAAAAAGCAGGGGGCAGGGCTGAAACACTGTGAATGGAACAGAGGATACAGCCATTCGGCCTGGTTTTGCAGACCTCCAGGTGTAGAGAAGACATGGAGCTAAGGTAAAATACAAGAGAATTGTGGTATTGGCCCATGCCTTTGACTTCAGCGGAGACGGGGTGGGGGAGCACCGTAGAGTTGGTGGTCTTATGTATTCTGGAGTCATACGGAGCGGGGTGGTGAGGGTGCATACTCTTGGTCCCACCATTCAAGAAGAGTACACCCTTGGTCCCAGCTCCCAGCACACTGGAGACAGAAACGGGCAGATCCCGGAGCTCAGGGTCAGCCTGATGCAGGGAAAACTCTAAATAGAGAAAGACTTCGATCCAGGAGTGGTGGAACACATCTTTGATCCCTTCAGAAGGGAAACACAGGTCCCTGATCCCAATAATTAGAGTTCAGAGACACACACATGGGATTTGGAGGGACCTAGGTTTGGAGGCTACTTACAAAAGGCCTTCTCGATGCAGGCAGATTGTCCTTTGGGATCTCAAAACATATACACTAGAGCTGGTTTAGCTCCAAGGTGACAGAATGATTTCTTCTTTAACCCGGATTGAAAGACAATGCTTTGTATGTTGTCAGAAGGCCAAATTTGCTTCAGGAGAAGTACTATGTAGCCCCCCCTTCCCCCCCCCCCAAAAAAAAAGAGGGCAATTGTCCTAGGGTTGGGATTGGGGCAGGGCTCTGTTCTTATCGTTCCAGGAGAATCGAAGTGTCCATTAGGGGAGTCCGGGGACGGCTGGACAGCAGAATCCTCAGCAGAGAGCAGAATCAGGCACCAAGGAGGACGAGTGACCCAGTTGATTCTGCCTGGCAGACTTCCTCAATAGCTGCCTCCATCGGGGGCCTGCAACCACCACAGCAATCCAATGTCACTGGGACCGCTCAGCTCTCCACAACGCCCCGGCAGGAACCTCAGTGAAGCCTGCAAGATCAGCTTCTGCCTACAAACCCCTTAGGTCATCTAAACAGCTGAGAACAGAAGGACTGAACATAAAAGGAGTGTACTAACATTTTTAATCATTTTTCCCATTTGGGTTGGGGCCCCAAACAGGTATACTACGACCCAAATCAGCAGGAAGTCACTTTAAGAGAGAGACGTCCCATGCCCAGAGGGTGGGGAGGGTGTTTCTCCACCCTTCTTTTTGGTTATTTGAAGGATAACTGAAAACTCTTTTATGTAGGGGAAGAGACTACAAGCTGATAAATGGTCCTGTCTTAATGGGTTTTGGAGGTTAGCCCCAGGGAATTCCTACTTTTCCTTTTCTGTATCCTTCTTCCTCTCCTATGTAGGAGTGCATGGGCTTGAGAAAAATGAGATATAGACATAGCACAGGAAGGTCCAAAAAGAAGGGGCAGATTATTGAATATGCCCTTATACCTTTGTATATTGATACAAAATTAGTAGTTTATTTGGCTAAAGTGGTATTGACCATTGTTTATTGTGCAAAAATAAGATTGTATTGGATTACATCAGTATTGATCTTTGTATATTGATACAAAATTAAGATTATAGTTGGCCACAATGGTATTGACCCTTGCATATGGACGTAATAGTAAGATTATATTGGGCTACATAGGCATTGACCTTGGTATATTGATACATAATTAAGAGTATATTTAACCACAATTGAATAGATCTTTGTATATTGATACAAATTTAAAGTAATGCTTCCTAATGGTATCATACCTAGAGATACTTAAAAATAAAATGTGAAGCTCTGACCTCTTGATACCAACCGTCTAAAACGGTCTAGGATAGTTAAAACAAACTCCTAGTCATGCAAACATGTCACTTTGTTAGCTACTATGACAGTCTATCACAGATATTCTCTAAACTACTCAGTAATCAAGTTGCTAAGAGACAAGCAACATTTGCTTATCTAAATACAAGAGATGGATAGGGCATCTTCAAAAACCCCTAGAGATCTGCAGAATATGGCATTCAAAGATGTTATCTTAAATCAAGATTTTTTTTTGATATCGAGACATATCAGTGCCTGACAGCACCCCCTATTCTACTCCAACTAGAAGATAAGCATCGAAGAACCTCCACTGTAAGATGGTTGAATTAGTGGCAAGCCTTTCTCTTGACATGAAAAAACCCCTTGCACCAACTGCAGACAGACTGCTGTCCATAAAGGACAAAACTTGGTAGCAGGGAAGTCGACAGCCTAACTCTGCCAAGACAGGGTAGGTAAGTCCTTCATAATCCCTGCTCTACAACAAATGTCTGTCAGAGAAACAGGACCCAATGGCTGAAGATTGATGCTGGAATGTATGGAGAGAAAATGGGAACTGTCCAGGCAGACATTGGTAGGTTCTTTCTTAGTTTTGGAAGCTGCAGGCCCTGCACTTCCTATATAAGCAAATATAATTATCCCTCTCAGGTCTCTGAGGTGGTTGAAGAATAGACAGCTAGAGTCTCATAGTTAAATTTTGAGTTGTTTAGGAATCAAGAGGGTGTTATAGATCTAAGAAGATACTCTTAAAAGTGTGTTGCAAGATAGTATGAATGTTGAGTCACATATAGACCTTTAAACTCATGGAGTTGGTTAGATAGTAGAATGTTAAAGTCAGGGGCCAAATGTGTATAAACTGGACATTGGGAAGGTATATTGGGCCATTTAACTCTCATAAATGTGGCATATTTATATCTATTGTTTTGTATAATATTTACTGTTATAAGAGAAGGAACCATCTGTTGGACTGAAAGGGGAAAATTCTGGGGTGAAGAGGGTGGAAGGGCAGAATAGGAAGGGGGAATAGGGAGGGGTTTGTTACTGAGATGTAACTTGAAGAAAAAAAAATAAAGTATTAAAAAAAAAAGAGAGAAGTGGACAATGTACTAACAAAGCAAGGACACGGTGAAAAGGAAGGACCAAGAGCATTTTACCAACTGATATATCTCCTCGGATCCAAAGTATTTTTATGTGAAAAGCTATTCAGATTATATGTTTCTGTAGGTTGAATTGCATGCTCCAAAAAATGTGTTGTCCTAATTCCAAAACCTGTTAATGTAACTTTGTTTAGAATTAGGGTTACATTACTTATTTTGCATAGTTGAAACAAATTCCTGATAAAAGTAACATAAGAAATTAATTATTTTAACTTCCTATATCAGTGTTCATATTTGCTTGGCCCTGTGAGTTTGAGCACAAGGTCATGATGGCAGCAGGGTGTTAGTAAGACAACAGCTGTTCACACACATTGCAATGGTCCAAGAAGCAGAGTCCATAAGATATTTTCATGAGTCATAGTCAGCAAGAGCCACCCTCTCTTGTCCAGAAGATCCCAGAATTTCCCAAAATAGCAAGACTGGAGAGAAGACCAGAATTCAAAACACGAGTCTATGGGGAGACATTTCAGATTCAAATCATAATAAGAATCTTTGCAGACGTAATCAAGTTGAGTTCATGAGATTAGAGTGGGCTCGAATCCAGTGACTTTCATATAGAAAGTGAAAAAGCAGAGACACAGACACACAGGAGGATTTAGTGGGAAGGCAGGCAGACTGGTGAAGTGAAGGTAACTCCAGAGGCTGAGACACCTGGGATTGCAAATCAACATCTGAAGCCAAGAGTGAAGTACATATTCTCTAAACTCTTCCAGAGTACCCAACCCTGCTGTGATGTTGATTTTAGACTCTTAGACGTCAATATGTGAGACAATACATTTGTTTTAATCCACCAAGTTTGTTACAGCAGCACTAGGAATCTCCCTCTGCCTCTCCCTCTCCTCACCCCATCCCATTCACAGACCTCCACCCCCACCCCCCGCCCGCTCCCAAATGACTCCTTGGAAAGCAGCTTGACTTCAAGAGATTAAATTGCTGGGATATCCTCCAGTAATGAAGGAGGGATCTTTAGAAAATGGAGTAATCTGCTTCAGGTATGTACAAAAATATAACAGGTAGGAAAAGGTGTTAGCTACTTTACAAAGCAAGTAAATAAAGGAGACAGTGCTACACTGTCTATTACACCTAGTTTAAACAAAAACAAAAACTAAGAAGTGCACCCAGGAAATTCAGGCAAAGAAAAAAAAAGACCAGTAACGGTGCCCCGCAGCGAATATTTGTATTAGGTAGATTTTAGACGTTTAGTTAAACGTCTAAACTTTAGACAGTTACAGATGTTAGACATTTACTACATTTAAGCCCTTTTCACCTGAAATAGCGTCCCAGAGCCCACATCCTAGGGCTCCAGGGCAGTCCTCCATGCCCATTGGGCAGTACGCCCACCAACTTCATCCAGAGCCCTTTGTGCCAGACCAACAGTAACGGTTGCCCACTGCTTTGCCCAGAGGCCTTTGCGCTCAAATGTAATACCTGCCCACTTCTTTACCCAGAAACCTTTGGGCCCCAGGTAGCCCCAGGGACTGAAGGCACGCACTGCCCGTTTTTTAACTGATGCCCTTTCACTTCAGACAGAAACACATTCCAAGGTGAAGTTGCAGCGAACATACAGTGAGCCTTTGTTTTCCCACTGGAGGAGGTGGGATGCAATGAGGGCTTCCTGAAATCATTAAATGACTTGTAATGAAGTTGGTGTCCCCATCAAGAAGAGCTGTATATTCCAAGGTGCTCCAGAATTCCAGCTGTGTCGATTGCACAATGTGATATGTGATAGAAAATGAAATATTGCCAATCTAGCACAGAAAATGAAGTTGAAAGCTCCTACAGTGTAGCTGAGTAAGTGCTGAAGCAAGATAAATAGCTAAAATAAATGAATTAGCCCAGTCAGCACTTTTTCGGGAGGGAGGGGAGCCAACTAGTTTATTGGAAGCAGATTTCCCAAATTGCTCAGGCATAGCCTTTATTCTCAGAAAGGGTTGGAAGATCCAGAAACTATTATTAAAGATTATCACCATAAACAGACTGATTTGGAATCCTTCAAATTATTGACACAAAACTTGAAGATGAATACTGCTGTCACAGAATACTCCCCAATATCTATGTAGCCAGAATCCTGGAGTGATGTTCTGGGTTGTCCACTGAGCAGCTAAGGGAACTGGCTTGGCCTGTCTGGTTCTTCTTCTTGTCTTTCTTTTTTTTTTTTTAATTATTTATTTGTTCATTTTACATCCCAATCTCAGCCCCACTCCCTCCTGTCCTCCCAGTCCCACCCTCCCAAACACTTCCCCCATTTCTCCTTTCCTCAGAGAAGGAGAACCCCACACCTCTCACCCCTGGGTACCAACCCGCCCTGGCATATAGAGTTGCATCAGGACTAAGCCTTCTCTTCCACTGAGGCCAGACAAGGCAGCTCTGCTAGGGGGAAGAGATCCAAAGGCAGGCAACAGAATGCAAGTCAGAGACAGCCCCCTCTCCAACTGTTAGGGGACCCACTTGAAGACCAAGCAGCCCATCAGCTTCATATGTGTAGGGGGCCTGGTTCTTCTTCATAACAACTAAATGTAACCTAACTTCAATAAGGTTAACACATTCATAGTGCTTAGAGTAATGCCTCACACCTCCATGGTTGGTGTAGGACAGCTAATTCAATTTATAAAAGGGAGTTCCCTCTTTAATTAATATTTTATATATAAACAAATGTATATATACATACAACCTGCTGTATCCATTTAGTATTGCTTATATATATATATATATATATATATATATATATATATATATGTTTTTAGAGCTGACTGACCACTTGGTATTAGAGAGCTCATCCCAGAAGAACATGGATTTCCCCTCTCTTGGCACTCATTAATTGACTCTAACTCTTCATCTTAGGGGTCTTGTGAGAGTACCTTGGTGGTGGCCATGCAGCCTCTGCAGGAAACAGTGTATGAGTGCTTCACTTATGGGACTCTACTGTGGCAAGGCCCGTGGAAACTCTTTCCACTTGGCAAGGACCTGTGTTGAATTTGGTGGCCTCTGCTTATTGCCTAGATCACATGTGCTACAAGCTCTCCTTGCTTTCACTATGCTGTTTATGCTCATAGAAATATTTAGTTTCACTTTGTCGGTCACAGGCTGGAAGCCCTGTGAATGATTCTATGTTTTTCTCAATAATCTTTCAAGGGATAAAATCCTCCTCTCCTCTCTCTGCCTCTATTAATCCTCCAGATGTGACCATTAGTCCTGGGTATTTTGGAACATGTAATCATGTCCCTAGAGAGACAGCTACACTCACATTGAGTAGGCCTCTGGCAGTTGTGGAGAACAGTGGGTCCTGCTTGTGTAGCTGTTCTGAGGAATCTGTGTCTGAACAACAAAGACTTAAAATGGGGAAGCTACTTCTGATCAGCAGAGACTTAGAAAATGGGGAAGCTGTGTCTGATCAATAGGGATTTTAAAAAATGGTTCTTAGAAAGATGGTATCAGAAACTGATAGGTGCATATCAAGAAAGGTTGGTACAATGAGCATGCCCCTACCTATACTTTAAAAAGTATCATGCAATGCCAGATGTGCTGGTGCACATCTTTAATCCCAGCACTCAGGAGGCAGAGGCAGGTGGATCTCTGTGAGTTCAAGGCTAGCCTGGTCTACAAAGTGGACAGCCAGGTCTACACACAGAGAAACTCTGTCTCGATAAAAAAAAAAAAAAAAAAAAAAAAAAAGTATTGTGCAGAGGGATGTTTGATGAATGGACTTGCATCCACAAATGACTAGTCTGTCTGTCACCTTGCGTAACTGTGTAACTGCATTTGCTGCCACCTAGGTTTGTACTCATGTCCATAGAACATGCCTGGCTAGACATGTTATTTTTTGGCTTGTTATAATTGTGCTTTGTAGTACAAAATATGGTTGGGGGTGTGATTGACTCAGAAGGAGGAGGGAATAGGAAGGGGAAACTATTGGGGGTGTTTTATAATGAGGAAACTTATGTAATGCTGATGTTATGATTTCTTTAAATAAAATAACCAATGATGTCACTGCTCAGGTGAGCAGGATTGTGATTATATAAAGATGGCTGGAGCTATTAGGACCTCTTGCTTTACCATCAGCAAGTGGTCATCTTCTTCACTTTTACCGACACCACACATCTGTCCTCAGGTTTCAGACCCCCACCAGTGCTGGTCACAGGCATACCCAATCCATGTTGGCACATCAACTTGTTTTGTAATCATTCAGACCATATTGTTGAGAGTTATGGGTAAAGCTTTCTAGAAGATACACTCTTGCAGCATGTAACAATAGTAATTAAAGAATAAGAGGCATGAATTTGAGAGGGGAGACACAGAAGGGGTAAATTATATAAAGTATTTGTTATTTATTTATTCACTTTACATCCTGATCACAACCCCCCATCTCAGCCCTCCCTCATACCCTTTTCCTGTTCCCCTTCTCCTCAGAGAAGGGTAGGCCCCTCACAGGTAACCTGCCCTAGCACATCAAGTCACAGCAGGACTAGGTACATCCTCTCCCACTGAAGCCAGACAAGGCAGCCCAGCTATGGGAAAGGTTTCCAAAGACAAGCAACAGAGTCAAAGACAGTCCCTGTTCCAGTTGTCAGGGGACCCACATGAAGACCAAGCTGTGCATCTGTTACATCTGTTCAGGGGGCCTAGATTCAGCCTATGCATGCTCTTTGGTCGGTGGTTCAGTCTCTGTTAGCCCGCATGGGCCCAAATTAGTTCACTCTGCAGGTCTTTTTACAGTGTCCATGACCCCTCCAGCTCCCTCAATCCTTTACCCCACTCTTCCACAAGACTCCCCAAGCTCTGCCTAAAGTTTGACTGTGGGTCTCTACATCTGTTTCCATCAGCTGCTGGATGAAGCCTCTCAGATGACAGCTACACTAGGCTCCTGTATGCAAGCATAGCAGAGCATCATCAGTAGTGTCAGTGATTGGCTGTCTCCCATGGGATGTGTTTCAAGTTGAAGCAGTGATGGTTGACTATTCCCTCAATCTCTGTTCCATCTTTATCCCTGCACATCTTGTAGGCAGGACAAATTTTGGGTCAAAGGGTTTGTGGGTAGGTTGGTGTCACCATCCCTCCACTGAATGTCCCGCCTAGCTACAGGAGGTGACCACTTCAGGCTCCATATCCCCCACTGCTAGGAGTCTCAGCTAGTGTCACCCTCATAGACTCCTGGGAGCACTGCTGTTCTGGGTCTCCTGCACATCCCAGATCTGGCCCCCACTGAATCCTGTTCTCCTTCCCAGCCCTGTTCCCCTGCCCCAATCTCCTCACACCTGTTTTGTCACACTCGTTTCCCTCCATGCCTCTTCTCCCACCCTGTTCCCTCCCTCCACCTCCAATGTCTATTTTATTTCCCCTTCTGAGTGAGATTCAAGCATCCTCCCTTGGGCCCTCTTCTTAACTTCTTTGGGCCTGTAGATTGTAGCATGGTTATCCAGTACTTTATGGCTAATATCCACTGGCAGGAATGCTACAGTACCTTGTAGCTGTGTGCTTGCATAGCCCTCCAAGGACCACGATTATGCAACTTCACCATTTCAGCTCTGACCACCTTAATCCTATGCTTAAATCCCAAATGTCCCCATCATTGCTGTGTCCTGTCTCTCTGTTTTCCAGCCATTGTCTTAGAAGTTTGTTCCCGAATGGATCTTGTGTCACATGCTTCTACTGACATATTCTTGATATGATATAAACTTCACCTGTATACACTAAGTCATTTGGTAAGTTTGTGCAAATATATTAAACATATGTTCTGTTGCCGTGATCAGCAGTAAATTCACCATCCACAACTCTTCAGTCTCCTTTATATTCATTTAAGAGATAGCATAATTTCTTTCCACAGTATTTGTAGCATCTTCTATTCTCAGCAGCATCAGAAACTTCTTCCTTATGCTCATTAAACATACTGTTGTCATCTTTTAAAATTGTTGCCATTCCAATGAATGTGAGTTGCACACATAGACATGGTTTGATGTACATTACACCAATCACTGATAATGTTGAGTATCTTTCCATGTAGTTATTTTCTATTTGTGTGTCTTCTTTGGTGAACTGTCCAGATGGTTTTTTTCCAATTAAGTTAGGTTGTTGGTTGATCTTCGATTTAGAACTAATATTCACTTGAGTTCATTTTTGTATCTGCTGTACATCATGGATCCAAGTTCATTGTGTGGGTGTGGATTTTGGCTTGGTCCTGCCACATGTTGAAAATTAGTCCTTAGCCAGGCGGTGGTGGTGTTCACCTTTAATCCAGCACTCGGGAGGCAGAGGCAGGTGGATTATGTGAGTGTGAGGCCAGCCTGGTCTATAGAGTGAGTTCCAGGGCAGCCAGGGCTAAACAGAGAAACCCTGTCACAAAAAAACAGAAGGAAAGGAAGGAAGGAAGGAAGGAAGGAAGGAAGGAAGAAAGAAAGATAGTATATTGGCTAATATTTTGGCTTTGAGATTTCATCAAAAATTCCTTGATTACATCTTGGTTTATCTATTTCTATAGTTTGTACTGTAGTCTATCTTTAGATTTGGAATTTTAGTGTATATTAATATATAATAATAGGGTTTATTATGATATTTCATACATGTATATAAAGTGTTTAGATCATAGTCCTGCCCCTATTATCCTCATGTTGTCCTCTCCTACTCACCATTTTCTTCTTCCCAACTCGTGCCCTTTCATATCTGTGTGTGTGTGTGTGTGTGTGTGTGTGTGTGTGTGTGTGTGTACAAATTTGATTAGGTTGCTTACATAAGCACAAGTGAGGGTGTGTTTAAAGGAGCATGGGCATCTTACAAATGGCTACACCACTGAAGAATATAATATTTCCTCCCAAACATTAATTGACTTTGAATCCTCAGGAAATCCTTATCTATGACGAAGAGTTGATGTGCAATCTTATGCAAGTCTTGTGTAGGTGACCAGAGCTGCTATGAGTTGATGAATGCAAAGCCCATGCCATGTCTAGAAGACAGCATGCTACAGCATGATACCTCCTCCTTCAGTTATTATGTTCCTTCCACCCCTCTTCTGCAATCTTCCCTGAGCCTTGAAGGGAATAACATAGATGTCCCACTTAGAGCTGAGCATTTAACTACTTTGGCACTCTTTATACTACTATCATATTTTTTAATTACAGTACATTTATAATACTTGAAATCAACTCCTGTGTTCCCTATTTTATTCTTAGGGTTATTATAGTATTCTTTATTTGCCATTTCCCATTCTTTTTGTTTGTATGATTATTTACTTTTGGTTGTGTGTGTGTGTGTGATGTTGAGGATTGAACCCAGGCCCTTGCACACATCCCTCAAGTGTTCTACCACTAAATCCCTAGCCACCATATGAATTTTAGAATCAGCTTGTCAATGAAAAAATAAAGCCCGCTCTACATCTGACTGCACATTTGAGTAATGTTCTAGCCAACTGGCTTTCGGGATGAAAGCTGCCAAGCAAGAAAATCTTGCTGTGCTTCCTGGTGAAGATGCAGAGAAGTTGTGGATCTACAGTGTTTAAAGGAAATGATAAATCATAATCACGAAGAAGCTTGCCTACCTTGATAACTACATTTATCGACTGGTAAGAAATGGAAAAAATGAGCCGGGCGGTGGTGGCGCATGCCTTTAATCCCAGCACTTGGGAGGCAGAGGCAGGCGGATCTCTGTGAGTTCAAGGCCAGCCTGGTCTACAAAGCGAGTCCAGGACAACCAGAGCTGTTACACAGAGAAACCCTGTCTTGAAAAACCAAAAAAAAAAAAAAAAAAAAGAAATGGAAAAAATTTAAATGACTGTTTGTGAACAACATGCACTAGTTCTTCATAGAATATTTTCCTTCTGATTTAAAAAGTAGTGCTAAAGGACGAGGGTATATAGCTCAGTAGTAGGCACTTGCCTGGTTATGTGCAAAGCCCTGAATTTTTTTTCTTCTTGAGACAGGGTTTCTCTGTGTAGTCTTAGCTATCCTGGAACTAGCTCTGTAGGCCAGGATCCAACTCAGAGATCTACCTGCCTGGGATTAAAGGGGTGAGGTGCCACTGCCCAGCAAGCCCTGGATTTGATCCATATTATGTATGCATGGACTCATGGACATATACCCTCACACTCAAACAAAGACTAAAAACCATTCTGGGTGTCCAAAGTGTACTCCTCTTCACATGGAGTCAGTGAGGCCACTGTCAGGGTTGGTGATTTTCCCATGAAGCATCTGTGCCAATCTACCTTCACTAAGCTGAAGTGCACTATGACTCTTGAGATTCTGGATGGCATGGAATGTTTGGAGCAATTTCAGGAAAATTATGTCACTAACCTTTTCCAGATGAGGCTTTGAAATCCCTACTTAACTGGGGTTTCTGTGGCTAAAATTAATTGTGATCATTTCATATCCAGTGCCCCTCTTCACTAGAAAGTGTCAAATACAAAATTCTCTTTAGGGCTTACTTGACTGAACACTTTTTAAAAAGTCTGGAGTCAAAAATGATGGTGAACACCTGTAATTCCAGCACTTGAGAGACAGAGGCAGGAAGAACCAGGAGTTCAAGGCTATCCTGGGCTATATAGCAAAACTCTAAACCCCCACCCCAAATAAGGTCTTTCCTCCTGTCATCCTTATTTGGGAGACAGGAGAGATTTGGTGTCTAGTAATGGTCACTAATCTACTATCTTCCCCTGAACCTGAGCAGGCAATAGAACGATCTGCAGTCACAGATTGGGGCCTACTCAGAGTCTCTAGTTTCATAGATGGGGAGTGAAGTCCAAGAATTTTCATTTGTAACTGTTTCCTGGGGCCACCATTGTCTCCTTGAGAAGGAGGGCATAGTAGCCAAAAGAAAGAGGGAACCTCAGTATTGTGTTGCCCCTGCAGCCTGTGATGGGCAGGGCCTGTGACTGACTAGAGGATGAGCTTGCCCAGGGGATCTGAGTGACACTGTGAGGCACAAAGCTGGCTTCATTCACTGTAGGCTTATTGTCCACTAAAAACTCACCAGCTTAAGGATATCAGCAAGTGTTGGAGAGGATGTAGATTCCTTGGAATCTTTACAGGGATTGTTGCTAGTGGGAACTTAATATGTTAAAGTATATTGGGAAAACAGTCCTCGGCATGAGGGAGTTCCTCAGAAAGTTTAAATAGAGTTATCCCATGACCTAGCAATTTTTATTCCAAGGATATGTCCAGGGTTGAAAACACCTTCACACTATCCATGAATATTCATAACAGACAAAAGGTTAAAAATAACCCAAATGTTGGTCAATGAATTAACAAAATTTATGTGTCTGTATACACACACACACACGCACACACATACACACACACACATATATATATCCTGAAGGCTAGTGAAATAGCTCACTTAGTAATGTGCTTGCCTTGAACATCTTCTGAGCTAGCCAGATAGCCTAATTTACTTGCCATATAATTTCCAAGGAGCAAAACCAGGGATTGTCTCCTGGCCTCCACGTGTATTCATACACATGTGTACCTGCACAAAGATCAACATGCACACAGACAAATATACACATAAATAAATACACAAGCAAATAAATAAATAGCCTGAAGTCCTCCCAGGGAGAATTAACATCATAATAATCGTTCATTTTCCATTCTTTTTTTTTTTTTTTCGAGACAGAGTTTCTCTGTGTAATAGCCATGGCTGTCCTGGATTCACTTTGTAGACCAGGCTGGGTTCAAACTCACAGAGATCTTCCTGCCTCTGCCTCTTGAATGCTGGAAGTAAAGATGTGTGCACCACCATGCCTAGCACCGTTCATCTCCTAAACAAAGTGTAAACCTTTATTTCCATGCACTGTTTTTAACTTCCTTGATAATATTTCATAATTTTAGTGTTAACTGGTGTTTTCCTATTTAAAACTTTTCATTACATTTATTTAGTGTGTATGTCTGTGTGTGTGTTGAGAATGTTTTAGTAATGTTAATTGCCTTTCTTATCAGAGCATTGGCCAGCTCCTGAGCTGTCAACAGGGCCCCGTGATGACCACAGCATGGGGCTTAGAAGCCTTTCTGATAAGTAGACTGGTTTGTATCTGGTCTTTTCTGGAACCACTTTATCTTTCAGTTAAAAATCTTGTGATGACAGTTGTACTGAGAATATGCATATGTTCCTGGCTGGTCCTGCCAACCCTATCCTGTGGCTCTGGCCTGAGACTCTTTGTGGGCTTATGGGAAGGGGTGGCTTCCAGGGGTCTAGTGCTCTGGGCATCTGAAGGAACATATTAGGGAAGCTGCAGCTTCTACACCATCTGTCCGAAACCAAGATCATGCAATGGAAATGGGGTCAGGAAACTCATGTCTCACATATATCAGTCAGCCACCTCTCACACTTCATCTGTGTTGTGTTGGCATCCCGATCCTGTGAGACCAGCATCTTCATAGTGCAGAAGAGTAGTGGTGAACCATTCAGTCTCTTCAGTACTAAGGTGCTATGGTTGATTGATTCCCTCCTGTCAGGTGACTTTAGCTTGTGTCAGGTTGACATAAAACTATCCAGCTCAGAGTCCCTCATGATACTGACTCAGCTGATCTTACATCATTGGGGATCACCTTGGGAAATCCAGCTGGGGAATCCTGTGCACTGCTGCGATGCTGGCGCAGGAGTTCAGGGAGTTAGTGCATATAGGGCCTCCACAGGGATGGGGCATGGAAGCACTGTCACCAGTTAGTAGAGCCAGTAGATATGTCCATAGCTTCTGTGCCAAGAGGATCACGGACGACAGCAGAGAAGGTATCTGTGTGTGTGCATGCAGTGCCAGGCAGTCTAGAGAGTCTCTGAGAAAGGCCTAGGTGAAGGGTTCACTTATTCAGCATTCCCAACTCTGGTCTGTTCTTGTCTCACATTCTAGGCAGTTCTGGTGCAAGTTGTTAGCCCAGATACTCCCTCATTTGGTGACTGGAGCCAGGCGGGACAGGATGCCTGGAACCCAGGGTCTCTAGGTGTTACTCTAGAATTACAATATCCCTGCCCCCATGCCTAAAGAGGAGGAACAACAGACCTAAATGGGTTCCGGTAAGATCTGTGGAAGCAAAAAGTGCCCTGAGTGCACCTAGAGTGTATCTGGAGCCCTCACTGCTCCTGGCCCTCACATGGGTCTGGGACATTGCAATCCCCAAGGAAGAGCAACTGTGCAATTCCTGGAAACTCTTATGATCAGGTGAGAAAGTGGGAGTGGTTAGGAGCCACACTCCTTTGTAGAAAACAATAAATTACGTTGGGTGCCATTTGTAGAAATAATTAATTAAGCTATTTAACCTGTATTTATATTAAATTGGTTGGGCAGCCATTAATTCTTAACCATCCATTATAAATGAGCACACAGAGATCGCATGGATTTTAACAAGCCTTGGCCTGAATTGTACAATCCTAGCCCATCTAAGTTAGCTCTTAATTCTATTACCCAAATATGACCCCATATATACATACGCCCCCTTTGGACTGTCATTCTCCACACTAGCTGATGTTCCTGGCCATGTAGAGTGAGGTTCCTTTTTCTAACCCATGGTGTGTGCCTCCTTCCTGCTGCTGGCTGGAATGCCTTCTTCTTCTGTCTAAAGCACAGGCTTCCTGCTCTACTCTCAGGAAGTCCCACCTTTCTCTGTCTTTGCCCAGTCTCAGGCCTCAGAATTTTTTTAACCAATCAGAGTCAATATAAGTAACAGACAGCAAACAGGACCAATTAACATTTAGAATGCTTAGCATTACCCCAACACTCCTTGGCAAACACGGTGGAGGAAGCTGTTGCTTTCTCTGTGAGTTCCCTGAGCCCTCTCCTCCCCTGAGCTTCTGCTGGCCCAAATTGACTCTGATGATCACAGAATCCTTTGTAAACTTGGATGGATGGATCCAGAATAGCCTAGAGGAGGGAGGTTTGTGGAAGGACAGGCCAATGGATCCACACTTGGGTGATCTCTCCTCATGGCAGTGACTTATACTAACCCAGCATATGGGGGCTATGGGGGTGCTATTATCTACTTCCTGGAGCTTAATCTCTGCCCTTTACCCTCCCAGCCTTTCCAGATTAACTGAGTGGGTCCTAGGACTCTAACTTCTCCCTTCTAATTGTTTGATCTTTGTGGTAAGTAGCCTTTCCCTGAAGCTATCTGTGGACTTTCCCTCACCACACTGATAAAAATTTAGATGTGATCAAAGTGGGATTATTATGAGGAATAAATCACTCAGGAGACTCCAGGGCATTAAGGGAACTCTGTGACTGGGACAAGGAACAAATATATTTCTGAAACCTTACTTTTTAATTATTAAACACTTATTTATTAATAACTATATTCACTTATAACAAATACACTCACTTAACTACTATTCCTATAAATTCCTACAACCCTTGTGAATGCCTGCAACCCCTATAAATTCCTACAAACCCTAAGACCTAACCACTAAACCTATTGATAACTATTACAACTATTTTCATAACCTTTTAGAAGGATACAGTCTCTGGAACAGGTCCTCAGTCACCAGGAAAACAGTCTCTAGGGTAGACCCTTTAATGCACTTAACAGTCTTTCTTCTGGAATATCTCAGACGTAGATCCATCAGGGTAAATTGGCTATGGTGGTTTCACCTTAAATAAGGCTTGAGGCTTTCTTCTCTCTGGGAGACCTCAACCAACTGTGGGCCAACTTACTTTCTTTGTATCATCAACTCTGCCACTCTGTCTCAGTCTTTAAAGCTGGCCACAGTTCCGTTCAGGCCACTGTTCTGACAGGTCAAACCTCTCTAGGCAAAAGCTGAGCCACAGGGTTTAGTCCTTGGCCTTTTGCTGTCTTGCTGAGGCTTTCTCTGCTCACCAGCTTCTTTTTGCCTGAGGGAGATCTGGCCATCAAATCCACCAGCACTTTCTCCATCAGAGGATACAAACTACTTGTCCTTTCTAGCGTGAGGACTCGCTAGCATCGGAGCTCTCTAGCATGCAGCTCTCCTGGGCTCATCCACTTGTCCTTAAATAGTATCGCTCCTTGTTCCACCTGTTTCAGCTTAATTTGGGCTCTGCCCACTTAGCAGTTGAAAACAATGCCAGGTCATAAAGTCTTTCCTTGTTTCACCTAGCTTCAACCTTGTTTTTCAGTCCATAGAGACTCCCCTAATTTCACGTGACTTCATAAACTGATAAGCTAATTGCTCACAGCCAAGTTGATCTTCATGCCCCGGATTAAGAGACTGTATCAGAAACCTAGATATTTAATAAATCTAATTTATATTAATCTAGCTCCCTACACATTTCACATGATACAAGCAGTCATCCAGTGTTATAAAATGTTGGACCTTTCTGCAAACTGGTAACACAGAGCTGGAGTAAGTTTCTGATGGACCCAGTGTGACTGAGACCAATGTTTCAACAAATAGTTCACTGTCAGTCAGCCTGGACAGGAGATCCTGTGGCAAAGCCTCTGTTCATGATCCTTCTATGCAATTAGCACTTCCTTTCCCAGAGGCCTCTTCAGCCATGTCTGCTGCCAGACACCTAGGATTGGCACCACTATGGTGGATGCCTCTAGTCCTTATGTTCAACCCACAGGGACATGCTGAATAAATGTTGCTTTCTACTTGGGCTACTCCACTTTAATGCGATA